>CP135569.1:4664982-4679746 GCA_032401905.1 Swietenia macrophylla | reverse complement strand
CTTCTGCTGCTCAACGCCAAATATGAATGACAGCATCAAACTAGTCTGCACTTTACCGAGTCATTTAATTAAAATTCAAATGCTTTATAACTTAGAAATAAACCAATGGGCAAGCCCGAGTGTTAGGTTAGCATTTTAGAGCTCGAGATATACATGCACGCGCGCCTTCACATAAAATTAAATTTAAATTATATTTAAATTTAATAAATTAAATAATAAAATTTTAAAATAATTCGCTACATCGACCTACTATTTATTGGATGAAAATAAGGTATTTAGTTGGGATGAATAACATGATTATTTTTAAATATATCAATTTTATATTTTATTGAAATTTAAAAATTCTTAAACAAGAAATAATTGGCCAATACGGGCAAAGGTATATTTACTGAGCATATGCATGAGCATATTCTTAAAGAATAAATTTAAAATTATTAGATTATTATTAAACCTAAGCCATTTTTTAAAAAAATTTATCGAACAATTAAATTATATGGCACCTGATGATGAGAGGGTAGGCACTTAAAGACAAGTGATCTTTCTTTAAAATATATAGATACAGATATGTGTGTATATATATATATATTATGTTAATTTTGTATGTATTACATTATTTTAAGAAGGATTGTTTAAAAAATATATATATATATATTAATAAATTAAGAGAATACCAAGATAGAGCTGCAAAGGTCGAATTCTGAGCGTACAAGCATGCAGATAAGCTGATCATGTAACAAGCGAATTAAGAATTGTTAATAGCCTATTAAAATGCCCTGATTCCAGGACATTTATTATTATTGCAAACAAAGTGCCATACAGTAATTCCACGCATCCTGGCAGGTCTCAACAACTTGGCTTAAAAAAGGTACTTGACCCCCTAGCCTACCGGCAAGACAGCACTGAGTGGAGGGATTTAGTATTATTATTATTATTATTTTATTTTTTGGGCTTATACTTTGTTCTTGTATGTCTGTTAAAGTCTTTATTTAGTTGTTTATTTTCCGTATCCCGAGTACTTAAAAGCATCCAGATATGTAATCCAAACAATTAATACAATTCCCATGGTATCACATGAAGACTAGCCATCAAAACGATAACAGTCTCCCTCCCTGTAAACAAAGACAAATAAAACTACTATATATTCTTAATCATCTTTTCTTGTTTAATATATATATATATATATATATATATATATATTTTTTGGGGGTCTGTCTTTTGGTTTTTCTATATCTCCCTTCAGTTCTGGCCAGCGAAAAAGACACAAGGTAATGATTTATCTGTTTGCGTTTTTGCTGTCTTGATGATATAGCTATTGCACTATTATTAGAATGCAAACATTCTGGCATTTAAGTTTTCAACCACTTGGCTAAAGGACAAAAGCCAAGGCTAATTAGGAAGACAGAAATGATCAGTGGATGCCATAATTAACCACAGGTTCTTCCCCCACCTCGATGATTATAAATGAAAGTTTTTCATTGATTTACAAGTGATAAATATGTTTTGGGCCACCAACTTGCCAAGATTCGTGTCTTGATTATAGAAAACATGTTTTATATTATTTCATTAAAGGAAATTAATTAAAAAAAAGGCAAAATCAGTGTATCATTTTCTGGCAAAATATCATATAAATCATTAAATGTCTTTAAAAAAAAAACATTTAAATGAATCAGGTAATGAGTCCTCCTACCCTTTGACATTAAACTGCTCAAATATGAGATGATATTAAGAACAAAGAAAGATATTTCAAACAAACATAAATGAAGAACTAGCTAAATCTATGCGATCTTCAGTATGGAAGCAAGACATAATTTTCGTAAGGCCACTCTTACGGCAAGAAAAAGTCTGGAGTGGAATTCAAGCAAGCTAAGATATCAGTAACATCATTCCCTTCTCTGAAGACATGTGAATCTGACAAACATTAACAACATAAGCACAATCCATTTTTCCATTCCACCAATTCAAAAGAGGCTGAAGAGTAAGGCGACCATTTTTCCCAACTGCAAAAATGAAAGCATTAGAGTCACTTTCAGTCCAGAAAGAGTATGGCAGTCCCAGCCGTTTATGAAAACAGGGCCATATTGGCCCCCGTTCTCCAGCCCGAGCCTTATTAGTTCCACAAAAAAATTTGAAATTAAAAGATTATGGTCTAAAAATATTTTAACTCAGAAACATATTAGTCTAAAAATATTTTAGTCCATAAAAAACTACGGGCCAACCAAAAAAAAAAAAAAAGAAGGGCATGTCACCTACATGTCCCATACCGAGCCCTTTATGAAAATCTGCCATCCCTAACAAATAGTACAGGCTAAGATTTTTATGAATAGAAAAAATGATATATCCCCTCATATTTCAAAAAATTTTACAAACATTATTATTAATAATTAAAAAATTAAAGATTAAAAAATTAAAATTATATAAATAGAAGATTTACTTTTCATAATCTTTTATTGGATGGAAGAGGATAGAAGCTTAAAACTGAAAGCTTAAGAATGAATACGTTTACTTGTTTTGAGTTACCACTTCATAAATTTGTGATATCGTTTTAGATTAGGGAAATCATTGATGGTGAAATGAGGTTATAAAAGTTCTTTTGAAGATGAAACCATTGATGGTGAATTTGTGATTTTTGACATATTATTATTGTATGAATGTTTTGGAGAGCTACTGTATTTAAATTATTTGGTGAACAACAAAATAATCCTTCGCATGTAAAAACGAACTGGCAATTAAAAAAATAGTAATAATCCCAAAGAAAAAAAGAAAATCTAGAAACTCAATCGGCAACCAATGTCTTCGCTCAAGGAATATGCACAGACCACTTTGTAGACAACTTCAGCTCCAGAGGATGCTGGCAAGAGATGGTTGTTGGAAGAAGGCCTTTATATTCTTCTCCATGTATCATTGAATTTCTAACTCGTTAGATCTGCAATTTTACACAATAAGAAGCAAAAATATTAATCACCCAGCTCTCATCATCAGTATATATTGTTACTGAAAATCTAAACTATGTACACTTAGAAATATCAGGAAGCAAGATCGACATATAGAAACTTCTTAAAGGTATGCTGTAAATAAGTAAGCTAAACCACAACAAACCTGAATTTCATGTGGCCATCCACGATTTTGATAGTTGGTGAAATCCCTAGCTTTGGACATTCCCAGATTCTAGGATTTGGCATTGTAAACCCAATACTCGTCAACTCTGGCAATTCAAAGAGAAGCAATGTGTGTAGCTTTGACAACAGGCATTCGTCTGTTCCATTTCGGCCGGGTTTAACCACGGTCTTCAGACTATCACAAAATTTGATTTCCAGGACTTGGAGGTTTTCTGGAATCTGGGATGAAGAGAAAACATATTCGAGCTTCCGGCAACAGTCCAGATACAAATGTTTGAGGTTCTGAAAGTTCACAGATTGAAGTTTCTGATTGAATAATGTCTCTAGTTTAGGCAGATTTGAAACACATAAAATCTCTAGCTTTTCACCCAATTTGGCATCTGTCTTCTCACAGAAAATGCTTTCCATTTCACCGCACCCTGCCATCCAACAACCTTTCATCTTCGTCAAACTGCCTGCATCTAGAGCAGACATGGATTTCATGGATTCATGCTGGATCAAAGAAATATATTCTATGTTCTTGAGGATATCCTTGAGACCAGCAGAAAAACTATTAAATCCACGGATTTCCAATAACTTGGCATCCTTGTTAAATTCTTTAGCGCGGAGGTAGAAATCACTGAACATAACTTCATCACTGTTATAAGGATAGTCATGATGCCCATCTATTTCTTGCTCAATTGGAGAACAAAAAGGCACAGATATTTGCTTTACGCATTCCTGCTGGAACTCGGGATTTTCTTTTAGAAGCTGGAAATTTTCAATATCATTCAGCAGTATGGAAGGCTTGAACGTACCGTATTGACCTCTGTTTATAACCCTGCTCTGTGATTTTACCCTATCCTCGTCAATGTCTCTTATAACATTGATAGTCGTCCTTTCTGTTATCTCATTGGGAAGTTCTTTGATTCCAGTATTTGTTATATCAAGAACCTCAAGTTTTGGAAACTCATTCAAGCTCGGCAATTCAACCAAATTGCCGCAGCCTGATAAGTCAAGCACCTCAAGATTTACAAGCCCTTCCATCTCTGGCAGCTTTTTCAACGCTGAACAGTTCTTAAGCAAGAGCTTTCTGAGGTTACCAAGATTGGAAAGCGAAGGTAATTGATCAAAATTGGTGCTTGAAGCATCAAGTATTTCGAGGTTTTTGAGTTCCGTAATGGACTGCAGATGTTTAAGTTCAGAACAATGGCTCAAATAAAGTTGAGAGAGATTGCGAGGGATGGCAGGCAACGCTTCAGTGTCTGAATCTCCTTTTTTAGGTCCTTCGTGAAAGTTTGCAAACTTGACCTCAGAGAGATCAAGAATTTGGAGGCCAAGTAACTGCTTTAAACTAGGAACCCCACGTACCATATGACAGCCTCTTAGTAGGATTCGTGACAGGTGTTGGAGATTAATGAATTTTGGTAACCGTCCAATTTTGGTATAGGAAAGGTCAATCATTCGAAGATGCGGATGAGGGGATAAATCTTTCTCTACAAAACCAGAAAACAAGGTAGCGCCAGAAAGATCAATTATTTCAAGGCTACCAAGATCTTTTAGACTAGGCAGAATTTTTAAGCGAGAACACTCTCTAAGGATGAGGAAACGTAGCATGCTTAGTTTGGAAAGCGGAGGCAGTGATTCCATCTGGCATCCAGAGAGGTTAAGACTTTGAAGTTGAGCCATTTCTTTGAACAGCTCGAGAGGAATCTCCTTTAGAGAGCTTGCCCCAGATATTTCAAGAACAACTAAGTTCTTAAGTTCGTTGATGTGAGTGATGTCACTCAACATATCACAACTCCTCAGAACAAGCAGCTTCTCTGGATAAAATAGCAGCTTCTTCAGCTTAGAGGTAGAAGAGACTAGTGATTTCAACCTGGGATTGAAAATTGCAAGAACCTTGAGTTTCCCCATTCCTTCAAAGAGTTTTTCACTGACTTTTTGGCAAACACGACTACCATCAATCAGTAGTGTGGAAACTCCGTCCTGCCATTTTCTAGGACTACATAGTGTTTTTATCATACCATCCATCCATGCAATTCTCCCGAGATCTTTGCATTCACCGTTCAATAACACGCTAGGCAATCCCAGACTGGATGTCCCTCCAAATTCTCGGGGACAGCAATTAATCATATTAAATGCTGCTCTCTCAGCAACAATCATATTATCCTCTTGTATCTTCAACATGCCCCGATTTATAAGCTCCATTAGTACATTATGTGCCTTCTGATATGCGTTGTCAATACGATGAAGGGGATCAAAACAGCCTTCCAATATCCAGTGACTGATCAATACATTGTAATCTACACCACCATATTTGCTGAAGAATTTAATGCTGTGACAAAAGCAGCTTTTTAGAACAGTGCTTGGCAACATTTCATATGCGCAGTAAATTATAGGATTTACGCCTTTAGCTGCAATCTCGTAATTAGCAGCTTTTTTTAAAGCTCTTTCAAATTTCAAAGTTCCAGAGTCGTCCTCTCTAGCAGTGTATTTCAAGGCTTGTGCTATCATAGTGATTGCAGCAGGCAAACGCATGCTCTTTTCGGCTATAGCTTCAAAGAGTTTATCAAAACGCTGAACATCTGAAACCTCCTTCTCAACGCTTTCACGCAGTAAAGTTACAGACCCTTCCAGAGAAAGGGCCCTGAACTCGATCACCTTATACTCGGGAGGTGTATTTGTAACTTCAATCTCCGTTCTAGTCCGCTGAGCATTAGGGGCCGTAATTATAGTTATAAGATTATGATTGTTAAATGAAGGAAGCAAATCTCCAAAATGTGGCATTACTAATTTCAGCACTTCATCTTCGTTCATTTTGTTTCCACAATCGTCCAGAACCAGCAGAAGATCTTTCTTTCTTCCAGGTGACATGACTCTCTTTTCTTGAATTTTTCCTTCAACCATCTCGTCAGGGCTTCCCTTGTTCTGCTCCTTCTGCTCTCCGTTCTCCTCTTCTTCTTCCCATTCTTCAGTAGTGGAACTCTGAGATAATAATTGCCTAAAAATGGCCTCTTCAATCAAGCTGCGGGCTTTGCTTTTGTACTCTTCAGTCACAGATAACCAGAGAGTGGCATAGCACAAACCATCGCTGATTGCAGATTTACTTATCTCCCTAGCCATCCAGGTTTTCCCAGTCCCAGTATCCCCAACAAGGACAATTGTCGAGACGCTATCCCCTTTCAGCAGTTCTAATATGCAATCTTTCCGTTGTGCTATTGTTCCCAAGTCCTCTTCTGTTGTCGCAGCGTCCATTGCTGCTGCAAAAATATCAAAAACTAAAAATGAATCTGTCTCCAACGTATATAAGATTCTGAGAAAAGTCAACTTATTATGGTTCTGTAAATTGATGCCGATGGAATAACAAAACAAACCAATTAGTAAGAATTTAAACATCTTGAGATCAATAAATCCTCTTGGTAGGATCTATAATATAAAAAAGAACAGTCTCAGATTCAGAGCTTTAACTTGGGTTTGAAAATAGAAGGTTTGACTTATCTTTCTATTAAATCATCAATTTTTATTTAAAATTTTCTACAAATATAGTAACTTGAAATACTTAATCGGCGATAGAGAATGCACATACCTCTAGAGAGTGACAATTCAGTTTCCCCTGAAAGGATTGAGTGAAAGAGAGAGCAGTAAGCTGGGGACAGAGCGAGAGCTTGCCCAGCCACAGAAAAACAAGAAGCTGGAAAACGAATCTACATGAATCTTTAAGAAATAACACAAGAGTTCAAGATATTTACACACAGGGGGAGAAAGATGCTGGAAAGGTATAAGAAGAAAGATAGACAGGAATGGGGATACAGATGCAAAAGGAGTCAAGACTTCTTTGAAAACTCTACCGGCATTGAACATTACTGTATATTTCATTTTGCAACCTAACAAATTGGCTGCTCTTGTCATCTTCCTTTCCCCCAGTTCTCTCCATAAAGTAATTGAAGGAATACAATAGAATTTATTGTTGTAATTAGCAGTTAAATTAAGTCATCAACAACTATATTCGTTCACACAATACATGATTAAACAAAATCAAGTGGTCATATAAAATATTGTGCGTTGTCAACATTTCTTTATTTATTCATTCACCAATCTTGAGGAAACAGCGAAGGTTCATGGAATCCAACTAGAAGTTAACATTATACCATGACAAAGACTTTAATTATAATATTTACTTGTATATAGTCTGTCAGAAATAGTTGTTGTAATTATTTAATTCCCATGGTGAAATATAGTTTTCAGTAGTAAATAAAGTATTATTCCATTATTCTTTAGAGAATAGTCTAATTAATTTAGGGGTTAATCTTCTTTTTTGGTACAAATATTTTAAAAATTTTTTATATTTTAAATACTATTTATTATATATTTTAAATTTTTTATTATATATTTTAATTATTATTTAATATTTATCTGATATATTTTAATATATATATTTTATTTCAAGTCTCATGCACATAAAACAAAATGGGGGCAATAATTTCAAAAAAAATAATTTTTTTAATTTGTATTGGTCGACTGTCGAGATTGAAATTTTTTTTAATTTCTTTATGTATATTAATTAATTTTTATTTATTAAAAAATAAAAATAAAAAAATTAATAAAAATAAAATTTAATTTTTTATTATTTTTTATACTCATACATCCTTAAATACTTAAAAATCAGGAATACAAGAGATTTAAAAAAAAAAAAATCATTGTTTTGTTTGAGGGTGTTCTCTGCCTAGGATAGGCGGTTAATTGGTTTTCGAATCGGGTCTGGAAATTGGCTTGGGCTGACGGTCACCAAAACAGCCTTGTGGTCTCTTCAAACAGCCGAGCAATTCTACCCCACAATTGATAGGAGGAAATATTTACAAGCCACATTTAGTGGAATTCGTACTCCTCCTCCCAGGGGAAGGGCCTTCGTTTTTATCACCTGACCATTTGGCCGAATGGCGATTACAAAAGTTGTATTATTCAAACTTTCTTGATTAACATCAAAGAGAGGTGGAAGGGGAGATGGGGTTTTATCACCAGCAAGACGAAAGCGAATCAATATCCTACCATGTCAAATTGTCTTTAAGAAATGTTTAAGCACAATCATTGAATTACACAAAATTATTGTAAATTATTGTATTATATTCTTTGCCTGGGCACCATCTGAAGCAACTGCCTCAACTTGTTGGCCCATTTTTGCTGGCAGACGCCTCATCAAATTCTGAAGCTACTGCGTCCATCAATTTCCCAACGTTTTCCATCTTTTTATCTAACTTAGCAATGGCCTCGAGTTCTGAAGCTAATGCCTCCATCTTTATCCTCGAATTTGTAATTCTCTTGTCTAAATCAGCAGTATTGCCCTCTTGCTTATCAGCTTTCTGCTCTGTCTCTGCACCCACCCCCTCTACATCATAACTCTCTTCTCCTGTTTCATCACAATCATCCTCTGATTCCAGGAATATCATATTGCAATATCATATTGCGAGGTAGTTCCTCTGCTTCTTTTTTATATAATGATGACGATGCCCCAAAAGAAGTGTCATCCTGACAGCGACAAAGAATAACCATCGGTAGAGAAGAAAAAATGCAGACTGACAACTTTTTGTACAGAATTACTAAAAGAACTAAAGATTGTCGTCTGCATTTGAGAAAATTGAAGAGGTTCGCCCTGGAGAATGACTCTCTGTCTCTATACATATATACATATATGCACAAGCAATGCAATCTAGCCATGTATCGCATAATTTTGTGCTGACCTTCATCAAGTTCATCATGGCTTGTTCAATTTGTTCAACTTCCTGCTGCTCCATTGTTTCATCATTTCACCTACGTGGCTTTCTTCCATTGTGTAATTTACTCCTGAGATTCAAGTACGACAGTACCTCAAATCTATACTCATCCTGATAAAATAAACACAAAGAAGTTTGGCAAATGAAAATATGAAAAGTTATGTTAAATGTACTAATGCAGCACAATTATATGCAAAATATTGTTGTATAGCAGAGCTTATTATATGATTTAAAAATATATTGAAACCTGAACTTTATATATCAAATTCAATGGGCGTAGACTAATGCACTTGTCTACAAATTGGTGATGGTGATACCTAACATAGAGTTACAGGCACAGTTTGGCGTGCCCAAATGGCTAATCTGTGCCACAGATCAATTAGTAAGATAAAATTAAAACCGGTGGTAGTACATGTTAATTATTTCCTACGGGGATTAAGTAAACAAGCAATTGAATTTTCTAAATGGCTGCAAATAAACTTGTAATGAAAGGAATGAGAGAGCAATGGAGGAGTTTGTTTGCCCCAACAAAACCAACCTGAGAGATTACGCATTCCACATGAGAAACATAGGAGCATTCGTCACAGAAGTAAACATGATGCTTGGGGTTTCTTTGATTCTCGCAAATATCACACAAATATTCCCCAGAGTCATCTTCTACAACTAAATCCACAAGGGTGAGAGGATGCGAGTGAAATTTGTATTTAACAACACGCGGCAGAGGAATGCATTCCAGATGGAAGTCCATTCCATGACATTCCATGCAATGATAAAACGAATCCACGCATTTAGTATGGCAGTTGTGACAGTAGATTGAATCCCTTGACCAACGGAATAATTCACTCTGCTGAAAATAAAATAGATTGTGATGGTGACACTTATGTTTTAACGCGGGTGCTGGGGAGTTACCACATACAACATGAATGTGAAAATCGCATTCTTCACAGCTTAAGCCGATGCCTTCAATATGCCGACGACAAACTTGACAAAATCCTGAGAAACGATGAGGTCTAGCTAGAAGAAGATGCTGCGGGTGCAAACGGTGTTGAACTTCTCGGGGAATGCCCGTGCAGTATTGGTGCTTGGCAAACAGACATGTTATACAAATATAGGCTGAATCGAAAATAATCTGGTCGCAATAACGACAAATGAACTTGAATTCCTTGTTTAAATTACAGGGATGTAGTATATGTTCGTGGCTGAAATGGTAGATTTTGGTTTTCTCCACAGTGTTTGCATCATTTATCCGTGAAGCGCATTTGACATCAAGGATGAATTCGCATCATTTGCAATTACAAGCGTACTCGCTGGACAGATTTCGACATCCATCGCATATGAAGCCAGAGGATTTAAAAATACTCCGACAACAGCGGCGAACGAGTTCAGTGCAGGATTCCTGCAGCTGAAACTCTCGGCCCTTATGTTCACAAAAGTAAGTCGAACCACAGATCATTTCACGACACTGGTTGCAGTAGCGTTTGTGGTCAGTTAACTCAAGGCTGGTCGAGATTGGACGAGGAGGCTGTATAGATTGTCGATTCTCCATTTTCAGATTGAGGAATAATTAACACAGGATTTGCAATCTGAAACTAAGCTATTGAGTTTGGGAAAGTTAAGGAAATAATTTTGTGGACCAACAAAAGTGAGAAAAAGATGAATGATTGCCAGCCCTTTTAGAAGAGTCTGGCCATTCTTTTTTCTTTATCATGTTCTCATTGAAATACTTTTGCCATTAACTGTTGAACCCAATGAGCAAGCGCATGCAGTATACCTCCATAATTTAATATATTAAAATTAAAAATTTAATAAAAACTCCAATGTATATATAGCCAAAGGATACAAATGTTGAAAATTTCAACCACTAATGTACAAGTAAATAATGTTTGCATTATTTAAGTTTATATTTGCTTCAGCTTTCAACATTGCCTCCAGCAATACCCAACAGCCATCCTCCACCAATGATGTAGCAGAAGACCACCAACCCACCAAACAATTCAATGCCATGAGATCCAACAAATTCTTATTTCTTCTTAACAATCTGCTCCAAGTAAAGACGAGGAAAAATCAATTCTTGTTATGTAACATGAAGAGCAAACATGTAACATGTATAGCGTAAGTAATTCAAAGTTAATTAAGGTCTTAACCATATATCGTCGTTCTTTCCGCAAGACTTGATGAACATCAGAAATATGAACCCAAAACCCAAAGCTGCTGCCCCTCCCAGAACTATTGCCAGTTTCTTCCCTGTATGGTTTCCACCTTCTTCGTGATCTATACAGAATTATTAATGTATTAGCAGCTGTCAGTGTAAACTATATAAAAACAAGCTCATTCGAAAAATAAGAATCATTCAACAACTTAAAAGAACAGTTTATATTTCTCTCCATTAATTCTTACCTTTGTATGAGTTACCTGGTACCTCATGTGGGTGGTAACTATAGGTAATAAAACACCTGTCCAAATAAATTTGGCCTGAAATGGAGCCAACGCATTCTTCCTGAGCAATCTGCACAGCATTGCTTACACATTCACCGCAATCGCAACCTTCTACATCTCCTTCACATTGTGCCATGGCGTGCACAGACTCATATCCTCCTGAATAAAACCCATGTCCTTCAATTACACCAGTCTCCATTGCTGCAAACGCTTCATCTCTCAACTCTTCAAATCCAACCGCGGCAGCCTTTTCACCGCAAATCTTATGTACCGATTCGTACTTCGAAGCCTCGTGAACGTTAAACTCATCGGTTTCGTAGTGGAAGTAGCATCCATGAAGGTGAATCCTACCTGCCGCAGATTTGCTGCAAAAGCTGTTCGATAATTTAGGAAGCGAATTTACACAGTCATAGCAATCGTTGTTGCTTAAATCCCCTCTGCATTGAAAGAGACCGGAAACGCCATTGTTGCTACCGCCTGCGGTGGCTTGAAAGAACTTGGACTTGGAGGAATGAGGCAGTAGTTCATGAAAAAGAGAGGAGAGTGTTTTTGAGTGAGAATCAGACGAGTTTGTGAGCATTTGGCTGGAGCAATTCTTGTACACCAAAGTCTTGTAATCTGAAGCCTTGGCGAACTGTGAGAAGATCCCAAGTAAGATTTGCGATAGAAGAAAGAAACTTTTCAAGGTTGAATTCATTTGGAGTATGTTAGCTGGAAATGGTTAGGTTAGGGTTCAGGTGATATGTTCGGAGAGAAACCTGGATTGATTTTCCACAAGAAAATACGAATGGAGAAAAACGATTGGCGGGTAAGTTGGTTGTCAGGTTAATTATTATAATTTTGGACAAACGTGGCGTTTTGCTGTCTTTATATGGCATGGGAAGTTGAGTTTGGGGTTAATTTTCTTGCCTAATTCTAACTAACATCAACAAAACTTGCGGGGACTCTTTCTCATATTCTGTAGCTACACAAATTGTGTGAACAGCACTCAAATAGCTATATTGCATCTTCAAAGATATATATATATATATATATATATTAGCTTAAATATTTTAAATCAAATTAAGACAAATTTTTTACACATTGATTGAAATTAAAAATTAAAAAATAATATTTAATATTTTAACCTCTGTAATTTTTTTATATCATTAGATTGTATAATATCAAACTGAAAATTTGTGTAGTCATTTTAAGTCAACGATTTAAGTTGTTATATACATTTTTGTAACATTAGCATTCAATCTACCAATAAAGAGCAAAGATGAGTTGCAACATATATATCACATTAGGATGGATCTAACCGAGAAAAGTTTCATGATGCCCGAAAGAAGGTCCAATATCCAATTTGTAATGAAACCAGAAGTACATCCCAAACTATATATATAAAAAAGAAAAAATCAAAGCAAGGTTTTTTCCATTCATAATTTTCTTACACCTTTAAAGAAGTTAATCCAGCCCCAAGCTTCAAAATACACATTTAGGTTTAATCATTCTAATAGTTAGTGATAATTTTATGAATGAGAAAATAGAATGGATCGAGATTTATTCTCATCATCGTTTTTATTTTAGACCAAGATTTATCCCTTCCTTGCTTTTTGTTTATATTTTTAAAATTAAAAAAATAAGTTGTATAGATATTTAAATTCACTTATTTATCAATTAAATAAATATAATAATGACGAGTAGAAATTACATTAAATAACTAATTATAATCATCCAGTTAATTTGTTTTAATGCATTAAAACAAGATTAATAAAGAAAAAAAAAGTCTTAAGATTTCATTTTTCTGTCTACCAAATAAAATATCTCTTCACAAAATTAATAAGAAACATAAAATATTAGAGATTTTATTTAATTTAAATTCTCTAATTTTTTTTTAATTTTTAATAAGAATTGATATTCCTTATAAGTTGTAATATTTAAGATAAAATGTGAAGTAACTATTTTGCAATAGTAAAAGGTGGTGATTACAGTCAATTATATTAATTACAACACACTAATTTAAGAGCAAAAAACATATATATATTTTTTTATTTTCATTATATTATTGTGATTGCGATGAATTGGTAAATAGTCACAAATAATGATGGTGTTTGTAACGAGGATTTTGTTATCCATACTTAATAGATTAATTAGCATTTTAATCTAATCCCAAACTAAAAATCCTAAATTAGCATTCTTAACCAAAAGGGATTGGAATATCTTAAATGGTGATTTAGAGAGTTACAAATATATTGAACGTGTCTATAACTTAATGCTGAACACAGGTTGTCCGAAAGCCGATCTTACTGTAATTCAGTGTAACCAAGTAACCCACTTAAAAAACACATGGTCGAGAAACCATGACATCTAACTAATCTACCTTACTTTTCGCCAAATTCTCCACACCACACCAAATCACTTCAAATATTTTCCCTTTTTGGTGACTTGCAATTTGCACTTCTTTCACGTGCAACCTTAGCTACTCCTTTGCCGCGTGTGGGATTTTTCACCACATCAATCTTTCCCCACCTCCGCTGCCACCGTTATATATCTATATTACGATTATAGATTATCATTATCGTTAATTATCATCGGTAACTATGGTTTCTCCACCGCGTATTCTTGAAATCAATGTAAAATCTGCTCGCGACCTCTCTCTTGTTTCTAAAAGCATGAAAACTTATGCTGTTGCATGGGTTGATCCTGAACGTGGACTTGCTACTAGGGTTGATAAGAGTGGCCTTAATAACCCTAATTGGAACGAGAAGTTTGTGTTTGGAGTTGATGATAGATTTCATACAGATGAAACTTCTGCAATAATGATCGAAATATATGCAGCAGCATAGTTAAAAGACGCGTTGATTGGTTCCGTTCGCGTCCACATCAGCCATCTATTCGGTGCTCTAACCAATTGCTCTTCCACCACATGCTATATCGCGCTTCAGGTCCGCCGCCCGTCTGGCCGGCCTCAAGGCATCATCAATATGGGCATCACGCTTATGGATCACACTATGCGTAGCCTGCCAATTTTTGCCGAGCTATGCGCCGGAGGTGGAACTTTCAGCGATGTATCGTCGGCGCCGAATGAAGCAGCAAAACAACAGAAGAAGCAACATAAAGACGATCAAGAAGTTGAGAAATCAGTGTCAAAAGAGAACACAAACGCGAAACTACGATGCTCGCAAAGTGACAGAACCGATCTAACCAGCGAAGATATCTCGAAACACCAAGGTTTGGTCGGCGACGCCGCAGCCCCTGGCTCAATATGCAATAGTTCAGTAGTGAAAGGAAACGGCAGCGTGCTAAACGGATCGCAGTGCTCCTCAGACGTGGGCCCTTCAGCATCAGTGGTTGCTGCAGCTAATGCAAAAGGGTTGTACAAGACCCCCGCACCGGAGAGGAAGCCGGCGGATAATGGAGGCGGTGGCTTGATAATTGAAGACTGGACGGTTAAAGCAAACGAAGAACGCCCGAAAGCGA
>CP135569.1:4334182-4660249 GCA_032401905.1 Swietenia macrophylla | reverse complement strand
TGATTGGAATATATAAAATAATATTTTATATATTTTTAATAAAAAAAATTTTAGATGAGGTCTAATAATAATAATAATAATAATAATAATAATTTAAACTTATAATAATATGATTTATGCCATTTAATGATGGTTGCAACTAGTGGTCTTTCATCGTCATACCTACCACACCATACCAAACCTTCCACTATTATTTTATTTTTTTCAATTAATTTATTATATATATTTTTAATATATATATATATATATAATTATTTTTTTTATTTTATATTTATATAATTTATGTTATAGAGAAAAGGGGATGATTTTATTTTACTATTATTTTATTTTTTTTAATCAGCAATTCTACGCGTTTGAAACAAAAGAGCACAAGTGGAAGTGGCAAAATGGCAAAGGATATGCTGTTTTGAAGAGCATCTGATTCTGACACCGACAACATTGATATACGTATGAGATGGAGAGGTGTACCGTAGCTACAGTATACAGAACGACACGATATTTTCTCTCTTAGCGGGCACTTTTCTTTAACTTCAATCAATGGCGTTTAAATAGAAGCGCGTGAGAGGCACATTTCCTTTTTTTTTTTTTGCTTTAATTAATTTCATTAGCTAGATATTCAGCAAGTACGGGAGCGTGGTTACAATCGCCGGAGGTGGAGAGTGAAATAATACCAAGTCGAAGCAAACTTCCAAACGGAAAATAAACCCCAGAAAGCAGACAAAATTACAAAAACGACATCCTGAATTCAACGAATTCAACTAATTCCTTTTCTCCCCAGTCTTACGTTATTCCCTTCTTACTCAACCCCTCTCTCTCTCTCTCTCTCTCGTTAAGACAAAACAGCTCTCTTTCCTTTCTCCTTGTTGTCTTTAAGAAACAGAGAGAACTCATTGTTTTTCCATCCTTACACGGAAGTAAATTAAAGCAGAGCTCTCTCTGTATCTGCCTTTCACTCGATTCTGTGTTGGTTGAGTGAGTTTAATATTTTGAGGTAAAGGAGGGAAAGAGGGAGCTTCATCTATTTCTCTGTTCTGTTCTGTTCTGTTTTGTTGTGTTTATTCTTATTTTGTTTAAAGCTGGAGAGAGAGAGAGAGAGAGAGAGAGGGGGTGCTGAACATTATATTTTTTAAGAATAATTGCTGGGCTTTGGTTGGTTTTTGATTTTGTGAAAGATTTCATAGTAAAAATGTTTTATTGTGACTGCTTCTACTGGAACCGAGTCACTGAATTTGAGTTCCACTCGCCTAACCCGAAGCCCTTCTCTTTGCCTTTTCCGCTTCCCCAGTGGCCAAAAGGTACGTTCTCCCCTTAAATAGAAAGTAAACTTCGCTAATTTCTTCCTTTTTACCAATTTTTTTTTTCAATTCTCATATTTTGTTTTTTGTGATGACACGATCGATACTTATCACAATATTCCATGGATATCCATTTTCTCTCTGTCTCTTACCTCTCTCGTCATGATGGGTGATCCTGACCTGTCTTTGCTGTTTTTGTTTTCTGTAAATCAATCGATCATACTGAATTCATCAGAAAATGTTTTTTGTTTCTCTTTCAGATTTTGTTGAGGGTCATGATCTACTTCTTTGTGTACCCAAAAAAAAATGATAATTTTTGTGCAATTCACTTATGCATATTTTTATATAATTAAAAAGTTGTACAAACCAAATATATTTTCTACATTTTCTGAAACTTGGTCCTAAAAAAGACATATTCTTGGGATATAATGAAATTTTCTTGGGAATATAAGAGTGTTGTTGTAATTAGTTGGTTATTGAAGAATATGTCAAGTTTGTTCAACAAGCTCGTAAACTTGGTCAGAACCAATAGACGTAGAGAACCAGAAACACTTTGAAAGTTGAAGCTTTCACGGAACGGGGAAGTTGTTGGAAATCAAGTTTACAACATCATAAAACTCATCTTAAGGACTATCGATTATATAAGCTTTTTGTGGTCAAAGATTGGGAGGAAGAAACTTTGTCCTTCTAAAAAAAAAGTGAGATTTTGATGAGCATGGCCTGTCATTTAGTAGATGGACGATGAAATTGTGTGATAAATTATTTTAAAAAATTTTGACAATTCGTAGTCCACCTGATAATGGCACACCACATGACACCTCATTACTAGATTTTCCCTTTTTTTTTCTTTATTTCTCACTTTGCTGTGTGCCTTTGTTCTTTGATGGATAGTTTAATTAGCTTGACATTGAACAAGTGATTTATGTGTGTTTCTACCTGTATTTTATGCTATCTACTCTCTTTCTTTTTTATTTTTATTTTTATTTTTAATGCTAGGAATTTTCTTTTATTATTTGTGTTCTCTATTGAGATGAGTAGCACTAAATTAATACAACAGTAAGATGATGTTATTCATTGATTATTGAATCCTAGAATTTATGGCCCAACAAACTACTCAGCAGTTTGCTCACAACATATTAGTTTGATGGTCTGAATAGTATGATGATGTTAAATCAATTTTAAAAATGATATCTTATTATCTTCTCAGGCAAAGGTTTTGCTACTGGAAGAATAAACTTAGGAGAATTAGAGGTTGTCAAAATTACAAAATTTGAGCGCATTTGGAGTTGCAGTGTTCTGCATGGCAAAGCAAAAGGTGTCACATTTTATAAGCCTGTAGAAATCCCCGATGGCTTTTACTGTCTTGGTCATTATTGCCAGCCTAGTGAGCAGCCATTAAGAGGGTGTGTTCTTGTGGCCCATGATGCTGCTGCTTCTTGGACAGAAGCTGGTTCTAATGGTAATTCACTACTAGATCTTCCTGCTCTAAGAAAGCCCCTTAACTACACCTTAGTTTGGAGTACAGATCCCCAGCATGGCGATTGTGGTTACTTTTGGCTACCAAACCCACCAGTTGGTTATAAAGCCATGGGTGTTGTGGTTAGCAACACGCCAGAGGAGCCTGAAGTTGAGGAAGTTAGGTGTGTCCGGGAGGATCTTACAGAGAGTTGTGAAACTTGTGATGTGATAATATCCATGGGTTCCTCTCTTACATTTGAGGTCTATAGCATAAGACCCTGCAAAAGGGGAATGTTTGCTAGAGGGGTGTCCGTTGGGACATTTGTTTGTGGCACCTACTTTAGCTCTGAGGAGCAGCTGGATATCGCTTGTCTGAAGAATCTTGACTCTGCCCTACATGCAATGCCTAATTTGGACCAGATTCATGCGCTGATCAAGCACTATGGACCAACTGTTTTCTTTCATCCCAACGAGGAATATATGCCCTCATCTGTGCAATGGTTTTTTAAAAATGGGGCAGTCTTATGCCAAGATGGGAAGCTGAAAGGTGAATCAATTGATTACAGGGGCTCAAACTTGCCTTGTGGTGGGACTAACGATGGTGCATTTTGGATAGATTTACCGGACGATGATTATGCCAGAGATTTTCTTGAGAAGGGAAACTTGGAGAGTGCAGAGCTTTATGTTCATGTCAAACCAGCATTAGGAGGAACATTTACTGATATTGCAATGTGGATTTTTTGCCCCTTCAATGGTCCGGCCACACTTAAAATTGGCTTAATGAGTATTGCAATGACCAAGATCGGCCAACATGTGAGTGATTGGGAGCATTTCACCCTTCGTGTGAACAACTTCACTGGAGAACTTTGGCAATTGTACTTCTCAGAGCACAGTGGTGGTAGATGGGTGGATGCCTGCGACGTGGAATTTATTGAGGGAAACAAGCCAATTGTTTATTCTTCAAAGCATGGTCATGCTAGTTTTGCACATCCGGGAACATACCTGCAAGGGTCTTCAAAGCTTGGAATAGGTGTCAGAAATGATGCTGCTCGAAGTAAATTTTTTGTGGATTCCAGCACCAAGTATAAAATAATTGCAGCTGAGTATCTTGGAGACGGAGTTGTTGAGGAGCCATGTTGGTTGCAGTATATGAGAGAGTGGGGTCCAACCATTGTGTATGATTCGCGGTCTGAAGTGGACAAGATTATCCATCTTCTTCCTCCGTTTGTCCGATTTTCAGTGGAAAACCTATTTGACTTGTTTCCCACAGAGCTTTATGGTGAGGAAGGCCCAACTGGACCAAAGGAGAAGGATAATTGGGTGGGAGATGAAAGATGTCAGGGCATGTAATGCTTGTATTTGACAAATACCTTCCCCTACTTGTTTTATGTAGTCCTTTCGTACAAGGGTTTAGGCCTAGCTATTAGGTTGTTTCAGTTGCTGGCTTGTTGTCAACTGGTTACGCCACGGCAGAATACTGAGGCTGGTCTCATTGCAATGAAGTCGAGGTTGACTGTATTCTTCTACAGTGCTCGTAACACATTAGCGACTGTGTACTTCTCGGTAGTGGTAGAGCATGCAATCTGTCTGACGTCAGTTCATCTGAAAAAGCTTGCAGATTATTGAATCCATTTTCATCGGCAGGCATCCTTAAATCATGAAATTGAGAAGTTCAAGAAAAACTGTGCAGCTGATGTTAAGATTTCTTAAACATCTAATCATTGAGTTCTTTGTGAAATCTTCTTTTACGCCTCTGCCACCAGTGTGCACCAAACAGCACTGTCAGCCATACAGATTGGAGAACTGAACTATAGCAGGGTTGATTAAGCTTGCTGCCGTATACGGGTGACATGACGAAACACAACAGAGCATGCTGTTGAAGCAACTAATGCTACTGATGCTTTCTCCAAGGATTTGTCAGAATGCTTGCGCATGTTGTCAGTCTGCCGAGCAGAATAAATATGCGATTCTCTCGTTTGTAGTTTCCCCGTTTCATGTTTGATTCAAGAGGAAATCTATGCTCTGAAGTGGCTATCAGATGCTGTTCTGTGAATCATTATAACCAAAGTTGAAACTCTCAATTTAAAATTAAAAAATTTTCTAAAACAACAACGTTTTAAAATCATTTATGTAATTAATCGTATTGCCCTTATTTTTACCAAAGAGACCAATAGAACAGGTTTTGAATGAAAATACTTTACAGAACAGGGAAAAAAAAACGTTTTTATTCCAGGTTTCGAGCACCGATCGATGCTCCAAACTTGATGCTCAACACTTAAATGTACGCAAGTGAATCCCAGAAATGAAGGGTCACTTATCGCATACAGCTTTGGTCTTGAAGAATTGTCCTAATTATGGCAAATTCTTTTATAGCTATCCAAACTTTCAAGAATATTGATCCTCTGTAATTGTTGTTCTTTTTCAGCAAATGAGGCAGAAAAGAAATTTGATGACCATTCACTTTTGCATGGAAGCAAATATCAAAGAATGATCCATCCAATCATACCTGAAACTAGTAATTTTCTTCTACACCAGTTGTAAGTCAAGGTCGCAACACCTGAATTTGAATAATATTGTTACTGTGTTTCAAATTGACACTAGAAATGGCAGAGAAACTCTACATTGCATTTGAGTAAATAAAATTCTGTATTCTTTCTAATTGATTCGTGACAATGATTCATAAATCCTCAGATTTACACAGTGCTAATTCCTGACAGTTTAAGTTAGATCCCTCATTCTCTTGTCCAGAAAGAAAGAGAACTATCCTTTCTTGGTTATGCGTACGCAGCTTTTTTGTGATCAGACCTACCAAAAAGAATGGAGTGTTCCAATAGGATATTGAACTTACAGCAGCTGTAATTTACTATCACAATTAATTACTTTTGGTAAAACCACATATAAACAAGATGGACGACGGCTGTTCTTCACTTGGCTGGTTTTCCATCTCAATTCAGGTCCTCCCATCGTATTTCCTGGGCGCATTCTCCACATACAGAACTGCATCCAACTTTTGTGCACTGACTTCTAAGAGTCAGCAAATGTGAAAGCTTGGTGCATTTCCGAATCACACGACTCCTGAAAATGCTCCTAGGTTGTGTCACATTGCTGGTCTCGGGTGCAGGAGGAACTGCATTTGATGTGGCAGCCGGCTTACACTCTGATGCAGATTCATCAAGGGTAACTCGCTGCACTTCCTCCCATTCTAATGATTTCCGGAATACTTCCCAAGCCATGTCTTGTTCCTCCTTTGAAAGCCTTTCCTCTTCATTCTCTTGCAAAAGGGTCTCATGTTCATGGTAATTGGCAACCCACCTAAACAAACAAGGGTTGTGAATAATATGAAGCTGTAAGGGTTCTCTAAGTACTGAAAATAAAAACTAATATCTAACAGGCAGTAGAGCTTGGGCCAATTGAATGGAAAAGGTTGCTGCATAGTCACAAAAATCCAAAGCAAAGAAGAATCTCCGAAATGAAAACAAATGGAAGCCAATTTGGTGACTTGATAAAAATACAAACAAATATGAAGATCAAGAACTTTTCTCAATCAATATAAGCACAATAATCTCTCTCTCTCTCTCCCAATTTTTTTTTTTTTGGGGTTTAGAATATAAACATAACAACTCATGAGAAACCATCACAATGGTAACTAAACTAAATCCACATTTTCCCAAAAAAAAAATTGGGGGCCAAAGAAAAAGTAAAAATACAGGGTTTAATATAAAGCTACCTTGGATGATGCTTGCCAAGTAAACTTTCCATCAACTTGTCAGAAGAACAGCTTTCACGAGGAAGAGACAACTTATGCTTCAGAGAATTTCCAATTTCATGATTTGTATTCTGACCATTTCCTTGTCCATTCTCTTGACGGATCTCACACAAAGGATTGGGATTTTCATCATCACCAAATTCAAAGAGATGTAGCATTTCTTCTTTTGAAATAGTCCTGTGTACTTGTTGTCTATCCACCACCCTTGCAGCAAGACCCTCCTTTGTCACCTATTTGCAGCATTCTCTTGATCAGAAAACATAAATTATAAACTATACCATCAATTTGTTCATTTATTACCTGACGCTTGTATATCTTCTCTTCCATAGTTCCATGTGCCATCAACCGGTAAGCAAAAACTGGCTTTGTTTGTCCATACCTGCAATAGCAGAAAAAGTAATGAGATTGAAAGTTTAAACAAAAAAAGATGAAAGACCTGTAAGATAAACTAACACACCTCCAAGCACGATATATGGCCTGCAGATCATATGTTGGATTCCAAGAACCATCAACAATAATTACACGGTTAGCAGAATGAAGATTAATCCCCAGAGATCCAGCTCTGGTAGAAATCAAAGTACATTTCACTCTTTTATTTGAGGGCCCATTAAACTTCTCCACCAACCTTTGCCTTTCGGCGCTCTCTGTTCTTCCATCTAGTCTGGGAAGAAGATTACACGAGGAATAAGTTAAAACTTTCACATATTTGTAACCAAAATTACAGAAAATATATTGCCTGCATGAAACAAAAATAGTCGGTGGGTAATTTTTTAGTATCTTAACTTACATTTTAACCCAAAAATATAAGCTAATAGCCCAACAACTGTGTTTAAACATAAGATCACTTGGTCAAATTAGTTTAATAGAGTGATGGCAAATCATTGGTTCAGAACTTTTACACTCTGGAAGAAGCTTAAATCAGCTTCATAAGAATGTATGCAAATCCCAACAATATACAATAAATAAGCAGCAATTATTACATTTGTTCAGAACTTTTAAACTCTGGAAGAAGCTTAAATCAGCTTCATAAGAAAACAATGGGACTTCGTCAAATACTTCATTAATAAATGAATAAAAATTTATGAAGCAAATGAGCAATTGAAACTAAATGAATAAAAATTTATGCAGCAAATTGCGCAATTGAATATTAATTTTTTTATTGTTCAGCCAACCACACACACCAGCACATGAAAGCAAGCAGACACAAAGTAAAGAAGAGAGCTAACATGTCAACCAATTCTAAACAGTTTGCAGATAGATAACACCCACCGATACCAGTCCTTTCCTTTTTTCCAAAACTTTCCTTGTTTCCTTGGTCGAGGTAATTTTGAAAGATAAAACTCTATGAGGTCTAAAGTTGGTATGCTTTGGCTAAAAACCAATGCCTTATCACCCATATTAGAACAAATGGTTAGAATGTCCAGTAGCAAAACCATTTTGCCACTATAGTCAAGCTCTTTATATGTATGTTCATGCAGAAGATCATTCCACCAATCCTGTCAAGAAATAAACATCAGCAAATAGCCCTAATGCAATAAAAGAACAAATCCACAGTATGAAAAATCTTACTCTAACAACTTTTCAGTGTTGAGAAAGGGAATGGAAAAGAGTATGCTTGCAAATCCATTGCAAACTTGAGTAATAGTGCAAATAAAAAACTAATAATTGATTTATGAATTTGTGCAAACTCATACCTTTTGCAAAAAGCCATCGTCATTCTTTCCCTGCAGAAAATCATTCTCATGTCTTGACTTCTCTGTTAAGCATTAAAAATATAGCCATTATCACACAAAATGAATGGAACATTCCTTATACATTATTTAGAAAGATGATAAGCAGTTACATGCACTGTAAACACAAGTCTCAACAAATAAATGGAAAAGACACGTTGCAAAATGTCAATGACTGTGTATGAATAAGTGCCTTTCTTTTGGCTCTGAAACTGAAAAGAAATATTACAAACAGAAACTATTCTACAAACCGAATACAATAATTATCAATATTATGCAAAAACACTGAGATAGCCTTATTTACTGTTCATATTAGGATTTAAATCACTGCTTATAACACTACTCATCGTACTGCTCATACTACCAAAACATCAGGGCCGGAGCAGGACTTTAGAAGCTAGGAGGCCATAATTGAAAAAAAAAATAAAATAAAATTGATAGAGGTCAAAGATATATATATCTATGAAACCGGGGGCCATTGTGAAAAGAAACAAAATCTATGGGATCAAAGCATAAAAACAAACTTAAAGAGGATAACATGTAAATAATTATTTTATTTTCCAAATGATTCATGGCCCCCTCAGACCCTAACATTCCCGCACCCCTGCAAAACAGCCTGTCTGGTATTTGTTTATTAGCCAACAAACACTGTTATTAAAATAACCATATTCAAGAGCTGCCCTATATCAATTAAGAATAAATCCACAAATACAAAATCAAAATCATTCACTGAAGCAATATTCATGCAAGATGTTTATGTCAAACAACCCAAAAAGCGATGAAGAAGAGAAGACTACCACCTATCACGTTATAATCCATGTTCTCATTACTGGAGCTGTCCTCAGCATCCTCACAACTCAGATAGGCTTTATCTTTTGTCAATTGCAAGATCCCAGGATGATTCCATATCTAGTATGGACATAAACACTTCAGTCAAAACAGTAAGATCTACATACATTAATATACTGATCAATAATTTCCCCAGGCCTTCTTTTCCATCTTTGATAAATTAACAATTTCCACAAGCTCAAAATTTCACTTAGGTTGAAATTCTTTTAACAAAATAATACATAGCGAATGAAAGTGGGAACATTTTGAAAAGAAAAATCATTATATCTATTTAACAGTAGGCCAGTTAGTCAACAATAAGAAAACAAACATATCTTGGTAATATCTTTAAAATTCAATAGACTTTTCCAACAATTTTAAGGATATTCATCACATTTTATATAGTTGACAGAACACTGATGTAACCCCCCTTCCCCAACCAAAGGGGCATAAACTCCTACACTCATGATATTTCTTTTACTACTATTATCAGAATGATGCCTTATACAAATCCTTGTGAAAGATAAATCAACTAACACCTTAAGAGTAAGACACCAAGGTCAACATCATAGACAATTACAAACTAAATATCATAACAATAAGGTACTAAAATTACATATCGTCAAAAAAGTATCTACTAGCAAAAAATAAAAATAAAAAAAATAAAAAAACAAGAAGCAATTAATTCTAGACAACTGTAACTAAAACAGAAAGTTGCACCATTTTTATCAGGTTCAAGTTCTCAAATGTAGCACAGACAGATTGATCAGCAAAGCAAACTTCCCTTGGATGTGTGTGTGTGTGGATATGTACATGTATATGTATATAGATATGTATATATAGAAAGATAGATATGTATATTTATGCATATATATAGATGTGTGTGTGTGTGTGTGTGTGTGTGTACTCCATATAGGCTTTGAAATTCTGCTTGTGGCTATTACAGCATGCTTGTTGACATTTTGGCTTCAATACATAACAAGCCCTATGTGCAAGCAGCCTACAATATTTAACTCTGGTACTGTTCATAAATATTTACCAGCTAACATGATCACAGTCTGACAATGCACCTCTTCTACACTTTTATAAGAACATAGATTAGTTTATCCAAGTTTTCCACTTTCCGTGTTCTTAGAACTAGATCCCTCTCTGGAAAATTATGACCCTAACGTGCATTACCAAATTTAACACAAGCTGTAAGCATAAATTTGCATTAGATGGATGTTTACATTTTTAAGCCAGACAATCTGTCGACCTCAGCCGATAAGGAAAAGGAACCTCTTTCCTTCTACACTAGTTTCATTTCTGAACCCTTTAAGAAAGTGGGGTCACGCCCGGGGAGATATCAAGACCTTGCCTTTAGAGATAATCCAACAATTGGAAACATTAAAAAATGAACACGCTACCTAGGAAAGTACCTGAGCCAAAGTCTGGTAACCGGCAAAAAAACTCTTCCTTATCTTTTCATTGGAGACTTTGTCATTTGCGAAACTGTGCACATCAAGGAATCTCTTGTATAATCTCCTCTGCAGAGGAGAAAGCTTGACAGCAATTACAAAGACAGTTTTTGGTGGCAAGTCCTTCTTCACCACATTCATGTCCATTCTCTGAACAAATCCTTTTAATTGCTCATAGAGGATGTGAGACCTCTGATTCATAATTTTAACATCTTCAGATGTTGAATTAGTATGTTGACCAATTTCTATAGGGTTTTGGAAGCTGCAAATAATAAAAGCATAATCAAGATAAATTGACACGAGTAAAAAGGACGTAGAAATCAGAACAATGTCAGTGAAGAAGACTTGCCGATTCCTAAACTCATGGCTGCTGCCAAGAAAACCTTCTCTTACAAAATCAACCATCTATCACACATGAAATTCAACAAAAATCATAACAGTGACCATGAAATAAACTTTTTGTTAAAACTCATAGCTCTACTGCAAACTTACACAATAATATTCCATGAGATTGTTTTGAAGAGGTGATCCAGTCAATGCAATCCTTCTTTGGCATTTCACTTGTTTCAAGGCTTGGGTTGTATCAGCCCTGGTGTTCTTAATCATATAGGCCTCATCACAAACAAGTATATCCGGTCCATCCTGGGATACAAAAGAAAATCAAACATATAAACATGTCTGTTTCCAATTATTCATTTCATTTACAGAGACAACAATTGCTTTGAAAACTTTAATAAAAGAACCTGACATAAGAAATTTCCATACTGAAGTCCATCTGACTTACATCCATATTCATTGGTTTAATAACATGCAAGCATTTACATATATTAACATAATATCCTAGATATTAATATACCAATAAATTAGCAAGACAATACTCTGGATTCTCTAAATCCAAAAACTATGCCCATTCCAGAACAATTAAGTTGGACATCAAACTGAATTCCTAAAATATAATGATTATAATGATTTTCTCCATTAATAACACAAAATAAGAAAGAAACCAAGTTTCTACATAACTTCTCAAGCTAAAAGTTCTCCAAAACCATTTAGGTCTGTTGGTAACAGTTTGATGCATGCATATTGAACTAACACCCACTTGAACATAATCAAACCAGTTTGGCTAACCAGTGGTTCAATTTGACTCCAACAACCTGGAATCCACATTATATATGAAATTAATTAATCATTGCGTATTTAAAAGGAATGTCACTAAGTGACAACCACCTGCAAGGCATGACAAAGTTCTCTGGCCATGTTTCGATCCTTCACATGCTTTCCAAGAGACAAGTTCTGGAAAGAAGTATAACCAATTAAGAAGACACCACCCTTAGTTCTCCACTTCACAAGCAATTGAACTCGTCTTTCCCTGGAAAAGTAATTGTAGTAGGAAGTATCAGCTAGAAGATATAAAACAGAATTGGTGAGAGAGAGAGAGAGAGAGAGAGAGAGAGAGCTATTAATTAATTGTTTAGGAAACAAGAAATCCATAACAGCCCGTCAAACTAGAATTTAAAGTATGACAAGTTAGTTGTCCATACAACCAAAAGAATAGAAAAGGAAAGGAAAGATTAAATCCTAGTTAATAAATGCTAAATTGTCTTCATTCTGTGGCCTCAATTACTTAAAAAAATTTCCAACAATGAAGCATACTATCAAAAATCTGCAGAGATAAACATCATGGATCATACATGTAAAAAAATTTCAAAAAAAAAACAAAAAGAAAAGAAAAGATAATGCTCATCATGCAAACAAATGATCCACAGACAAATTTTTGTTTAAGTAAAAAATACAAGTACACATAATTAGACCTCGATACATCTTCCAGCATGAAGACACGGAGAGGTTTAACTTCTGAAGGCCTCCACTTCATAAACTCCTGCCTCCAATTATGAAGCACATTTACAGGCGTGACAATAAGTGCAGTTCTTAATCCCAAATCAACAGTTCTCATTGCAGTGTACAAGAAAGCTATGACCTGGAAAATATTTGACATAACTACTACTATCAATCTACAAGAAAAAGTAGAAGCCAGATAAAGATGCCACAAATGTTTTCAAAAATCAAAACATCCCATTAATGCCAACACAATTACTAACTTTTCCTAATACAGTTACTGCTACCTTCACGATGACTCATGTTACAATTAAAGATGCCATAAGTAATGTCATCTCTTACCATGCTACCACCACTATTTAAATCCTTCTATGATGCAAACAAGTGGTGTCCTAGAAACAAGCTAAACTGCCTAAACTGTAGCATGCTCACAAATCCTAAAAGGTTGCTTCATACAGATGTCCACAAGTCAATGACATAAAAAAATTGTATGGTGGAAAACCCGCTATAAGACTTCCAATGGCACAGAGAAATTAATGGAAACCATCAGACAAAAATGAAGAGCAACATACAAGCTTTGGACAGATCTCAATACAACCAGCAAAGACGTCAAGAAATTTCAATACGAAGAAGAAACATGTCATAGATTGCTGCATCATGACCATCAAACCTAATCTTGAGTAGACAGAAGTACTTCTCCCCCCACCTAACCCCAAATTTGACCCTCATATGCTGGAAAGAGAGATTCTACAACGTGACCAACCAGCCTCTAGAAAATCAAACAGGATTGGCTCCTATGTACACTGCATCAGCAATGAATGACCAAAATTTCGCATGGACCCACAGAAGCCATGGTGTGGATAAAAAAAATATGTCTAGATTAATACGTAGGATCCAAGATAGTAAATACAAGATGTTTTTACTAATAGATGAAGCAGAAAGCAGAGATAACAGACTATGAAGAGGGATACTGAATATAATACCTGAAAAGTTTTACCAAGGCCCATTGTATGAGCTAGAATGCAACCAAGGCCTTTATCTCCGGACTTCACTTTTCTGATTGACTGTATAATATTTTCCCACATAAATCTTATCCCTACCACCTGCAATAACAATTCAGTTAAGCTAACAAAATAACACATGGTCAAACATGAAACAAAAGATCAGGTCAGCCAAGCAGTTTAAGCAAAGACTAGGATAATTTCGTAAAGACTCCCCACAAACCTCACTTTTTCCAAACCCAGTCAATACCAACCCAGTTTTTACATGGTTAAAAATGCATTTTATACAGCATCAGCACTAAGGCTGAAGTCAGACTATATACTGACATTGTTAAAACTAACATATCCAGGCCCATGCCATAACTGTAATACACTTGGTGAAAAACATTCTTTAAACAGCAGTTTTCAGCATAGGAATTGATAACAAAAGTTGTAAAAATATAATAAGAAACCTGATGAGCTTTCAATTTAGCCGATATGCTTGGTGGGACCCTAACTGCTTCTTCTCCTTTCTCCCTGACAACATTAACTATGTAACCAGTAATGGCATCACCAAGTACTTCAACACTAGCACCAGCAGGCCAGTCCCTGTCACATCTCACAGAGCTCATCATCTTAGATTTGGTAGAAAACTGTACTTGCAATGACTTCAGATGTTCTTGTCGTTCCTACAAAAATTGAGACCACAATACATTAATTAGTATAAGAGAAGCCAGTCTGACTAAGCAAATCAACAAAATTAAACTTACCTTTTCAATTGCAATCTTCCTTTTCGTATCTTCTCCTAATTCAGCGTCATCCAAAATCCTTCGAATTTTCTTTTTCCACTTTCTCTTACTACTGGAGAAAAGTAAATATACTTAAACGTAAGAAACAAGTCTCTCAATCTATTTATCTTAAAAGTTAATTACTGAACTTTAGATATTTCAACCATATTCCCAAAACTGAACTACAAAGCTCATGAGCAATTAAACCAATGGCTAACACAAATGAAGGAATTAAGCTCATATTTCATTTGCTCAAATTCTATCCACAAGGAAAATGAATCAAAAGATACTGGGAATAAATCAAAACTTTGTAAATATGATACATGAAATAGAGAAAACAAGCAAAAAAAATTTCTGTCAAAATAAAGTGGAAAGTATAGTTGGTAAGACTATGATGAATATCAATATTTGTGGCTTAGAAGATCTCTCTCTCTCTCTCTCTCTCTCTCTCTCTCTCTCTTTATTAGAACAATTATCATTCGCATCAAACCAACAAGATACAAAAGGATAAGGTATACATTATTTTATAGCATTTATTTTTCCTCATGAGTAATGAAAGAATATACTTAAAAATAAACGAAGAGTTACAAAGAAGTGCACCAGCAGCCCACAAATTAATTTGTGAAACAGTTGCATATACAAAAATGTTAAACAGTTGCAAGACCAAAACAATTCGTGAAAACTACAAAGCCCTCCTCTTAAGTTTTTTCCATATATATGGCTTAAATACACAGTCAAGATTTGTGTGCTTTTAATTTAGGAAAAGAAAATGAGTAAATTTGAATCCTGGAACCAAGCCTTTATAGAGTATCTAGGAAGCCTCAGTACTAAGCATGTCTTGAAAGAAACTATCATAAAATGTCCAGTTAACCCAACCATCATATGCCAAATGATAAAAAGCAAATGGAGGATAGAAAATCATATGCCAGATAAGAGCTTCAAGATCGTGTAATAAGACAGTAGCAAGAAGATAAGAATCACTGATTACATGTATCTCTCATTCCAATAAGGAACAACATACCCGACTTTGAGATTACTGTCAGCATCTGAATTCTCCAAATCACTTTCAGAGCTAGAAATTATCACATCTCCGGAGCCCATTGCTTTCACCAATTCTGATGTCAATCTTTTCAAAAGACTAGGAGAGCAGCTACAACATTGCCAGCGAGATGCCTGGACCTCAGACAAGCATGCTTCACCAATATTCCTCTTCACACAACTGCCACAGAATAATGTTTTGCACGACTTACAACTCACTAAATCACTGCTGCGCCCACACCATATACAGTAACACTCAGAGCAGTCAGCATCCTGTTAGAACAAATTAGTTCAACTCAGATTTTAGCATGAAACATTAATGAACAATTATCAAACCAATTCATTCTCAATGAACATCTTTAGAACCCAGTTGATAACTGTCTGATAATAATATTGTTAGAGCTTAAATACTGTTGTCAAGCCCTTAACTATCGCTAAACTTAAATACTAACATGGATTACAATTCTACCATCCAAATGTCATAAACCAATTTGCTGATACATACAAAAGCTACTTAAGTCCATACCTTCACATGCATCTTCTCCTGCAACAGCAATTTGCAATCCTTGCAAATGATTACTTTCAGCACTGGATGGGGGTGCACTTCAATAGCCACCTTGTGACAGGCAGTGCAGTAAAAGTTCTCACTCAAACTCTGGGAAAGAAGAGAATTACCAGTGACAGAATCATTGATATTTTCATGCAAAACAGATTGATCCTCCAATTTGGTACAAACTAATTTATCTTTCACCACATCAGTTTCTTCATCACAGTCTATGATAATAGTTCGACTCCTCTGTCCATCACTGTCTCGCTCCTCACTCTCATTCGAACGCTTTAAGCCTCTAGGTTCAGTGGAGTCGGGCAAAGAAGAATCTGAGACTGAAGAAGTGCCATTACTCATTGGCCTTTTCTTGTCGAAGTTATTTAAAGTAACAGAACTTTCAAGCACATCAGTCTCCAAACTTTGCAATGCATCCTCATTTCTGTTGCCAGGCAAACCATCCCCATCATCAGTTTTCTTGTTTGAAAGAGACTTTGAATAATCCACATAAGGCTGCACCTCATCTGCACAACCTTCAATTGTCTGGCCAACTGAGCTAACTTCTTTCTGAACAACATCCCGATTCAGTTACAGAAAAGATTATAATAATATCATAGAAGATGAAGATAATTAAGTTATTTAAAGTATCAGAATTCTTTTTTTCTTCATTATATCGTACAATCTCCAGTTTCTTAAAAGTGAAAAAAAAAATGTCAACACTTAAGAATGGCTCCTCTGAATGAGAAGCATGTTGTATGTCCGCAGCAAGTGAGGACCCTGGACCTGTGTAATCAGTCAGGACATTTTTAAACAATTAAAGTCAAGGCCTTCCCTCTTTGCAAAAATGAAAAAATCTGTGCTACGTGCCACTGTTCAATATAGTCAAAACCGAAAACTCACAAATCAAATTTCAAGTTCAAAATCATAAAACAAATTCTATTTTTTCATACAATTGACCAAAAGATTAAAAAAAATGTCATGAATACATACAAATATACCAATAGTGAACCTATTTCAGCATTCTTTAGCTTTTTAATTATACAATGAAATTCCAAACACTTACACAAAATTTTCCATCAATCAACTTAAGTTGAAACAATGAAATAGAACAATAGAAACAATGTGTACAGTCTTTATACCTGTTTAGATCTTCTTCGATGCCTCCTCCGTTTCAAATGAAGTTGAAGCTTGCAATCAGTACTTGCATCATCTTCCTCTTTGACCTGTAATAGTACAAGACCACGTGTACTTATAGACTCATAATTGTTGTTATAATTAAAACTAGTGGCAAATAGATGTCAACATAAAGATCAATATTGATTATAGTAAAACACCAATAGATATTTATATATAAAAGACCAGAATACCATCAAGTGTTTATTCCAAGATAAACCGACGTCACAACAACCTTGTAAAAGATTAAACATAGCAATCTGATGAACACAAAAACCAGATCACAAAATTCATGCATTCAGATGAAAATTTACGGACTGTGACTAACAGCCTGAACAACATCATCAAAAGATCAAACAGTCTCCTATAAGATATAAAAGTCTTCCTGCAGCACTCTTTATAAAATTACCACACAAATTAAATCAATGCATGGAAGGAAAAATGTCAAAGCAATGAACAGAAGTTTCACTCTGTAGCCACCAGAAGATCCCTTTACTCAGCTAAAAACCATTAATTGGGACTTTTAACAGCCACTCTGCATCTTAAGCACCAACAATCTTAAGAAAGAAATCATTTATAACCAAGGTTACCAAAAACCTTCTTTAATACACACACACACATCTCTATTTGTGTGAATTGATGCACTCAAGCATCCAAAAAATAATTTTTTTAACACAAATATTCAGCAGAAAATGGCTGAGTTATCAACAACAGGGCTCCCAAAATGAGACAGAAAAAGCACTTCAATGGAAAAAAAATTCAAGAAAAAGATACCGGGAATCTAAAAATAGTCAGATGGACATCTGCAAACCTTTCTAAAATTCTTCCTTTGCTCTTCAGAAAGAGCAAACACTCTTTCATTTGCAATTGCATCTGTAATGAATGGATTGTCAGAACTGCCGTCAACATCTTCAATCTCCTCCACCTGGAAATAGAAATGGGTTTCAAAAGCTCTTTGAAAGAAAAACAGGGTTGAAATAGGGTATAAATAGCAAGAAATTGCACAATCCCATGTACCATATATAAACACATTTAGAAAATTGGAGTGCAAGGGAGAGCTGTGGATATTAAAAACCAAAATACTAGATCAGGTGAACTTCTTAATTCAGCAACAACATCTGACACAAGAAAATTGTCACAGTACAAATCCCCAGTACCCTAGGCTGTCAGATAAAGGGCTTCTCTAGTTTGTAATACAGTTCAAAACTAGCACAAATCTTGAAACTTAGCACAGTCCACAAAAATAAGTATAGATTTAAACTTCCATAAAATAGAGCTGTCACAAATTTGCTAAAACCAAAATGTCAATGAAACTCGGATGTCACATAAGTTTGGGCAAAAGAAAGGAAGCAATTATGTCATAAGGTAGCAAATCAACTAAACCCAAAATCTGTCACCTCATCGACGCCAGGAAATTTGAGTCCCATTGCTGCAGCATGCTGTGGTGTGCTGGCCAAGTAAACAGAAGCCCATTGACTGCTGCCAAATGAAGCACAATCCTCAGAAACATCACCAGAAAATATCTTGTTGACAGAGCTCCAGTTAATGTCTGAATTTTCTGTTCCAGCCTCCTTGCTACCATCATTAGCAAGTTTTTTCTGGAGGAATCCACTAGCGCCCTCCTCCAAAAGTTTACCATGTCGCCTGCACCCACAACATATATCCATATAAGGTAACCATATGCCTCAAACAATCCATAATGCCAATGGCAGAACCCCACCTTCTTACAGGCCTTTCGGTTTGAAGATATTCCTCAGCACTAGCTACCAACTCAGTCAATTCACTTGTCACATCAGATCCTACCCAGTGTGCTCTTTTTTTCCAAGCTTCAGTGCAACAACTGTTAGGAGCCTGACTCTCAATTAACTTATAAAGGCTCGGCAATTCAATACCAGCCCCATCAAGTTGTTCCTGTTCAGAGACCATATTAACAGAAAGCAAAATAGAGCTAAATTACAGCTTACAAGGATAGTAAACAAGAATAGAAAAGTATTACATGCATAAATTATTCTCTACCTAAAACATTATGCTTGTATCATTATAAAATTTACTGGAAAACATGACAAATTTTACTATTCATCATGTCAATACGCCACCGTATCATTGAAGTCAAAAGGCAAATGAGATATTCTGGTCATACAGGGACTTGTGAGCAGGCTGCATTATCAAACATGCCTTATATTTTTAATGCAGTATTGTACTTGTAAATATCTAAAAACATAAAACAAGAAGCAAATTCTAATTATCTAAACATGTATGCAAAAAGGCTAGCATTTTCAGTTGTTATTTTATTTCTGAACTATAATAACACCTACTCAACATCCCGCATGGACATTTCTTTTATCACAAAGGCAACTAAAAACACATAAAAATAAAAATTTAAAAATTAATTTAACCATTCAAACACATTATTCTAAAGACTCATACTTTATTTTAGGCTTAACCAAAATCTAGATTTAAGATCCAACAACTGGCTCATAATATCACAAGTTCGCTGACAGACCATCACAACTTGAGTAAAAAAATTCATCATAAACCAAAAATCATACAAGAATGAACAGACACAATATTGCCACCAACATAACTTTAAAAAGATACTTGTTACTTCCCTAGAGACTGCAATAAAATTTTGTTCTCTTTGCTTGATAAAAAGAAGGAATTAAAGGATACAAACAGGCTTTCGCATGCAGATTCTCCAGTTGAATTAAATTTTCTCAAATAGCATGCACACATAGAATACATATGGTGAACCAAAGATTTTACTCAAAATTGAAGAAAGAAGCAGACCAACAAGTTAGCACTCTCAATCTCAAGTTCGTCCAGCACAGCTTCCCACTGTTCTCTATAAGCAGTCATTTCATCTTTAACAGCAACCTCCCACTATGGACAAGTAAAAATTGTCAGTTATATGCCAAGATGAAGAGAAACAAAAGATGAAGATAAGGTCAGAAAACTAACATTATCTGCATGTAGTGTCTGCACCAACTCCTCTCGCACCTCACTCTCCACTTTTGCAAGGGAATCAAGTTCAAGTGCTTCCTGAGCCTCTGCAGCCTAAAATAAGCATGAGAGAATTGTCTGAAATAAAATACCAAACAGAAGTCAAACAAACAGATATAATACCTTGCTCTCAACTTCCAAGAACTCTGCAATTAGTTCTTCTATTTCCTCCTCAGTCAAATGTTCCTGCACAACAAAGATGGAAAATAACAATAAGAGAACAAAAGAGGTCAAGAGGAAGTGAAAAACAAAAAACCAGCATCTGACATGTACAAAACAGTCTTAAACTCTGTTAGTAGAAGAAGGGTAACCACAAAGTATATAAAACAATTTTATTAACTAGCCTCAAGATGCAATCCATCATCCTGTCCAGATGTTGATGGTTCATCGCCATCCGAATCACCTATAAACGAGTCACCAGAATGACTTTCATTATCTTCTGCTTTCTCATGTGTCTCCTCTTCTTCATGATTGTCGTCCATCGTTTTAAAACATGACAAACCAAAAATTAACCTCTTAAAGAAAGGTGCCTAGGAAGATTTCAATTAACCATATCAGTAAACTAACCAAGGCAGATCCCATATCACTTAATATCCTTTATCAAGTCTGTCAAACACAACCACCAAATAAAAAGAATAAAAAGTTTCTTACTCCAACAATTTTACAGAAAGCCGAAATTCTAATGTCAGAATATTTAAACCTTCTGCAAACAGAGCTTTTGAGAAGGAATTAAAATGAATGAGCCAACAGTAAAACCAACAAACAAGCTAGTTCTGATCTGTCATCACCAATTCCAAAGACCATTGGTTTACTACAAATTAACAATAACTAAATGCAACAAAAATCTCAATATATCTAAATTGCATCAGTTAATTGCATTCCATATAAATGTGGGGGTAGGACAACTTATTAAATGTGGGTGGGTCCTGTCAATTGAGCATGTTTCATCTATTTTACAATCCACTTACATCATAACATGCAAGCAAAATAAACTTCAGAAAGAAAAATGGTGGAACCAACTATATATTTCCAATATCATAAATGGAAATAGTTGTTGAGCTCTGTCACCCTATTTACCCAATTAGTATATAACATTGTCCATTTTTTACGTAAACAAGATCCTACCAAAATTTAATAGCCGTTAGTATCAAAGATCACAAATATTAAACAGCAGATCAAATTTATGAGACTGTCAAATTGGGTGTTATTTAAATATTTCCATGCTAACATAGTAAGATGTGAAGGGTTCCAAATCCAGAAATATAATTTAGCTATCAGCACCAGTTGATCCAAGTTTACTCGAATTACATAGCATGCACAAAAAAGCTAACCAATAACAAAAGATAGTAAGTGAAGCCCTTCCACAAGATGACAGCTGCAGACCACGCATGTATAATCATCAATAAAACATAATCAACACCTTTAACCTCATCAGATCAAATAATGAACCACTGATATAAGCATGCGAACAAATGATAATCTACATAGCAAACCAACCCCCCCCCCCCCCCCCCAATAATAATAATAATGATAATAATAAACAAATAAACAAATAATTCATAAAAATAACACCTTAAAAACCAAAAAAAATTAAAGAAAATTTGCCAAAAACAAACACAATAGAAGGAAAATGAGTCAAAGTTTTAATGAACAAAGATCGAAAACTTAAGATTCTTGTTGCTTTTTCCAAGAACTCACCAGCAAAAGCTAGAATTTGAATGTACTGCAATCAACGCTGATGGGGAAGAAAGTATCATTGAAATTGTCAAGCTAAGTTTATAAAATGAAAGAGAATCAGTAACGCTTGAAATGAGATAAGGCTGGACTGCAATTGTCAGCTTTTCCCGTTGATTCCTTTTGTGATTTGTTATTTCCAATGAGGTCCTTTCTAGTAAGGCAGACCAACAACTTCCAAAACCAACTGTGCTCTTGACATGTCAATGCTGAGACAAATTAGAGTATGACAAATAATTGGCCCCTTTTCTAAAACTATTATGTAATGACAAAACCAATAAGTTTAAGCTTATAGCCAAGGTTCAACAATAGTCCTTAAGCTCTCACACACCATCCCACGAGCAAGGCATGTGAATTAAACACAACCACAAACACAGAAATGATTTATTACAATTCGATTTACACAATGGAGGACTTGATCACAAGACCTTTTAGTCATAATAATTATGATACCATGTCAAGTAACAATTAAATTAAAAGGTTTAAGCTTACAGGTATGGGCTAATAATAAAAATTAAGCATAACATTAAAAACAAGAATTACTAGCCCTATAGATTATATTTATTCAGAATTAATATATTATATTTCATGTGTTTGCTTCGTAGAATCCCACAAATCATTTTGTATACTGTTGGAAGTCTTGTACTTGTTCATTTATTTGTGTGTGTGTGTGTGTATACATATAATAAGCACTACCATTTTACCCTCAGGTTGAAAAGTCATAATTACCTACCTCATCCACTTAAGATGGCTTTTGTAGTGTCATTTATAAGATTTCCTAATCAGCAGACAAATTGCAACGTATAAAGTTGGCTGACTATGCAAATTCCGTTGCATTTTCCAAGCTACTTTGGCATTAATTAGCTGACACCGCAGACAAATCGCAAGATATAAAGTTGGCTGACTATGCAAATTCCTTTGCATTTTCCCAATTTATCCAGATTAATATTCCAAGCTACTTTGGCATTAATTAGCCAACTCCTCACTCTTGAATACTCCTAGCATAAGGTTTAATCATCAATGATCAGGATTTGAAGAAGCAAATGAAGATAAATGCTACTTTCTTTTTAGGTTTCTGTGGGAAATTGTAAAAGATATAAATAAAGGATTCTCTAATATAAAAAAGACATGAGCAAAAAGAGTAAATTCTATCATAATGGAAACATTGCAATTTAGCACGATTTAAAACAATGTTTTCCAATTTAACTGAATACCATGGCCATCAAACAACACTATGAGATCATTTATTGTCTTCTCGTAATCTTTGAAATCGTCAATGTTCGTTAGTACAATTTCTTATATTCATTCAACAGGTTAAATTTTCTAATACTCAATAAAATATTAAACATTTTACTCTTATTAAAATTCCCTCCAATCAGTCTCTTACCTATGAAAAAATTTCCAATTCATGTTGTCTTCTGTTCAAAATCTGATAAAAAGAGGTAGAAATCTCAAATTTATTAATAATGACTTTAAGCTATCCAAGACTTCAAGTGAATCACATTTTGGATTGATCAATTCAAATAATAAAACATTAAGGTACTCATTACTATAGCTACCCCAATAGAGACAAACATATAAAGCTATTATAGTTAAATATGCATAAGATTTATAAGTATAAAATAAATCTCAACAACTTCAAAACTATACCCATCAAATTTATTTACAGTAACTCCAATAACTATATTTCTGTTGAAGAATATGAGAATTTATTATTGTTTGAAGATTTAGGTATTAATGAGTAGGTAGAAAATTTTCTGTTGTCTAGTTAGTACTACTGTGTGAGTATTAATTTATGGGTTAAACAACTTTGTAAAGCTGTCTAGTTGGGTAGTTGTTAGGGTAGAGTTAGCATTCATTGTTTCCTTTATCATCCCTCTTTTAATTATTTAAGGCCTTGTAAGCATGAAGAAAATAAAATATTTTCCTGAAGTCTGTAAAACTTCATATTTTATTAGAATATTTTGTATAATGCTTTGAACCCCAGCATTTGAAATGCTTATCATTGTAGCTCCAACATCTAATGAACCCCCATCCATATTTGAAGAGATTAAAACAGTCGTTGGGGTGACCAAAATAAAATAAAATAAAGAAAATGGAGGAAATTACCACACCTATAACATGCACAAACACATTTCAAGCCTATTTCAAAAGCAAAAAGCTTTCACCTTCCTACCATATAATAGACAATGGCATCACAAATCAAGCCTGTTCAAAGATTCTCAAAAATTCATGTAAAGTCCACTGGAAGAATCCATGAAACTTCAAAGAGTTGAGAAAAAAACCGATCTCAATGGAACAAAGCTCAACATGTTTACTGGTCAACCCTTTATACAAATCCAGTATTAAAAAATGTTCTAAACTTTAAAAAGTAAATGTAACCAGAAATCAGTCATTGCAATGCAATAAAAACATTAATATATAATTCAAAATAACACAACCCCAATAGCATTTCAGTTACTAACTAAAGCAGCCAGTGTAACTCGTACATTCTGGAACTAAAACTATTTTCTACTTCATGCTTTCAAAATTAAGAAAAGCAATGCCCAAATTTCTCTTCCAATAGCAATGAAACTATTTTCTCAACCCAAATTAAGCAGCTTCCATCGCCCAAATACTCTACTTCTCTCTCTAACGCCATTGACATAAACAGAAACAGATCCATATACAACCAGAATCCCAAATAACAAACTATCAAACTGAAGAAAACACGGATACGGAATTACAGAACACAAGTTTCAACTGCGTAAAACACCGAAAGCTTGACAAAATAAAAATTAAGACAACAGAACATAAAAGGCAATTACTTAACAAACAAAACGATAAATAAGCACCTCAGACTGGAGACCGGGCTTGCTTTAGTTAAGAACTAGTCGAAGAGAGAAAGAGCGCCCAGGGCTTGGAGCAAAAAAGTGTGAGTCGGCTCGGTCCATAACTCAGCGAGGGAAAAGTTTTCTTTTAAATATTTTTCGGAAAGTGAAAAACCTGCGACAGGTTTTTCTGAAGAACGAGAGTGAACCACGACTCGATTTTGGGCCGTGTTTGATCGGATTTCGGTAACGGGAGTTTTATTTTTAATATTGGTGTTGAAGAATTTTAATAATTAGTTTTATATAATTAATTAAATTAATAAATAGGTTGTAATCTCGTGTAATTAATTCAACTTATATGATTTCTTGTGACCGTTGATGCGGATCAACGAATTCAATTGGATATTACAATACACATATCGATTTACTTTTATTTTGGGTTAATTTCACGAGACCCCTTTTACTTTTAATAAACATCAAATTTTCTCTATCAGTTTTGTAAAGTACCATCCACCCCACACCATTACTACCTTTTCTTAAGAAAGATGATAATTTTTGACACGATCCATTAAATCAATATAAACTTTATATAAATCTATAAGTTTGAACTAATATAAAATAATTTTATTAATATTTGTGTTTATAATATTACAAATATTTTAAAAATATATTGCAATATGTGAAAAAAAAATATGTTAAATGGGTAATACTATTATAATCGATTTTATCGTTTATTAATTATATCGAATTAAAATTTTTAATTATTGATATAATTTTTAAACAAAATTTATCTCTATTTAACACAATATAAATATAACAAAATATAATAATCGAAATTGTCACCCATCTTCACTAGTGACTAATAAACACTAAACAGTGCTTTTGAATATAGTTCATTGATAAAATGTAGACCTTTGATTTCTTTTATCATCTCTTATTTGTTTTAGCCTCAGGTTATATGTATTGGGTGTTGCAACAACACGTATTTAGCATTTTAATTCTATTATTTAAAATAAATTACATTAAATTGAACTCTAATAATAAATTAAATAAAATTTTAAATAGTACGTTGTTTAGTATTTTATTATAAATTAACCTATATTTGATATATTACATACTAAATTGTACCATAAGTAAACATGTATTTAGTGCTTGTATTATATTTATCAACATTTATTTTTTTAAAAATAATGATAACACTTAAAATGTAATTAATAGAAAAAGAGTGTACTCGTACATTTATTTACTATTTAAAAGTTATAAGTATATTTATTTTGTCAATAAAAACAAAATTGTTATGAATCTAATAATTTAATATACTTTAAATTATAAAGATTTTGAACACATAACATTTGTTTCTTTAATTTTATCTCAATATAGACATGTCTAAAATCAAATTCAAAATATTTTCACAAAATAAACATTAACATAATTTTGATCCAAAATAATCCAATAAAAAAATTGTCAAAGTATCATACGGATCACAATACAAAAAAAAAAATTACATAATTATTCTTGAATAAAACACGTTCGTACGCTAACTAAAATAAAATTTAACTCTATTGTTAGACAACAACATTTTTGTATACACTAATTTTCTCTTAATCCAAATTTACTCGGGTGCTACAATTTAAGGAGAATCTTATAGCATGAGATTTGGGATGAGAAAATCTTCTTATTCAGTAAATCCTATGCTTAAAAATTGATTAACAACATCAATATCATCTTATCATTGATCTAACAAATGCTCAATAATTCTGATTATATTTTTCATTGAATGTGTATGTGCTTCTTGGAATATAGAAGCAACCTCCTCCCTTATACTTTCAGATTTATTATCTTGGAATTAAACTAAAATAATAATGCTAATATGTTTAAATTTCTAGAAACCCCCATAAAATAAATTGAAAAATGATAAAAGCAATCACAGGAAAAGGAAGTCTAATATGCCACAGTTTTAAATAAACAAAATCTGAAATGCAATTGTTTAGTTACGGTAAGCAAGTTTTGATGCAGGCAATGTTGGTTTGTTTTGCATTTCAAGCTGGATTCTTTGCAGCCAGGTATGATTTCATCGAATCATAGAACACACTGAACTGAAAATGAAGATAAATGAATAATGCATGATTTGTTACCACTGAACCAAATATACAATTTAGCAAAAAATAATAATAATAATAAAAATAAAAACACTTCAAACATTTCTTATTACACTTAATTTTATTGCCTGAAAATAGTTTTCTTACCTCAAACTGACTTAATTATTAAAGGGTTATTGTCAAAATTTTGATATCTAATTTGGTATGTTTTACAATAGGCAATTGTAAATGCTTATTTGATCAAGGAATTCTAAGCCAACAAAATTCATCTTGATTATAAAAATAATAATCATACAGCTAGGGATATGCAGCGGTTCTACATAGAACCAGAATCACCAAGAACTGAATAAAAAAATTAATTTTGAATTAAAATCAATTTTTTAGAATAAGTTCTAATTTCAAAAATCGAGAAATTGAAGAATTGATTTAATTTTAAAAATTAAAAATTATTTATTTACTTTATTTTTATATTTTAAAGATAAAATAAATACTAATTTATATTCAATAAATTATTTAATTAATGAAAGAATAATATTTATAATTTTTTATTAAAAACTATAAAAAATTAATTTTAAATAAATACTTCAAACTCAAATATAGTATATAATATTAAAATTTATTGTTAAATTTATGTAAACGTAACTCTTATGTAAAATATTCTTATATTTAATTTAACAAATAATTTATTGAAAAGAATATTTTTTTATTCATTGAACTATTTAGAAAGAATTAACTAATATATTTATAATATTTTATTTAACTTAATTTATCATATTATTTATATAATAATTTAATAAAATCATGATGCATATATATTTATTTAAAATTATCAAATAAGCAACAATTACTATAAACAAACAAATAAATATATATAGTATAATACTATTAGATATATAAATATACTATCAAAAAAATAAAATTTTTTTGATATGTAATATTAAGTAGAGTAATAATATAATATTTTTTAAATAAATTATCGTACATTAATTTGTATAGATTATTTATATTATTTTTTATTCACTCAATTTTTTATTTATGTATTTTATTACTTTTATAATTTAATATTATTACTTTAATTTTTTTTGAAAAGTTTTTTAGAATTAAAAATTATAAAATTGAGAAAATTAATAAATAGGGTATCCTATTTTGACACCGAAATCGAATCAAAACTAAATAGGATCGAAAAATAGAGTGTACTGTTAAATAAAGTAGTTTTCTATTTTATAATAGAATCAAAATTAAACCCATTTTACAAATTCTTGTATACAGCTTTATAGAATATTAAATACTTTAAAGTATCTAATATAATAATCATATGTCTTTGAAAAAAATTAAATATTTTTGTAAAGGCAATGGTGTAAATAAATTAATTAATTAGATATGGAAGATCAAAGTGGAAGAAAATCAAAGATATGTCGTTATTAAAATGAAAAAAAAGTGTTAAAAAGGTTCTTCGAAAAGGGGAGGGGGGCTTCCTCTTGACACTCAGAAAATAAGAGGAAAACAAATGAGGATAGTTTGAATATTGACAGTATTGCTATTAAAGGATTAAAATGTTTATTTATTTATTTTTATTTTAGTATTTATAATTATTATGAATTTATGTTTTTGCTAATTTTTATTATAAAATTGGTTTTTTATGTCTCAATATTGAAAATTTTAAAAAATAAATAAAAAGAAAAATATATTTTTCTACAAAATTTAATAATTAATAACATTTAAAATGGATCGAAACCGGGTTAGACCCGAAAAAACACAAGATGTTTTGTCCGATCCAGTTTCTCCTTCTCACTCTTCGCGCTTCCTCGGCTTCTTTTCCATTAACCACTGTCGAAAGCTCTCCATTGCAGGCCTGCTCTGAGCTATTGTTTCCTTCGAAAAAATATTCGACGAAGTTGCACAATGACCTCTCGATTTCTTCTCTCCTTTTCATCCACACCCCTTCTGAATTTCACTCATGGACTCCATTTTCATTTCTTCTTCGCTAACCAGTAACCACTCCATTCGCTTCCCAATTCCCCCCACCACATAAAACCGCCGAACTTCATCAATTTACAACAATACCCCACGGTAAAATCCGAATATCATCTTCAAAGGCATCGACAAAACCCCTGACGAGTTGTAGTAGTTGGTTTGCGGTAAGAAATGGCAGCTGCCATTGTCTTATGGTCATTTGAATACCAAGGTTCACTATTTGGTCGAATGTAGTGGTGTAAACAAAGGATTGGAAATGGGGTTTGAATTTTTAAGAATTGTAATAGTGAGAAAGAGTAAGCAAATAGCAAAAAGAAGAGCAAGGATGACAGATGGACGTAGCCTTGTACTGGGTTTTGTAGGAGTCATTATGATTTCAGAACTCTCATCCAAAAGTATGATGCATAGCACATTCAAATATTATGAGAGAAATTTACTAAATCTGCCTGGTTGAGCTCTTATTTTGCATGAACATTTATGGTGCTGTTAATTTTGCTAATTGTCATTGAATGCCGGTGCTTAGAAGTTCTATTTTACGAAATACTTTAGCTTTGCGCATTTTTCATATTTTACATTTGTTATTTGTTTCTGTAGACATTCAGCGGTGTTGTCCCCAAATAGATTCGGAAAACCAAAATTGTGAAGAGGATAAACAGAATGCTAGTGGATCATCTTGGATTGACAGTGACAAAAGAGGATCTACAAAATGTTGTTGATCTTATGGAACCATATGGCCAGGTAAGGAATGGAATGGAGCTTTTAAATCCCCCACTTGATAAAACAAACTATTCTTCCGTCAAAAAGTTATAACCAGATAGCGACACTATGGCTTTGATGCTTATTCAATCGAGTGCCATTAAGTTTTCTGTTTATTTCTTCTTTTTTCCTTTTCTTAATTGGTCATTTGACTTCGGTGCTATGGGTAACCTCAAACGATACATGCACTTCTCAAATTTAGACGAAATTTTTGAGACACCAACTTATTATCTATCAGTTCTTTGTGTAAATTCTGGGTTGATAAGAGTCAATTTTTTCCTTCTCAACCATTAATTATAAATCATTTTGGGATTGAGTATCAAAAGTATAAAACATATTGGAAGTGTATGTTCTTTCTTCCATTCCTTTCACAAATTGAATTAGTGTATGAACATGAATCAGAATACTTTTTATTATATTTGATTTTTGAAAATTTAAAAAAAAAAAAAATCAGAGTACTTTGCTTCCCGTTTCCAGTCACCATGCTTTTAGTATTTTTTTTGCCCCCTATTAGAAGTACTTTTAACCATACAACAGATTTAGAAATATTTGAGAAACACACGATGAACAATCTTTGTTATTGTACTCTTGCAGCAGGGTTCCTACAGTGAAGCTAATGATAGTAGCTGAATAGCTTGTTTGGAAGCTAGAGAAACAATAATTAAATTGACAGTGGCTCGAATTCTAACGGGGTTAAATTACAGAAGCAATAAAATTCGAAACTTGCTTATTTTCATTTGAATCAATATTGATATGAACAGTCATCCCCTTGACTACCTGCAGCTGAACTAATGGTACAAAGTAGTTGCAGGAAAAGATTTACAGAAATCGTTCCTACAGAAGTCCTATTGCAGGTGAGTTGCCAAAGATTTGCCTTTCTTTGCTAAGATTATGTCCTCCTCCATTGTGACAGACGCTTTTCCTTCTTGGCTTCGCCTCTCTGAGCATTGTAATCACATCCCTCATGGATGGTCTGTCCTTGGGGAGTTTTGAAGTGCAAAGCAGGGCTATTCGGAGGACAAGCAGCATCTCTTCTTGAACGTGTTTGCACTGTCCTGCTATGCTTGGATCCAGTGCTTCTGCGAGGGCTCTGTTGCTCTTCATCTTCCTTAGAACCCATTCAACAATATCTATAGATTCTCCAAATGCAGGATCCAGAGGCATTTTCCCAGTCAGAAGCTCCAAAAGTACAACACCAAAACTATATATATCGCTCTTCTCATCAACCTTCAGAGTGTATCCATACTCTGTCAAAGAAATTTGTGATTATAATATGATCAAATTGTTTCATGTTAGTGCAACCAAAACAAACAATCATTCTCAACGAATTGAATTATAAAACTTACCAGGTGCAATATATCCATAAGATCCGGCCACCATGGAAACAGTCTCATTCTTATGAACCATAAATCTTGCCAACCCAAAATCTGCTATCCTTGCTTCAAGGTTTGCATCGAGGAGTATGTTGTTAGACTTAATATCGCGGTGGATGACTGGCGGTTGGCAGTCGTCGTGGAGGTAATTCAGACCTTGTGCAATGCCGACGGCTATGTTATACCGCGAAACCCAGTCAATTAACAACTTTCCGGCTTCTTTGCCGTGTAACGCTGCTCCCAGATTCCCGTTTGGCATGTAGTCGTATACAATCATTTTGTCTGTTTCATTGTGAAGATATCCTAATAGCCGAACGATATTCCTGTGTCGAAGCCTGCCCAGGAGACTCACCTCTCCGAATAAATCATCTCCATTTTCAATGTCATTGTCTGACCTCCATAGCTTCTTAACAGCCACAACCATATTCGGACGATCGACTTCAGCCTTGTAAACAATCCCAGTTCCACCCATGCCGATGATGTTTGATTCCTTCACACAAGCTAGAATTTCACTACTGGTGAAATTCAGTCTCTGGAATGCTGTCAGCCTCCAAGGCCATTCTTTGCAGCTCTTCTTGAACATATCATCAAAGAAACTGCTATACAAGTACCATCTTTTATATAAACTTTTCCCAGCAAAAATCAGAATGCCAAGAGATAATATCACCAAAGTTCCGATGATAAATCCAATAATGACATGGTTGATATGCATTTTCCTCGAATGCGCTGATTTTGCCGTAGGATTTTGACGACATGGTGGGAGAACCCCGCCACAAAGACCAGCATTGCCGATGAGTTCATTAGGATTTATGGTCAATAATATACCATTTAAGGGAACTGGACCCTCAAGCTTGTTGTAGGACAAGTTCAGAATTTCCAACGCTGGTGAGGCTCCAAAATTCTGGGGGATTCTACCAACTAGAGAATTGTTGGACAGGTCAAGAATGGCTAATGTAGGCATTGTTGCAATTGCTTTTGGGATTTCCCCGGTGAACTGGTTGTGTCTAAGGTTTAGAGTAACCAGCTTCTGACATGAAGCAATGCTCGCCTGGATTTCTCCAGAGAGACTGTTGCTTGAAAGATCAAGCACCGAGAGTGATGGGCAGTCTTGAAGCTCATTTGGAATCTTGCCTTGCAAGTTGTTGTGAGAAGCCATGAAGGTTTGAAGATTTGGAATGGAGAGAATGCTGGATGGGAGAGACGATTCAAGGTGGTTCCAGGAAATATCAATCAAAGAAAGTGATGTAGACAAAGAAATATCTTCTGGAATTTGACCCGTGAGATTGTTGTTTGCCAATTCCAGCCTTTGAAGTAGTGGCAAATTTCCTAAACCAACCGGAATTGAACCAGAAATAAGATTATTTTGTGCTCGAACACGGACTAATGATTTGCACGTTGATAAACTTGTTGGGAGTACCCCGGAAAAGGAATTGTTGAACAGAATGAGCTTAATAAGATTGCTAGAATCACACAAACCTGGGGGAATCTCACCCGACAACGAGTTCGAGGACACATCTAACCATTGCAAGGGTGAGTTTTGCCCAAGTTTCAATGGCAAAGAACCTTTCAAAGAGTTCTTCCACAGCTCAAGTACCTCTAATTTGGTCAACTCACCAAGCTTGTCAGGTATGAATCCAGTCAGTTGATTGCACATCAAATTCAAGAGCTGCAAGTTCTTCAGTTCAGCCAACTCCACTGGTATGTCCCCTGAAATCTGGTTATCAGAAAGATCCAGAAACACTAGCGATGTAATATTGCCAAGTTCTGGTGGAATCTTCCCCGTAAAATTGTTCTTATACAAGTAAACTGTTGTTAGCTGTTTTAGCCTACCCAATGTAGGTGTAATCTGACCACCGAGACTGCCAACCGCCAGGTCAAGATACTGAAGATTGGTGAGATTGCCAAACTCCGAAGGGATTTCGCCTTCAAATGCATTATATCCAAGAATAACAGTTTCTAAAGATGAAAGCTGCCCAAGCTCTGGTGGAATCTTTCCAGTCAGATTATTGCCTGAAAGGCCTAGAAACTTCAGTTCCTTCAAATTCTTGAAAGAGGTAGGAATTGAACCTTCAAAAAAGCCCCCTCTAAAATCCAGGCTCTCAAGTGACGTTGCATTGCCTAGATCCTCAGGGAGAAAGCCTGAGAAGTTGTTGCTTGATGCGTTGACTGAAGTCAATCCTGAGGCCTTGCCAAGACCAAATGGGAAGCTGCCAATGAAGTTATTTTGGCTCACATCAATGCTCTTCAGTGCAGTGAGATTAGCCAGTGATTTTGGCAATGATGAAGAAAACACATTACAGGAAATGTTAAGTGAAGAAAGACTACGCAAGCCTTGAATGCTGTCTGATATACTGCCACTGAGATTCATGTTAGAGAGGTCAAGCTTCTCTACAAATCCTCTGGAGTTGCACCAAACTCCAGTCCAGTTACAATGCAGCAATCTGTTCTCAGCTGCATTGCCTGGCAATTTCCAATCGTTGAGGGCATTCAACGAATCAATGAGACCAACTTTTATCGACAGCAAGGTAGATAATTCAGCATTTGGAATGGTTTGAACTCCGTCAGCAAAAACAAGACCAATGCAACAGTAGAGAAAAAGCGAATAGGCATGCATTTTGCTACTCGGGTAAGATTGTTTCTTCCTCTTAAACGAATCTCATTGTTGGTTCTGTGGAACAAAGGAAGCTAGAGGGTGTCAAGAAACTTCTATGTATGAAAGACGAAGAAAGCTTCTGAGCTATAGCTTGAGATAAGTAACAGCAAATAGGATTAGTTTAACAAGTGAGTTCGTGGGATCTTGGGATCTGCAAACAGCTAATAATCTGCATTTAATGACTGTGAAGCTTTGGACTTATTACAAATCTCCCAGACATTGAAACATGGAGAGAATGTGTTTTAATTGATTGCTGATTATGCTTTGCCCTTTATAATTATTAATCATGGTCAACCCAAATGGGTGATAAAAACAGATAATGTCTTATTACTCCATTATTTCTCTCTCTTATTCCTGTTTCTTAACATTACCGGAAACTGAACTTGTCTCCCTGCATTTTATCTTTCTTTTGAAGATTAAATTCTGACATTCTTCTTCCTCATTTATCTAACAGATACTACTGCAGTTAAATTTGTACTGATAAAATGGATGCTCGATGATTCAAGCACTAAAATTTCTTGAAATAGGACAAATGGAAAAGGATTTAATTAGTATTCTCCAAAGGGTGACTGGTTTTACTCTGCTGGAAAAATTTTCTCTTAATTATTTAATCGGCTATGGATTATATAACTATTCTTTTGGCCATTGTTACTTGTAAAAAGGACTTAAAGATAAGCACTTGTAGATAAAGCACCATTTGGTGCTATAATTATACTCATCATTAACATAATTATGGGAACTCAATAATACACACAAAGAATCCATTTGCTGTAAAATAACATGCGCATGCAATGTTGTAATCGAGTACTAACAAGACAAATATTAAGCATAAACTAGATTCCTACATTGGTTTTTGAAGTGGTGAAATGAATTTGTATTGTATGAATCAATGTCAAGCATAATAAGAGAGGATTAAATTCATGAAGTATTAGAAAATTATTATTTGATTTCCTTTTCTTTTTCTTGGAATAGCTATAGATTCCATTTTTAAGAAGCTTTTAGGTCAAAAAATTTACAAATTTACTAACCAAATCTATGTCAATTACAATGGCATAATGAAAACCTTCTGAGAAACGAAATGGGTTGTTTTCAGTAACTCTATTTGCTCTCTAAATGCAGAAATCAATCGAATATAAAAATTCAACTCCAAGCAAAATCACCCAAAAAGAGAGAGAGAGAGAGAGAGGCAAGTCATTCTGAATCTGAATGTTTAACTGAGAACATGATTCCTTTGGCAGAAGAGAATCTCTGCATGTTATGAGACCAAGTTAAAGAAAGAGAAAAACAATAGACAACTTGGAACTTTCTATAAAAGAATTGAAAAGAATCCATAAGTGAAATATTCTGCTACTCATAACTTGAGCAATCATTTCTCTGCGCCCACCAAACTCCAATTCTTTCCCATAAAAAATTTTAGCACACTTACAAGTACCCACATGCACACATCTGGCTTCCAGCAATTATTAATTCTATGTTTAAGATATTAAAAGAGTAATAATTCAAGCCACAAATGGAGGTTGAGGGGCTGGAGCCCATGTGCAAAGAGCATGCAGATCATTTGTTGTGAGAAAGAACCCAAAGTCTTTATTATTAATGAGTTTCAGGAAGTTGCACAAGTACAAATATGCATGAATATCTTTTGCCATATATTTGTGTCTCTGCCCATCTACGTACTTGATAATCAGAATCTCAATGTGTGTTGGGGATGCAGGGTTAGGTATACTCACATGGTTTTATGGAACAAGCCACCACTTTCATCAATCATTTATTGATTAGGCAAGTCATTCACTTTCATCAAGAATTGGAGTTTCACTGACTTGTGAGATGGAAGCCACATCAAAGACTTACTTTGGGGTGTGATTACTAATTCAAAATTAGAATTCAAAATTTAAAATTAAAATTAATTTGATTCTCAAAGAGTTTGAAAATTATATTTTTATTTTTTAAACAATCCATTTTACTTTCGCCTAAATAATTAATTATCCAATTTATTCTTAATTTTTTTAAAAAATATAAAAGACAAAAATTATTAACCCTAACTCTTATTTCATTGTAAATCTTCTTCTTATTTGGCTATCGTTGATATTATTATTAATATTATTTTTATTGTCGTTATTATTATATTATTAATTATTAATAATATATAACACTTTTGTTTTGGTGCTGCCACTATCAGTTTTTATTCCTCTTATAACTCGTTTTTCCTTTTCTTCTTTTTTAATAAAATTATCTAAACTTATAAAAAATAAAATAATTAGTATTATTTTTATTAATATTTTTATAATTGTTATTAACAAAATTATAAATATTATTATAATTAATTATTAATAAAAATAATTTCTTGAATAATAATAATTATTATTATTATAATAAACAACAACAACAATAATAATAACAACTTTTAACTTAGAGTATTTTAGTAATTTAATTTTTTTATTTTGATTCTAATACCAATACAAAGTAAACCATTAATAAAAATATGGTCTGTTTCGATTTTGATTCATGTAACTAAAGTAAACAATTTATTTCGATTATAATTTATTTTGATTCTAGTCCTTTTCAATTATAAATTAATAAACGCACTATTAGTTCATTAAAGAAAATTTTTTATTGAATATTATCTAAAATCGATTTAAATTGAGTGACTATTGATATAGGTGATCTATTTACACCTTAAAATATTTAAACACTAATATTTAATATAAAATTTTATTGTAAAAATTTGTGTAATTCATATTATGTAACATAAATAAAATGAAATAGTATTACTAAGAACAACCGTTTATAATATAATTTATAATTATTTAACTTTAAATTTCAAAATGAAGTTATATTTTTTTAACGATAAATCTTCAATAACAAAGAAATAAAACACAAACAAATTTCTTTGGCCACTCAATTTTTTTTTTTAATTTTTGTTATCATCTAATTTCACATCTTCAGATATCCTTATTGTTAATTAAATTTATCATGAACACATGTTAAATTTTAAAATAAATACATATTTTTTTATGCAGAGATGGGAAGAGGAATGTGATCAAAATGATCTTATTAGATGGGTTATTCTATTAATCACATTTTAGACAAATTGTAGACTTGAAATGAAATATATATATATATATATATATATTTTTTTTTCGAAAAATACATTTTTTTTCTTGTTCTCATGATTGTTTTCAAATTTTAATGGATTTTTATTTTAATAAACATATATTTTAAGTGTGATGAATATTTTTAGTATTAAATAAAGTTAAATTTTAAAATTTAGTAAAAAAGGCATTGGTAGTATATTTAAGAGTGCAAATAAATCTACCTCATTAGAATGAAATATTATCTTAAATTATTTCTATTAATAAATGTCACATCTTAAATAATTTTTGAAAATATAATGTTAAGATATGAGAAAAGATTTAGATCCTCTCCTTTTTTTTATATCTTTAATTTTTCAATATTATATAATATTAATAAAATAATAAAGCTTAAATTTCCTTCTCTTTTATTTTTTTTAACCTAATTAACCATTAAACTCACCTTATTAGATATGAATGACTAATTTTTTTTCAAAATTCAAAAATTTCCCACTCTTTCTATTTCTTGAGTAACATTAATAACAACATCAATTTCATCTTCATCTTTCATGTTTAAAGTTTGTTTTTCTTTTAGGGTCTTGTTACAGTCTATTTATAGTATATTTTAACTAACATGAATTGCTGCACTTCAATCATAAAGTATGACACTTATGCATATTACAGGCTATATCTTATTGTAAATGTATAGTTTAGCAATGTTTCCATAATTATAAATATGAAGTTTGATATCATAAGTACCTGCATGCTCTGAAAACTGAAAATTTAGAATGAACTAATGAGATCTGAGCGTTTGTTCAATGGATGGTAGGATGAAGAAAGCGACTCTGAAAGAGCCATTGTCAGTCAATTTTTGCAGCAAATTATATATATATATATATATATGAATGTTGGTAAGTTTTTATACTAATAAAAATAGAGAAAGTTTTAGGTGAGGTTGTTTTATCATAATAACTATAATATGGTAAAATTATTTTATTATATTATTAATGATAACGTGGTAATATTATTTAATTAATAAAAAAAATTTCATTATTAGTAGAATTTTTAAAAAATTTAAATAAATTTTACGATTTAATTTTTTCATTCTTTAATTTAAGTGAATTCACCTTTTTTTTAAAAAAAAAAAAAACTCTATCAATAATTTATTTCTCTTTCTTTTTATTAGTAAGTAATTTTATGATCCTATCAAAATTTTTTTCAAAAAAATATAAAAATAAATATTTAGTTCGTTCAAGTTCTAAAACCAATTTGGTCATCTAATAATGGATATATCATGCATGTCTAAAAACGGACATTTGGTCAAAAATTTCCTTCTTACAAGGAGATAACTTTTGCCAGAGTTCATATAAAATAAACCATTGAAGAGCTGCGTGTGCCCAGTATAAATAAAGTTTAGTTTTCCTTGTTTGTTTACGGAGAAGGAGAAATTTTAAGAAGAGAAACTATGGAAGAAAAGAAAATGAGCTTTTTATTCTTTTAATTACAAAAGAAATCTTTTTACAAATTACACTTGAGCTGTTTACATACTAGAAAGGAATCCGAAAATCAAAACTCTAAGAAGAATAACCGCTGGCTTATCATTCCCCTTCAAGCTGCAGTTCGGGAACAACCTGAAAGAACTTATAGCTTGGACCAAAGAGAGGAGAAAGAAGAAAAGAACAAAGGGTTTGTCAAAATGTCAGCAAAAACCTGGTCAACACCAGGAACACAACGAATTTCAAGCTCATTTTGAAGAACTTTGTCATGAATACAATGGATGTCAAGCTCGATATGCTTAGTTCAAGCATAGAAAATAGGATTCTTTGCCAAGGCAGCAGCACTTTAGTTATCACCTTAAATGTAGGAATACTAATAAGTTGAATGTGAAGCTCATGTAACAGGGAAAGAAGTCAAGTTATTTCTGAATAAGATGCAGCCAAAGCACGACTTTCAAACTCGGTACTTGATCGAGACACAATCTGTTACTTCTTGGAGGACTACAAAACTAGATTGTCCATAAAAAATACTACATAACCACTAACCGATTTGTAATCATCTAGGTCACAGGCCCAATTAGCATCAAAAGATGCTACAATGTCATGCTTACCGCCAAGATGAAACTGAAGACCATAATGTGATGTAGCTTGAAATAGCGAAGAATACGCTTACAACACTGCCAATGCTTAAAAGTAGAAAATGTTGAATACTAGCCAAGCTTATTAACAGAGAAAGCAATATCAAGACGGTTATGGTAACATATTGAAAGCCACTAATAATGCTTCGATAAAAAGAACCATCAACAAAAGAATCCCCATCGGTTTTACTTAGCCGAGATCCAAAAACCATAGGAGTAAGACAACTTTTACAATCAGCCATGTTAGCTCGTGATAATAGTTGCTGAATATATTTTACCTGAAAGAGATGAATGCTACCATCCTAATATGCAACTGAAATGCCTAGGAAAAAAACCGAGAAAATCATGATATTTAAGAGCAAATTGTTGTCCAAGTTGTAAAATGAATGACTAAGCCAAGGAGGGATTTGAACTGGTAGCTAGCATGTCATCGACATATATCAAGACAAGGTACAAGGAAGAGGATGAAAGCTTGAAGAAAAGAGAAGAATCAGTAGTTAAATTTTTAAAACCCCATTGAAGCATGGTTTGTCTAAGTTTGGTGTACCCGGCCCTAGCAGTCTGTTTGAGATCATATAGAGCTTTATTAAGACGACACAAATGTGTTGGATGTTAGGTATCAATAAAGCCTTTTGGTTGAGGCATATAAATAGTTTCTGATAATGTGCCATTGAGAAAAGCATTGCCATTGTCGACTTGACGAATAGACTAGCCATGAATGATAGCAAAACTAAAAACTACCTGAAAAGTAGAAGCCTTGACAACTGGATTAAATATATCAAAAATGTTAATGCTTGGTATCTGGTGAAATTCCTTTGCAATAAAGCAAGCTTTGTGCTTCAAAATAAACCCATCAAAAGCATGCTTTATTCGAAATGCACACTTATTGTTGACTAGTTCGTAAGCAGAAGAAAAAAGAACTAAATCCCAAGTACGAGTCCTTTGAAGGACATTAATTCTTCTTGCATGGTTGCTAAGTAAAACTTGCTTAACTGATGTAGGCTCAATAAATTTAATATTGGCAAGATAAACTTTGGACTTAAAAATGCCATGCTTTGATCTTAGGACCATGGAATGAGTATTGAAAGCAACTGTAGGTGCTGAAATGGACTAAAAGGATAGAGCTTGTGAAGAATGCTCAGAGAAAGGCTTGAGCAAGAAGAGAAGGTTCTATGTCATATATTGTTCTATGTTTTCGTTCAACAACATCATTTTGATAGTGTGTATAAAGACATGAAAATCTATGTTGAATTCCTTTTTCTTAAAGAAAACTAGAAAGAGCAATGAACTCTCCAACAACATCAGATTGGATAGTTTTAATAGAGCAATTTAGTTAATTTGCAATAAGTGTGCAAAAGTGTTTGAAAATGGTTAAGGTCTCATATTTGAGTTTTTGAGGAAACACCCAAATATATAAGCTGCAATCATCAACAATGCACAAATAATACCTATAACCTTTTATTTGAAATTGTGGTTAAAGGACCACAAAGCTGCAAAGGTTTGTGCTTTTAATACTAGATGCAGCAAAATGAAGCTTATGACTTTTCGCATACTGACAAGCATGGCAAAACTAAGGAATAGAATTTTTATTAATTGAATTTGATAGATTACAAATCTTTAAATGATTCTAAGAAACCGGGAATTCGGATGACTAAGTCGTTGATGAAGTATATCAATAGAATTGAATTTTGACAAACTAGAATTAACAAAGACTTGCTTCAGAGAATCTATAACAACACCTGATGACTTATCTAGAATAGCAGGCCTAATAGAATTATTACAAGCAAACTTATTCATTCAAACAAGGCAACATTGAAATAGGAGAATGAGCACTAAGCAAACACTAAGTATAAGAACCAAAAGAAGAGTTAAGTTGCGATCTATGTAGTCCCTACGTAGTCACTCCTATTAGCGGCACAATTTCGTTCTTTTGTCCTTCACAAAACATAAATCGTCATAAAATTCAACTAAAACTTCATTATCATGTGTTACCTGTGAGATGCTAATCAAATTCTTGTGATTTAAGGAACATAAAGCATATTATTCAATTTGATTGAAAAAGAAGAATTAGAAAACTCAAATCCTTTGAAATATAATTCAGTAAAATCAAAATGAGTTGTACCATTTCCAACTATCAACTTGTCAAAACCAAAAAATTTACCTTGAATTGTCATATTCTTGACATTGTTAGTCAAATGGTGAGTGGCACCATTATCTAAATACCAACCATCATCTACTGCTCTTGCATCATCTTGAAAGTTTTCGGCATGTGCAGCTTTATTAAAGTTCTGAGAATAAGGTTGCTGGGCAGCAGAACCAAGTGTTTGGAGGACATATTCTCTGTTAAATTAATGAAAATAAATATTGGCTGTCTGACCAATTTTATTGCAAATCTGACACTTGCCTTCATGTTTCCTCTTCCTCTTAACTAGTTTCGACCCTTGATTTTCTCTTCTAGCTTGATTACTTGGATTTCCTCTCTCTCGATTATCAATCTGATTGTTTCTAAAATTAAAAGCATTATGTCTAGCTCCTTTTTCTGAAAATTTCTTGCATGTGAGTAGTTTGCTGCAAAGTTTCCTTGAGCAATTGCTGCATTGGTTGAGCTCAGTTGATTAAGTCTGCATTCATGAATCAAAAGTTTACTTTCATAAATGCTCAGTGGTTCACTCCTGGTGGTTTTATTCACTATTATTGGATCATAATCCGATCCTAAACCACGCAACAAATACAAAATGAAATCATCATCATTAAGTGGTGTTCTAGCCGCTACTAAATGATCTGTAATATTCTCCATCTTAACAAAATACTCAAACCATTTTCATCTTGTCCTTCTTGGTTGTTTGGATTTGAAATCTAAGTTGAAGTGTTTGCGCTTTAGATCGAGATCCAAACTGATCATTGAGTGCCTTCTATACTTCATAGGATGATTTACAACCGATCACCAATCCTATCACAAATTTAGTCATGGACGGCATCAACCAGCCAAGCAGAAGCTCATCTTGCCTCTTCTAAAAAGTGCACACTGGATTTTCTACAATTGAACTCTCACCAGTTCCAGAGATGAATTGTGATGCATGATTGAAGCCTTTAGTGATGAATTTCTCTAGTCCATTACCTCTGATCGAAGGTAAGACCTGCGACTTCCATGCCAGAAAATTCATTCCATCAAACTTGCTTGGAATAACAAATGAGAATGAAGAATTTGATGCAATTGGATGAACAAAGAGATTGGCGTTGACCATAAATTGCTCTTATACCAAATTAAAATTTGGTTTTACTTGTTTGTTTTCAGAGAAATTGAAGAAGAGAAACTACCAAAGAAAAGAAAATGAGCTTTTTATTCTTTTAATCACTAAAAAAATTTTATACAAATTACACTTGAGCTGCTTGAATACTAGCAAGGAACAATTTAGAAAGAAATCTGAAAAACAAACCCTAAGAAGAATAACAAATGGCTTAACTAATTTTTCAACTGTCACAAATGACAGCTCAGCTAACTGCCTCTATCCTGGCAAAGCTCCAGCTCAGCAGTCTCAATTCAGCTCAGCCAACGACCTTGGTCAAACCAGATAGCTAGCTAGCTCAGGAAACCTGCTAATGCTCAGAGGTATTGAAATCAGAAATGCTGTCGAATGAAGCTAAATGGCTACAAAAGTAAAGCGGCAGCCTCGTTTTAGTGCTCACGTTGTGAAGGCATTGGCGAGGGAAGTTTCGTCGCCGCCGTTGAAGCCAAGGCCATTGACAGTCGTAGAGGCTGATTGGCACCCGCCAACGCCATGTCTCACGCATGAACAGGTTGGCTATGCAACCATGGACGCTTATTTTACGTACAAAACTGCTTAGATTTACTGAAGGGAAAAGGCACTCTCACTTGCCTTTGACATTTGAGGTCAAAACTTTGTGTAAACGTGGCACATGCTCATGGTTCTATCCCCAGTTACTCGCTACATCCGACTACAGGAGATTGTCATTTTCACAGTTCCTAACGAACGTGAATAACAGCCAAATACGAGTCATGGCACTGTGTAAAAGACGAAGACAATTCAAAAACTTCGAAACCCCTTTTAACTCTTTATAGAACTTCAAAATAAACAAAATATAGTGATCTCAATTTTTCTCGAGAAAAGTTTATTCATTTTCTCGGGGAAATCGTAGATTATAATGAAATTGACTCCAAAATTTTTCACTTTGTTACTACTCGTATTGCTTTCGATTCAATTTCGAGCTTCGTTCGGATCGCAATCGATGGACCAGGCTTATGTGACGCTATTATACGGCGATGAGTTTCTATTGGGGGTCAGGGTTTTGGGGAAATCAATACGCGACACTGGATCCACTAAAGACATGGTCGTTTTGATCTCTGATGGCGTCTCTGGTTACGCCGAGAAGCTTCTGCGGGTAAACAAGCTCTTCAACTACTGATTTTTTTTCTTCTTCTTATAGCGAATAGAAGTTGAACTATTTTAATTAAGAAAGAAAGTCAAAGTAATTTGGAAAGTTATTGAATTCGTCCTTTACTTTTTTGGAATTTTATTATGTTACCCTTTTTTCTCTTTATAATTGAATTGATTGAATTTCTTAATAGGAATCAATGCTGTATCTTTTTTTGCTTTTGAATTAGTTAAAAAGTTGAAAATTTTGATTACATAGTAATACATTACTTGGCTTATAGCTTCTCATGTCTGTGGATTTCTCTTTAATGTTGTTTTCTAAGACTGAAAATTTTGTATATTTCTGTAAGCATTTTGGTCGGCTAAAAATTTGAAATCAGAAACATATTTCTTGGCTTTTAGCTGTTTTTTTTTCATTTGTTTTGACTATTGAACAGGCAGATGGGTGGAAAGTGGAGAAAATAAGTTTATTGGCGAATCCAAATCAAGTGCGTCCAAAGAGGTTTTGGGGCGTCTACACTAAGCTTAAGATTTTCAACATGACTAACTATAAGAAAGGTATTGTTGCGTCCAAACCTCTTATAGTTTGTTTAATACATTAGATTTGTCAAAAGTTTGTGTAATGCATCTTAATAATGGCAGTTTATGAGTAAGTTTGAAATTTACTATTGTTGTAAGAGTAATAGCTTGAGATATTTTGTTGTATTGATATTAGAAATAATTAATTAGAAGATCAATTTGTTACATTTATATTCTTCTACGTTATATGATGACAAATTTAAAATTTAGATTGTTAGGTACTTGGATTTTCTTTGTTCTTTCAGCGACAAAACTGAGGTTTATGACTTCAGTGGTTTTGGTTTTAGATAAATCTCATTTTCTTCTCAGAACCAATGAGGCACATGTTTAATGCAGTTGTATATCTTGATGCGGACACAATTGTTGTCAAGAACATTGATGATCTTTTCAAATGTGGAAAATTCTGTGCTAACTTGAAGCACTCTGAGAGACTGAATTCAGGAGTCATGGTAGTGGAACCATCAGCAACGGTTTTCAATGACATGATGACCAAAGTGAATACCTTGCATTCTTACACTGGAGGTAAAGAAGTCCTCTGTGCATGGCTATGGTTTTAATCTGGTGCCTCTTTAATTGGGATGTTCTCGTTAATCTAAAAGTGCTTGGGATCTTTTTACAAGAAAAAGATCCAGTTGGTTTATTTAACCTTTAGACTTTCATGTTGCTTTATTTACAAGAAAAAAAAATCAAAAGTTTCCCAGCAAAATTTAGAATTGAGTTTTAAATGTTGTGTGGGAAACCATGAGATCCTCATCTAATTAATGTTAAAAGGTCATGCATATGTTGTGATGGCTCCAATGGAGGTAATGGCGGGCTTGTTCACCTTAGAATGAATTGAGTTGCAATATTATTGTTGATGAACCATTGTGCTTACATGACCAAGTAATGTTGTTGTGAGTGTGTACTTGATATTTGAGTATGACTATTTATCTGAAAAGTTATGCAAATAACTCAAAAATGCCTGAAACTTTTAGATTGCCTGTCTTTAAGTTGTCTTCAACTTCAAAAACGGATTGTCGTGTATAGATTCGAAGTTCATATTTTCATTGACAATATTACCCTGCAAATGAAAGAGAGCTGATGTTCTAATTGATTCTGCATTCAATTACTGTCTCTCATGTTTATTTTGTTTGGCAGGGGATCAGAGATTTTTGAATTCATATTATTCTGACTTTCCCAATGCACATGTTTTTGAGCCAAATTTACCCTTGGAGGTGTTGAAATCTAGACCTGTTCGTGATATGCAGCGACTCTCTACTCCATATAATGCAGATGTTGGTCTTTACATGCTCGCAAATAAGGTACTAGAAACTTGTGTGTTAAAATGATTTCTTATGTTGTGATGATGGCTGGTTGAAATGTTTGACTTCCAATGTGAGAAAGTATACTATTCTCTCTTGAATTTTCTTCTTGTGTAAGAGCAAGTTAAGAGGTGAGCACAATGGGAGAAATGTTGACAAATTATTTGTCTCTTAGTTTCCTTTTATCATATGTGTTTCTAATATGGCATATCTTCATTATAAATAATAACTGAAGATGTAAGGTTTAGCATGGCAAAATTAACACAAAAGGTAAAGACACATTACCCATAATTGGGTACCAAAACTGAAAGAATTTGTGTTTGAATCCTGAGTCAATTTCTGAACTCTACTGCAGATGAAGTTTCCAATATTCAAATTGGGAAGACCTACATTGTTTCTGTCCATTGGTTTTATTGGCTTTCTGTTATTTCCATTAGAGCAAGGAACATACAGCAATACCTGTTCTGTATAATTAATTTGTATTTTGCATATACTTTTTCCATTAAATGTTCGTAATTTCTGCTCACTTTGTATGTAGTGGATGGTAGATGAGAGTGAACTCCGTGTTATTCACTATACTCTTGGCCCCTTTAAGCCTTGGGACTGGTGGACATCTTGGCTACTAAAACCTGTTGATGTCTGGCAGGTATTGTCTATACCTTATGAAATTGTCTAATGCAATCTTTTTCTTGTTTTAATTTTTTTTCCCCTCTTTTGGGTTGTGTGCATTGTTTGAGGTAGCATCTGCACTTTGGTTTATATATGTGATCAGTGCTTGTGCTTTTGTATGTGCGGGTGTGAATTAGTTTTGCATTTGCTTTTGTGTAGTTGTGTCAAGTATTGGGTTGTGTGATGTAGTTTATAGTTCATATTACAAAAGGGGTCATTATCAATACTATTGTCCCCAATTATTAGACTTTATTTTTTTTTTTGATGCTGTAGGATATTAGGAAAACTCTCGATGAATCTCTTCCCGGAACTGGAGGGGGCAGAAATCCTCAAAATGATATTCTGGTCAAAGTCCTTTTCCTATTACCGCTCTGTGCTCTACTCTTCTGTTACTACCGTTCTTCTCTTCAGGTTATTACTTAAAAGTCTTTTTTGCTGCTCAGATGTGAGACTACAAGCAAGCAGATCTATTATGTTTGGATCCTAAAGGATATTGTTAATGCTTGGATCTTAAAGGATGAGGTTTTGTTTGAGTTATCTAATCGTATGACTTTTGGTGCAGACACGGGAGCACTTAGTCTCATTTTGTCAAACTTCATTATGTGATCAGATCAGACACCTGTACATCAAAATTAGATCTGCTGGAGCAGTTGCGTATACTGGTGTTTCTTCTTTATCTATCATCAATTCCAACCACCATGTTAGTTCGTATTCTTTTAATTATTTTATCCTCATCATTGCTTTAAGTTAAATTCATATATTTTTAGTAGAATTGTTCTCTTGAAATATACGATTTTGCCTCATTGGATTCACATATATTTGTGCACTACTTCTTTATGTTGATAATCTTTGTTGTTATGTACAGTTTTCAAATGGTGCATATTTGAAGGTTCCTGCCTATCTGGGTGGAATTTCAATCATTGTGTCTTTCATGGTTGTTGTGGTGTCCCTTGGGATTTCATTTGCAATCGTGCCTCGACAAGTGATGCCTTGGACTGGTGTGCTCTTGGTGTATGAATGGACTTTCACGATCTTCTTTCTTCTATTTGGAGGTTTCCTCCATTTGATTTATAAATGGGGGAAGACAGTGGCATCTCAAGCAGCATCCTTTTCTTCTCATACGGAAACTTCTGATTATGACTCGGGAAAAGGTAACGCAAATCAGAGTCTGTATAGCATCGTTTGTGTGTATTAGTAGAATTCATGCACATTGGTAGAAACTTTTGATTTTAAGTATAGGATAATAGTTCTTGCTTGTGTTTCAGGTCATCAGCGGCAGGCATCTGCTTGTGATTCTGTTACATGGTATTATGGAATGGGGATGGCATTTTTGGCTGTTGCTGGCCCATCTTTACCAGCTGCTTTTGGGATCACAGCACTATTCTTTAGGTAATTTACTTTGACATGTTTTCTCTTCATCTTATCAGCTTTCTTTCTTCCACTACCATGATTGGATTAATCTTAGTTTAGTACTGCTATTCTATCATGAGGTTGTGATATTGTATGCTTCGTTAGATGTGCATGGTTTCTTCACTCTAATGTACTGTACATTCCAGGGTACTTTCAAAAGTCACTCAATGATGTCTGTTATTGCTAAGAGTAAGATTTGTGAATACAAAATAAAGTAGATATATATCTTAGTTCTGCAGTAGACAGCTTGTTATGTATTTCATTCTAAATTAGCCATCTACTTAATCTGCTACTGCAATTTGCTTCCTGGTTGGCAAAAGTATTAGCTATTCTCAGAGTTGCCTCAGTGTGGAGCATATAATTAAACATTTTGCTGGATCTTCTTTTATCCTTCAGCTTTTCTCTAATCCCTTCTCACGCTTGTGCTCTGTTTGAAGACACATCTTCATGTAGAACCTGTCTGTGCTTTGGAAGAATTTTATCTCCTGAATGCCTCGGCAGGTTGATTATGAACAATTTTGTTTCTTATTTTGTTAACTGTCATGAAATTGAGTGACGAGAATGGCATTTTTTATGACTATTTCTATGTATGTTCTTGTTTGCTGCTAATCTATGGGAATAAGGATTGAATTAAATAGGAACAAAGAAAGGCATGTTGTTTGAACAGGTTAGGGTTGATGGTTATGGGAGGAATAGTTTTGGCATCTTTCATGACATATGCTTCAGAGCACCTCGCAATTAGATCATTCTTGAGAGGCCTTGAAGACCAGGACACTACACGGCCGAGGAGTGCATGTTTCTTATGCTGATAAAAGGCTTGCTTCAAGGTAATGATGTAAGTTACATGCATTGCATCTTGCTTTGTAATTTATTTAACCTGTAATCCGTCACCATTGATCTTGTAAAATATTGCCAAGATTTTTCATCAGATTAGAAATGCCTTCTATCCAGGAATTTTTGCCCGTAATATGCTATTCAGAAATAATTTTTTTGCCATCATAATATTGCCACACCCAATTTTGAATGTACCAGCCAATGAAATTCAGTATTTTTAACAGTGAACATACTGTGTGTAACTCAGTTATTCCCAATTGAAAGAAGTTTCATAGAAACAAACAGTCAATGAAATCATATGGAGTTGTATGTGCCTGATTATGTAACGAGATTTAGACTTGTTTAGATTAGTGGTGTTTTTGCTGTGCTCTGAAAGCAAAGTTGAAAATGTATTTAGTAAGGCTAATTATTTTTTTTTTTTTTTGTAAAATATACTCAATTCTTTTTATTGATATGTAATATTTGGTGTTTTCATTCCATAAAGTAAAACTCGAAGTCATGGAATGCCCGATATTATAAAAAGTGGACATGAGATGCTTAGTTTTAGAGACAAGATATTAAGATTCTAGAGTTTTGCCCCCGTTCAAATTGTTAAAGTAAGGTATCATTGATATAAGGGTTAGATTATGGTACATAAATAGACTCGTATATTTATTTTTTCAAATTTTTTAAAATTTATGTTAAATTTTTTATTTATATTTTAAAAATTATATATTATATATTTTTAATATATTTTAAATTTTTTATTACGTGTTTTAAATATTGTTTGTTGTTTATTTTATATTTTTAATTTTATATTTTATTTTATAAAATTTTCTGATTGCAACGGTTTATGCGCCCACCATGGCCAAGTCCTTTAAATAATACAAGCTATTATTGGGGAAGATATTGTTGGGACGGTACAAGCTATTATTGGAATAGTTTTGTGTATAAGAAGTTGAAAAGACAAGCAGACTCTTGTCAATGAAAAATTTAACGGGCCATTAACAGTTTTCATGCTTGGCGTTATTGATTGGATTGTTATTCTGTTTGATAACACATTGCTCCGTGCAAGTTGAGAAAGGGTCCTCAACTTGTATTACTTGAATAGCTTTTAGGTATAAGAATATTTGCAACCCTTTTAACTTTAGGAAAATTGACATATTTTCACCCTTAAGGTCATATAAAAATCTAATCTAATTCTACTATTGATGAGTTTTTGTGAGTACGGAGGCGTGTAGTTGAATAATTTGAAAACACTGGAGGTCAAGTTTGTTAATTTCTTCATATTCAGGTGGGTGCGGATGTAAATTTCCCTAATTAACAACAAGATTTATAATCTACAATTTTTGGGAGGACTCGTATGCAAACAATCAGGTTTCAAATTGCTTACATTTTAACCCTAAATTAAGACATGGATGTTTTCCCACTAATAATTTGACTAATCTCGTTTTAGTGGTATAAAAAATTGTATAATTGCATAGCCGCCGCACCATCTGAAATATGGACTACGAATAATTTGTTATTAATTGATAGAAAGTTGGCACAGGAAGTGCTTCTGCCTTTTTGCCTTTCCATTCAATAATTTTTTTTCAAAAAAAAAAATAAAATACAAAACCTAAATCATTAATTAGATTTCAAGTTGTTATAACAAACCCCATTTGTATAAATTGATTGACATTGTTAAAATACAATATAGTGTAATTTTTTATTTTTATTTATTTATTTTTAAAATTTTAATAATTATATCATATTAATTTATGTATATAGTTGCGCGTCATTTTCCACTAAAAAGGGACACATAGCAACTAACTAAATAATTATATTAATCATGAAAAAGAAAAGTAGATGATGAGAGGTGGACATGAATAATGTAGTTTTAGTGAATCCACTCATCCTTATCATAAAGTAATGTTAGGTGACAATTATTTAATTTGATTTTCTTAAAGCTTTTAGAAAAAAAAAGCTACAAATTTTGTACGTATATTTTGGCTTTTTTACTTTCCTATGGGACCTGGAGGGACATGGGTATCCTTCTATTTTAAGGGACCAATTCTTCTTTTCTTTTCTTTTCTTTTCTTTTCTTAATACTAAAATTGAATAAGATTTTATAGTCATCAAAGAATCTAAACCATACAATTCAAAAAATTCAAAAAAAAAAATGAAAGAGGACACCCACATAAATTATGAGTATGATAGAGATTCGAAGTGTTATTTTTTAATAAGTTAGCATGACGAATATAAGCAATAAATATTAACAATTAAATAAAAGTGTAGATTTATCAAATACTTTTAACTCGCATTCCTATACCAACCAATGTTATTACAAACATAATTCATGCAGATTATAATTTTATGGGTTCTTCAATGATGCAATTGGTAGATAAAATTTTTTTCTAAAAAAAAAATATCAAGTGTGTACCCTTTTGGAGAATGGATAAGGTAATTAATTTAGGTTATTTTATGAGCAAGAGTGTGCTAATCAGTACATAATATACAGGCCTAAAAATTTGAGGATAAAGGACATTTTAATACATTATCCAAAAGATTTTCTTCCCCAACTATTTGGAATTCGGTCGTGTTAATATTGCTTGCTCTAAGAGCAAGATTCTTGAATCTTTTTACCATACCATCTAGATTTTGATTGGAGCATTAGTCTTTTGATTTGTCATGAACATGCAGACTCGTTCTCACACTAACAAATACGCAAAAGAAACCTAGTGTTGAAAAACAACATTATAGATTGAGCGCATGAAGTTTTTAGTGTCGACAATTTTTATTTTTTAAAAAAAAAAATTCTGAAAAGTTTAGACAAATTTTTGAAGTGTAATTTTAATAAAATTTAATATGAGATTAACGTTAAATTAATTTTGAAAATTTCAGTAAACTGTTGTTTTTATCGTATATTCTGGAATAATTTTTAATTTTTAGGGCTTATATTTTCTTTGGATTCACTGTTATCTTTCTCCATTCGAAGCTAATCATAATTAATTCCATTAATTAATTGTGCTGTTCTTGAATTGTTGATTTATTAATTAATCATCACTAATGCATATATAAGTTCCAATAATTTCTTTTGAAAACTATGAAGGACAGCTAGTTTACAGCTATATATGTTGTTGACATTCCATACAGCAATTGCTATTATTTGAACTGACATTATTCTACAAACAAAATTCTTGTTTATTCAAATGAATTTTATCTACTAATTGTTCTAAGCATCTTATTGCTATGCAGCCCTTGAATTGTTACCTAAATTTTTGCTGATGAAAAGATATTTGGGCTTCTGGGTAATAGAAATTCCATACTGGTTTTGAAGTTCTATAATGGAATGAAATCATGAACAATCTTAAATGAACAAGAAATGGAAGAATATTTCTATTTCTGTTTTACAAAGGTATATGGGTTGTCTTTTACAATGTTGGATGAGAGCAAACAAGCACTCACAGAACATCAACAGAGAAAACTAATTCGTTTGCACGGTTGCCCACAACACCAGTATCACAAAGAAAGGGAAAACCTTGAATTCTAAGATGGATATTCGAGATTTTTTACCTTGATTTATTTTAGTATCCTCCATTTTCTTGGCAACCAAACAAGAAAATAGAAAAAACAAAAACAAAAACAAATGGAGGATATTGAAAAAAGCCAAGAATTAGACTTGCCTAGAGGTTAACCTTTCCTCATAGTCATCATCCCTGTTCCAAATAATAACAATAATATAGTTTAGGCCATGGCTCTATGGAGATATTCTTCAATGAAACTTGCCCTTCGAAAAGTCTTCCTTCAAACTCTGAAATCTCCATGATCATCTTCCTTTCCCCTCACTTTCAGCAACTTCCAATAACACCCAGAAAACAAAAAGAAATTTTAAAATCTTTGGTTAAAGAGAAGAAGAAGAAGAGAGGAAGAAGATGTGAAATTGATACAGATGTTGGTAACATATATAATGTAACGAGCTTTACATTTTCTTAGTTCTTGGTATGTTACGAAGACGGATGAAACAAAGGGTAACAAAGCAAAATTAAATTATTTTAATAATGGTTAATTTCTATTAGCCCATTTATTTATTAATAATATCCAAAACAGTCCCAACTCTTTTGTAACTTATCAACATGGCCACAATTGTTATATTAACTTAAATTGTTGACCATGATTGACCAGTGTAAATACTTTTCAGTCCCTATTGGATATTGGTGGTGCTTTTTCTTTAACAATTAACAATAAACAACATACAGTAGAGTAAAACAACTAATCCTTTATTTTGATTAATATTTAAAATTTGTAAATTAGTACAATAGGAGAAATGTTTACAAAGGTGTATCGATTAGGGTGGATTAATGATATTTGTTAACAAATGATGGGGCTAAGTGAATTTAACTGTAATAATAATAATAATAATATAGTCCACATATAGGGGGCCTACTCCATATGTTTTTGTATGTTAAGTTAATGAAAAGAATATCCGTTAAAAAAAGATAAGAGACAAAAATTTTAAATCAACAATTTAAGGATTATTAAGTTAAAAAAATAGTAAAAATTTTTAATAAAATCAAAATTATGGTCATCGATTAATTAATAACAAAATTGTTAATAACAGAACACGCGGTTGATTATCCTTAATTAGTATTAACTTACTAAATATATATATGTTTAGTTGGTCGATTAGGTCATTTATTAACTTTTTTGGTTCTCATTCTAATTGGTGATAAAATAACTTAAAATGAATAATTATGTTGATTGATTTGTAAGTATGCTTAAAAGTGTAAAATAAAAAAAAATTCCTCAAAATGGAAAAGCTAAGAACAAAAAAGAGAATAAGAAATAAAAGGTATATAGGAACTTTTGAATGACTTTGGTGAATGCTAGATTGCTTCGTTTGAAGGGAAAAGAAGAAGACTAAGTAGGCATTAGAGTGAATTATATATGCATTTTGAAAAGAATGAAGCTTTTCAATTAAAGGAGAGAAATGAATTGGTCCAAAATCTGATGAATGAGTCTTGCCTTTTTGATAAGGCATTCACTCAACACTCCAAAAGCGACAATGAAGAAAGTGTTTTCAAAAAACAGAGTGGGGTCGGGTCTGGTCTGGTCTGGTCTGGTCTGGTCTGGTGGGTATTCTGCATTGTTAAATATTTAATCTTTATGATTTCAAATTGGTATAGAATAGAATGATTAGTAATGAAACTGAGGGAAACAGATGGAATGAAAGTGAGACTAACGCGTGTGCAAAGGCAAAAACCCCCCCCATTAAGAAAATGCTTAGTAGTGTTACACCATTTAAGAAATTACAATGGTGGTCACATCATGGATTTTAATTATAATTAATAGTAATTATCAAAAACTATTAAAAAAATATAAATTTTAAAGATAAAGGATTGAAATCATAGTTTTTATTTTAAAATAATATCTCTATATTTTTTTATCTATCTCTGTTTGACCAAAACAAAATTTATCTCCATCTCATTTTTATTTTAGATCAAAGATTCTCTTTTTTTAATCTATTCTTATTTATCAATATTAAATATATAAATAAATTCTTACAAAATATTAATAAAATTAAATAATAATAATAATAAATTAATATGTATAAATAAATAATTTTTTTAATTTATATACAAATATTAATAAATTATAATCTTGATTTTTGATAAAAATAACAAAAAATTAAATTAAATTAAATTATTATAATTTTATTAATTTTTATAGAAAAATATTAAAATTTTTGTTAATTTTGTAAAATATATATATAATTTATTTGATAGATAAGAAAATAAAATTTTTTTAAGATTTTTTATTAATTTTATATTAATATTAAAAAATACTGATAGAATACATTCTCATTTTCGTCCCGTCTTCAAATTCGGAGAGGATGTTGTGCCCAATTCCCTCCCTAAAGGGGGCGGGACCCGGTGGAGAGTACGGAGATTTTGCCATCCTAAGTAGACCCTTCACCATTTCATGGATCGCCATCAAGCAATATTTTCCTATACACCTAACCTAACACATATTATTTAAGTAATAGAAGAATTGTTGTGTTGGAAGCCGAAACCCCAGAAGTGCTTTTTTTTTTTTTTGCCTAACTTCTACAGCTAAGCTAAGCATCATAAAAGAAATTCTTTAAAACCCCATGATGAGACAGAGTGTAAAGAAATTTTTGTGTCAAGTGAAAGCCATAATAAGTGCTACTCAACCATGATGACTTTTGGCTTCTCCCTTTCATCATTTGATTCATTTTACTGTTTTACTATTATTATTATTATCATCGTCATTACATACCAGTTGAAGTGCATATACTTGTGTACATTGAACAATAATAATGTATCTTGAACTGGATAATGGTTAATTGTTTGTTTCATGCAATAATTATAAACATTAGGTACTGCAAATATGTATTTATGTTGGTAATGTTGTTTTCCTGCATTTCAAGTTGGACTCTTTTCAGCCAGATTTGGTTTTACCAAATCACCAAACTGAACCGAGAATCAATAAAGATGAATGCATATTGCATACTAAAACAAGCTTTCTTACAGAATTAATGAGAAGAGATTTTGCAACAAAACTAGAGAATACCCAATCATCGGGAAAATCTCATTTTTCATTCCCCATTAAAGCAAGAGGCCGGAACAAGCAAATAGCCGGCAGCAGCCTAAAACTTTCATCGACCCATTTAAAGATCCATGTTTTCTTCTCAAAATTGCCATTCCAGCCAATATTGAACATCAATACCCTTTAAAAGTACAAAGACATTGACATGGACAACTTGATAGAACTCCCTCCCTCTTACAACTCATTGCTATTTGAAACATCTAGATTCCTGGAAACAATTGAAGAACAATGATAACAAGAGAAAGAATGAAAGGTAAAGGGAAACTAATGACAAACAATGGCCGTTAGTACCCTGTTTACAGCATTTATCCAGATAATAAAACGGCATTATGCTTCTGATATGCAAGACCCTGTATAAAAAAACCTGAAGGGAAGACAGCAATATGGGCCCTAATAAAATCAGCCACCGACTTCTATCTTTGTGTTCCATTATATATGCAAATGGTTCCTTCATTTGTCCTGGACTAACATGAAAATGATAGTGTGAGGAGAAAAAAATGATTTCTACCACCCCAAAATAAAAGCATGTATTTCAGCCCAACTTGAGACTGTATAAAGAGTGACAGATTTCCCCTTCCATTTAGAAGAACTTCCTTCAGCACATTCCTTCTGTTTCTTAACCAAGCCAGGGTATAGCGGGATAAAAGAAACGCCAAATTGACTTCCCACTTTCCTTAAGCTTGAGCTGGACTCAATCACAATGCCAATATCAGCCTCAAGCAGACACAGCAAATCACCCACTGAGTCTCCAATGTAAACAGTCAAGTTCTTTCTGTCAGTTCCATAGTTTTGTATAACATTGTTGAAAGCTTGAACTTTGTCAATGGGGGACTCCATCGTCCTAACAATGTCACCCGAGGAAACAGATTCTTTGAAAGAAAACTCATTTGCATGAACATTCAGAACATTTAAACCCACTGCTTGATAAACAAACAAATAGAAAAAAAAGAAAATGTTAATAAAGAAAATGTAAAGAGTGTTATATCAGTCTTAGAAGGCAATAGTCATTGATAAAATATTAATTTCAAAAGAAAATCCTTCAGCACGCACCCGATTTTAAAAGAAAAGAAAAATAGGAAAGAAAATGGCAATAAACCAGATGAATTAAGAAATAAAAATGAAAAGAATCAGAAAATCATAGGAGTAAAGCAGACACAGTCAGCTACAATAGAAAACAGATGACCCTGGTTAACTATGGCAAGCCTAAACTTATAAAGGAAGAAAAGCATTCAGATGGTCCGTTGACCAAACAACTAGCAAGGAAATCAAACATGGACCTAATAAAAATGCAGTTAACACCAACAAATGAGTAGCCACCCCGGATTTTTTAACTTTGGGGATCAAATTTCATGAAGCCTGATATTAACAAGTTAGCAAGTCTTTAACCAAAGAAAGAAGTCATTAATTAGTTTCTCCAACGAATGCGTAAGCATGTTTTTGCAGTGAGTATGAATAAACAGAGCCACAATGATTTCCTACTTTTCACACAAAACAAAAATTTCCAAGGATGACATCTTTTTCTTTTGATAAGAGGTGAAATTTGTATTCAGAGCTCACCATTTAACCACCAGCTCTCCCAAGCTTTATGCATTCCAAATATCAAATTGAGACAGGATATAGTCCAATTTATATAGTGTTCAATATCATATCATAAAAAACCACCAGCTCTCCCAAGCTTTATGCATTCCAAATATCAAATTGAGATAGGATATAGTCCAATTTGTATAGCGTTCAATATCATATCATAAAAGTGTACCAGTTGAGGTTTTGTGGGGGGTGGGGTGGGTTTGCGGTTGCAGCTGTGGGTTTGTGTTTTTTGTCTGTGGGAAAACAACCACAACTTATGAGCAGCTCTGGATTTAGGTTTCTAGCAACTAAAAGTGTTTGTAATCTAACAATTTACTATAATTCATTTTGGTAATTTCAGTTTCAACTATCATTGCCATCAGAACTCTATTGATTCTGTTGAGCCAAGATGCAAGGGAAAATATACTGGCTTGGTTTTGAGGGCAGAAGAGAATTATGTGAAAATTATTGACTGCTGCTATATATAATCCATTCTTTATGATCTCCTTGCAAGCATCACGTCCATAGTTTTGGACTTTATGCTTTAAGAGCAACTACCTGTGTAAATCAAAAATTGAATCCCACAGTAGAATGAAAATGAAGTACAAAACTGAATATAGTTAGGATAAAAAAAAAAAAAACAGATTTTTTTAAAAATGGTTGTGGTGATAGGGCAGTCTCAGCTTCTGGCAACTGCAGGTAAAACAATCTCTCATGTCAAACCAATGTTTATTTTGGGAAATGTCAGAGGAGGCAGTTGTTGTAACAGATTCTGAGAAGAATGGATGAATGTAGTAAATATCCTTTTAATGCATTTAACATTTGCAACATATTTTGGCTAACCTTTGTCCACATAAAATTTGAAAGACTGTCAACTTATTTTACTTTGATGCTTATATATAAAGCAGAAACAGCTTTATACAGTAAGAAGAGAGAGACAAGGAGGAGAACGTGTGCCATTAACAACATAAATTTGAAATATCATATTAAAAAACCCTTCTAATGCCTTTAACATGGGCATGTTAATGCTCTCTTTCAGTGTAAAATAGGAAAGATCGCCAACTTATTTCAATTAGATAGTTAAAACACAAAGCACATTAGGTTCTAAGCAATGTGAAAGAAGATATACGTGGAGAAGGAGAAGAATTTTCTGTGGCAACATAAGTTTAGACAATGGGTTTTTGCAAAGACAGACAAACAAAAGACCCAAAGACGGAAAACAAAGAACAATCTCAAAAAAATGATAAATTCCTTCATGGGAGTCTAAAGTAAAATCTTATACTAAAAACGAAAGAGGTTTGTTATTTATTTATTTTTTTTTTTTTACACCAAGTCATTAAAACTGTTTCAAAGTACTAATGAACAAGCATCAACCTACTAGCATCAGATGGATATATAAGGACAACTAAAGTCATAAGGATCTTTCAACAGGCATGAGCAAGGTCAAAAACAGAAGCAAGTTAAAGCAAATTAATTAGTCGTTTTGTACATTATGACTAATGCATTCCATGATTCTATATGTATGGAGCATACCTGAAGAAAAAGAAGCTCTGATGAGATCACCACACCAACAGTATGAAAGTACATGGACATTAGCATTCAAATTTTCATTTTTTACAACTTTCTGAAAGAAAGTAGTACAACCATCTTGAAGAATCAGGCGTTCACCAGCTCGTTTAATGTCTTCAAGATTTATACCCCGGAGTACTCCAGACTCAATCACTCTAGAATTTGCCCTCTTCTCAAAGTTTGAGAGTTGCTCAATTGCTCTACACAAAGCTTCATAGTCGAATTCCTCCACTGGAAAACCCAGAAAATCAGCCAAATATACTAAAGCCAGTAGCTTCAACAAAATGCTTCCACAAACACTTTCCAATTATAAACAATAATGTCATTCAAGATACCTTTCTGTGAGGGCATTATGCTTTCAATGCACTGTTCATACTCTTCCATGTACTGTTTGGAAAGAAGACCCCATGTGCTCCTCAGCTCAGCAGATGACATCCGACCAAGTTGATTTTCAGGTTGATTTTGGTCAGATTTTGGGGCTGTAACTATTGCAATCTCTGCTAAAATGGCAGATGAATCAACAACAGTGCAAGTCAAATCAAAATCAGAAAATATAGTAAGATGATCTTCTGCAGGATTGTGTTCTTTAATCAGAGGAACTACAGTGGGTTGAGCAAGTGGCTGAGCATAGAAGAAGTCTATTTCAAGTTTCATGGCTTGGTGATAAAGCTTCTCTATGATGTCTAGTTCTTCGCCTGTCAAAGACACACTAAGTTTATCGAGCAAGTCTTCAGTTTGCAAAGCTGATGCCTAAAATGAAAGAATACAATAGTTGAGCTGACAGAGGCAATTGGCCATTTATGCAATGAATTTTTGTCAGAAGACTGTAATTAGCAAAATACAGTGAGTTGACCACTAAAGCAAAATGAGATTATTACTCAAATAAAGAAAGTACCTGAAAATTTTCACAGGAATAATTGTCAATCCACTTCTTGTAAGGATGAACTTCATTAGGATTTAGGAGGACCTCAAATTCCTTACCAAGGAAAGCATAGAGCCTCATACAAGGTGACATGGCACCCAATGTGTAAGCTGCAACTTTTGTTTTCTCAAATGGAGTTGCAAGTTTTCCAGGACCTTTTACGCCTTCAACTTTCCCGGAGGCTGTCGCCAACAAAAACTCTCTATACTTTACTGTTGCAGAGTTGATAGTTTCTTTGGCGAGGTCTGCACCCCACTCCTGCATGACTCAAACATTCAGTCCATAAGAATACTCTGCTACATGTTAGGAGTGAAATTTATTTCATATAAATCATTACAGCCAGCATATACAAACTTACATTGTGATCTACATAGCATTTGGGGGTCAAATTCCATCTTAGTAGAGAAAATCCAGTCTTCTCACACACACACACACACACCAACAAAAAAAGGGGGAGAGTTCCAAATGGATCAGGTAAATTGCCACTTAAATCAGATTGCCCATTTCTTTTCAATTAAGCTATCAAAAATAAGAACATCCAAAAACTATGTCTCATATGTCCGAAAACAAAAAGAATCCAATAGAGCCAACATCCTGTGCTCTGATCATGGTTTATGAATCTGCAATCAACATGCAGATGACATCACTCTCTAAGAAGACAGTGAATATTATAACTATTTACCAAAGCGACTTAATTTAATCATAATTATAGGCGAGTTAAAATTCCACTAATCTACAAGGCCAAAGACAGAAATATAATCTTCAAGATTCAACTCTATTGGTCACCAAAATTTTATGGAGCAAAATTTTATATTACCTGTACAAATGAATTATGCATTTTCAACTCCTCCAGAACACTCTTCCTCAACTCAGAGATTGACAGCTTTGCATCATCATCATCTGCACACTCTTCTGCCATTTCATACCTAATATTCAAACCAAAACCCAGAAATTGTAACACTCAATAAATCGCAACTAAAATCCTTAATTCTAAATAGAAATGGAAGAAGGAAACAAACATGTTTTCCTACTACCTACATTGCAAGTTGATATAAGCTTTAGAAACTGAAACTCGTGAAAAATAAATCAACTTAGTGGATTACTTGCCATGAAATTTTAGTCTAGCCTTCATAAATCCCAAGTAATGAAAAAAAAAAAAAAAGGATCTTTTTCCGCTCACCAATTTTTTTCAGCATCAAGTAATGCTTTATAAAAATAGATGATTACAATGGGCACAAAATCCTAACATACCACGTAAAAAGTAGAAGCAAGATATCATTTCCCCTGACATAAAGTTATACTTGGAGTCAGTGACATTTCATTTTCCCATCCCAATGGTAATTTAGCAAATACTAGGGCATGCACCCTCAAGAGCAAAACCTCAAGAACCATTTCACAACCTTGCTTTTCTATCATTTTACTAAAATTTTATTAAAACCCCACAGACATTCAAGAGCAAACTGCTCTGTGGAACCCTTTAGGCTAGACTGCTACTCTCTCATAAACTTCTTTCCCTCCAGATATGTTTATTTCACTTCTGAGCCAAAAAGAAAGGAAAATGAAAACAAAAAGAGAAAACTCAACTAAATGTGAGCTAATGGCTGTTTTACTTGAGCATGCAACTGTAAGAATTTCACAAACTCAACTTATTTAGCTTCAAACAAGTCCTTACACTCTCTATTGTTTCATCAAGGAATCCTTTCAATCAAAATCTGCAACTGCTATGCAACAAACATCTAATATTTATGATCTTTCTTTTATTTTCTGCTCTTCTTTAAAAGGGATCAGAAGAAAAAAATTCTTAATCTTCCCTTTACTACATTCTATCAGCTACATGTTCTCAGTCTTAAACTCTTAGAGTTCTCTTGTTTTAACCTGGCAGTAAAAAATCTAACATATTGTCTATGGTTGTTATTTTCCTACATTCTCTCGGCCATCAAAACATCCCAGATGACAAAAATTCAACAAGCGCAATTTAATTTCTTCTAAGAGACTTTACAACTCCCAAAATAGACAATCTAAACCGCAAATTCTAAAATTTACTCCCACTTTCCCACATTTCTCACCAACCAAACAAGCCTACATCAAACCAAAAAAAGAAATTCCATGAACCCACTTACGCTTGAGCGAAAGCTTTGAGAAAATAAACATCTTGCGCGATGTAATGCCTGAAAGTATCAAGCTTTAGATTCCCAGAAGCCAAACAGACGGTAAAAGGAGTGTACATAGCAAAGACAGATTCTCGCCTTCGCTTCATCCACAACTTCCTCGCGAGTCCCTCCTCCTCAGTGCTGGGCGATTTTGGAGGAATCGCCGCCATCGACAGTGACGATCTTTGAGCTGTCAAAGAAGGCGAGATGAGTAGGAGGGATAGGAGCGAGTTGAAACTCCCGAGTCGGGGGGAGTTAGAAGAACACAAAAGATTGGACAGTAATGGGGTTTTGATTGGGTTCGCGAAAAGAAAGCGCATCAAGAAGGAGAAAAGAAAAAGAGAGATGTGAATGGGAAGAGCGTTGTTCCACTGAATGTTGTAAGTCGAAAGTACTGTGTTTTCTTTGTTTTTTGTTTTTGTTTCTGTTCCTTGGCTGTAGTTGTGGCTGTGAATAGGGAGGGAAGTTTTCTTCGAATGGGCTTTTTGTTATTTTTGGGCTTCAGTTATTGGGCCTAATCTTTTGGGCCTGAAACTTTCTCCAATAATTAAAATTATTAAAATTAATAATATCATCTCAATTTATCAATAATTATTTTCTATTATATTGTATTAAATTTAGTATTATATAATTCATATAGATAGAGACATTAATTTCAGGTCAAATATGATTCAAAATATATATTTCTACTTTGTATATATTGCATTATTCTTCTGAATATTTAATTAACAATACAAAATATTAAAATTAATAATGTAAAATGTTAGATTAATAACATAATTAAAATAGACCGCCTTGTATTTTGTGGGGGTCTTAAGTAAGTTATTAAAGTGTGATATCTTATTAATTTTTATTTTTTAACTATTAAATATTAATAAGCTATCTATTCTTTTATATTTTAGAGTACTCGGCAAAAAATTTTTGATACTAAAATTAGAAGAATATTTTTATTTATATTTTAAAAAGTCACAAATTTAGAAAATATATTTAATGAATAAATCTATAAAGAGGGTTGAGAAAATTGAAATCTATAAGTGTTTTGACAACATGACCACTTTGTACTTTTTTTTTTTGGGTCAATTGAGCTCTACCTTTTATAGACAATGGATGAGTGGTTATGAGAGATGATATGGCGATAACCTCCTTTCATTAATGAGTGGTTATTCAAGTGATGAAAGGTTGGGCAGTTAAGCAGTTATATTTTGGTGTTTTTCTCCGTACAAGACAATTATGTGATAAATGTGTTGTTTTTAACTATCTTAATATTTTCAAGTCCTCAGTATATACAAATTAGGATTTCATTCCTGGTTCTTAAATATAAAGGGAGAACGAGTAGGGAGCTTGATTTCCCAGACAGGCAAGTTACAAGGACGACATCCCTATTTGAATCAAATGTAAGGCCAGAAAATAAAAAGTTTCAGTCAGTAACCTATGTCAACTATCCTAGAGACTCCCGTCCACCACTCTCAATAAATAACAAAACAAAAAATTAAGAGTTAAGGTACAAAGAGCTTGCAATGTGTTCAACATTGGACTTCATCTGTGAAAAAAGAACCACAGATATAAATTCAAGCATTCCATAGCCATTCTATATTCCAAGCAAGAGAGAGCAAAATGATTTCTGAGTAAGAGACAACACAACATCAAACTAGCAATTTATCCATGGACCCAAAGAAGAGAAAAACAGCCGTCAGCACAGACTTGGCGCAATGATCATCTATTGGCAACATAGACAATTCTCTGCATGGATCAATTCTAACAAGCACATCCGATATATACTGCTCAATTAGCAGAGATATTATCTCCACAACTATTGATGTCTTTGCTATATTAGATCCAGTTTATCATTCCCAGATTTACACCAGCAACCTGTTTTGCTCAAGAGAGTCCTGTGTACATGGGCAAAATAATAAATCCTCAAATGGGAGATTCATCACCTTATAGATAACTAGATGGGCATGCAATCTAGCCATTCAACATAGTCAAATTAGTCCCATGATAAAAGCAATACAGTTATAGCACTGTTTGGTATTTGTTAATGAAGGAAAAAATCAGATTGTACATAAACATTGCAATATTGGTCTGTAATCTGTGCAGCTATAAAGCAATTGCTGATCATGGAACCTTGGTATCTAAGAACCCCCACAAATGCACTTCTATGTTGGTATGTCAATATACATTGTTTTACTTATATCTATGTACACACATAGAAATAGACATGTGAAACACATTAAGTCATACTAACATATACATGATTCGCATAGCTTTGAAGGTCACAACCATTGTGACATAAACATAAATAAACAAGAGCAATCTCTCATCAAATTCCCATTTTCTTCATAACCGAAGAGTTCCTTCTATTGGCACAAGCTTCTTCAATGAGCAACTTATCGATGGCATCATAATCATATTCACCATTTAGACATACCAGAATATTGCCTGCGGGTCCTAGGCAACAATGACAATGTAGTAAACATCTACAATGGATATGAAATATCAGGATATCAGTCGGAGGTTCTTAACCTTTCTTAAAAGCTTCCTGGACGCAGGATAATCATGTAGGCTCGTAACTACTGCACCAACAATTTAATATGGGATCCTATATGAAGCAGTTCATTGTCTTGCCATTGCATCCCAAATCTCTTGCCCAACTATGTGGATTTTATATGGAGCTCTAAATTGACAACAGTTCTTTGGCAACTCTGAGGTTTATGATAATGCAAGTGAAGTTCTGTCAATATCTAGAACGAACACAAGTCAGCACTGCTCCAAAACCTAATTACCACTTAATTAATCAATACATAGCCAGGGATTTCAGAACCCACTTCAGCAGCAGTGAATAATGCTTAAGCCAGAATGCCCGCATTTCTGAAAGCATGAATGCAATTATGTCCCCATGCTTCCACAATCCAACTATTAGCAAATATTACCGAAATTAATTTTCTTTCTAGGAAATCTATGCAACTAAACACAGACTGAATTGCAAAACGAAGATTGGGTTTAAATAGTTATTGTTTGTTTACCTTAATTAAAGTTGAAAACCAATAACCCATCTCCTCCATCAACTTCCCGATCATATTCAGACCACAAATCCCCTGTTTGGCAGGAAAATCACCGGCGTCATTATTGTCGGGGACGAAGTCCTCAATAATGTTGAAACTGAAACGTATGATAATGTGGGTTCGGCACTGGCGTGGTCGTCAGAGCCGGAACTGGTGGAGCAACGGAGAACCCATAGATTGTTAACGCTGTTGGGGGGCTCCGTCAAAAGATTGAGAACAACTCCGTGACATTAAATGATAATAATAATTGTTTATTATAAGAATTTTAAAATTAAAATTTCTTGTGCAACGAAGTTATGACCGTTGGGCCTCTTGGCGCCAAAATCTTTATTTCAACGCTCCGTATCTCCAAACCGCCATAAGATAACCAGTATATGATTTTGGAAGGTAATTTGAAGTAATCCAAGTTGTCTCAGGACAAGAAATCAAAAACCAGTAGATTTCCAAATGATCGTAGTCATTCGATTTCGAAAACCCACTTTACTTGGAACTGGGATTGATCTAGTTTCCTCTGGCGGCAAAATCCTTGAATCAAAGGGTCTACAGAACGCGTTTCGAATTAGGAAGCAAATTTGAAGAACCCAAATCCTCATAGAACAAGAATTATCTGAAACCCACTGTCTTCATGACTATGTTAATGTTCTTGTATAAATAATCACTGTATCCTGGACTCTTCATTCATTCGCAATCATTAGCTTGCTTAAATTTCAGTTTGATTTCTTCTTTGTTCTTCGTCTCTGGGTTTCTTGTTAATCTTTGACTGATAGTTATGTTGAGTCTGAGAAGGGGTAGGATGTTGGGTTCTGATGATGTTGATGATGGTGGGTCTTTTGAGAGCATCGTGAGAGAGGCAGAAAAAGCTGCGGATGGTAATGAAGCCTTGAAACTGAAACTGTTGACCGAGAGGATCGTCGGAGAGTTTGTCAACAAGCAAATTGAACGAGCATCACTCTTGATCAAGAGTCAAGAAGCGGTGGCGACCCGTAAGAAGAACAGCAAGCTGGGGTTTTATGTACCCACAACAAGGAGGAGCGGGCCATGCAGCAAGCTGCAGTTACCGGCGGCCACTACTACTACTACACTTAATGCTCCCCCAAAGTTACTGGCCACTGCTATTACGATCCTTGGTCCTACGCCACAAGCTGAGAAGAGACTGTTTGATCAAATTCAGACACAAAACCTCAACGAGAAAGAAGAACAAATTATCGGACAGCCAGAGAATCAGAAAAAGAAGAGAAAGACTAACAAGCCAGAAATTCCTGACATGCCAGAAAGTTTCAAGACCAAGATTAACGAGATGGGTGGTAAAGATGCGATGCTGGTGATACAAAAACCTTTGGTTAAATGTGATTTGGACGGTGGACAGAATCGGTTCTCTATACCTCGTAAGCAGATTTTGAATATTTTTCTATCTGGAGGGGAGGAGAAAACACTTGACCGGTCAGAGGGTATAGCTGTTAGACTGATTCAGCCATGTGTGGAAACTGAGACGGTGGTGACGTTGAAAAAGTGGTCAATGGGAAGCACATTCAGTTACAATCTCATTACCACTTGGCATAAAGAAGTTGTCAAGAACGCAAAGAATGATCTCAAAATTGGACAGATGGTGCAACTCTATTCCTTTAGATTACAGAACAATGAGTTATGTTTTGCTTTAGTTAAATTAAGTTAGAGAATAAGAATGGAACTGTGTAATCCTACCCAATGCCAAAATCTCCAAAAGCATTTTAATGATAAAAGCACTTTGATTTTCTACGTTACAGTTTCAGAACTGAAATATGCGGTTTGCTGTATTTTCATATAATCAGTTATGTTTTGAAGAGTCAGGTTATTCTCAATCATTGTTATGATTTGCATATGTAATGAATGGAATAATGAATTGTGAAAGGTTAAAGCACGTCGCAGAAAAGTTGTTCAGTTTTATGCAAGGCTAAAGTGTAAACCGGTTAAGCAAGATATCTGGAGGGCAACGGTTTTGCCCAGTCCTTAAGGTTTGGACTTGGCCCGGAATTTCAACAGAGTCATGCCTTCATATTAGTTAAAATACACCAGATACGACAATGAACATAAACTGTTGACAACGTGCAAAAATAATTGAACGAAAAGGTGGAAATTAGGTACCAAACTAGTGAAATCATTTCTGTTTTTAACACAAGGTCACACAACATTTCTGAAATGGTAACCATGTAACGGGCTACCAAAAGGGCCCGGCTCAGTTTGCTTTTGCCAAAAGCATTTCCAATATGCTAAACTTGAAACTCAAGCATCCTTCTGTCACTTCTTTTAACATCATTTTGACTGTTTAAATCTGTCTTTTATAATTATAGCTTCAGAATTTGACTACTGTAACTATGGCCTTGTTGTATGTTCTGTTGTTACAGCCGATTGTGTCATATGCTTTTCTCGAAGCAGGACACAACAGCTAATGATTTCCACATAGTACATGGCATGACAACGTCCAGTGTCAAATTTTTATTAACAGCAATTTTCTTTAAAAGCAGCTTTTACTCTTAAAGCAATTCATACTTTAGAACTTGTTGCAGAAGTCCATGTGTTCAGGAAATTCTTCTTGTGATGCACTAAATGGTTGGCATCCTTTCCTGATCTGAGTTCGTATGAATCAGATAAATGCTCCAAATCTAACGATAAAGCATGTCCATATTGTGGAATCCCGAATCCACCGACCTCTAAGAGTACTAATACTGAGGACACTTTGTGGACACGGTACAGAAGTTCAGAAAATTTGATGCCCTCATGCTTTATTCATAATCCAATGCCAATAAGATATGTTTCAAAATTATTTCAGAAAACTTAGAGATACAACGGCTGATTACTAGCATTTCCACTCCTGCCATTAAATAAGGCCTTTAAATAAAACTAAGCTATCCGTAAACTCAAAATGTTCTGCTTGTCCTGCACCAGTAAAGATGGTTTTCGCCAGCCGCAAAAGTTGAATCACTTGGTGGTGTATATTTTCTCAACACAGTATTTCTGACTTTCTGGCTACCATGAAATATCATACCAAATATTTTCCACAACTTGGAATATTTTTCCAGTCAAAACGGTCAATAGTGTTCAACGCATGCATATTGCCGTAAACACCACAGCAACTCAAGTGAATTTCATTCACAGAAATGTTCTCAAGCTGACAGATCAAATGGAATTCAAACACTTCTTCTCTGACTTATCTTCAGTTTTGTACGTGCACTGCCAGACAACTTCAATATTATCCCAGAGATTGCACTCATCAGAGATACGTTATGAAATAGCCAATTTCATTTGTAGGAATCACAATTACACAACATACAAAATACTAATCAGGTCACATTAACATTTGTAATTTTTCCATCTAGAGTAATTGAAAGCAAACCAAAATACAACTTGTAGTTACCACAATACCACTCCTTTTTCATGAAATTTAGACAGGAAGGACGGGGGAAAAGAATTAAGGACAAAGAATCTCGTCACATACAAGAAAGCTCCCTATATGGGGAATCACATTAAAATGAAAAACTAAAAAAGGAAAACCCTTAAAAGAAAACTAAAAATAATACAAGCCTTTTCATTTTAAACCTATTCTGAAAATCAGATGCGAAAACAACAAAGCAAACGCAAAAGGTGCAAAATAGTATCCAATATACCAGCCTGCTAGTCAGGCCATGAGTGATTTCTTCCTCTACTTCTGGTTGTTAGCAGGCTTCTTCTTGAGTAAGCTTCCAAACTTTCTGATGAATGGTTTCTTCTTCTTGTGCTGTTGCTGTTTTGATGGTGAGCTTCCGCCATCATCATTGTTTTCTGTTGAAGTTACCCCATTTATCTGATCATAGGTTTCACTGCCATCCACCTTAGAGTTCACTTCCTCCTCAAAGGATTCCTGCTCTGGTTCTCTGTCTGGTGAAAACTCCTTTTCAATCTTGCAGCTCTCCCACATCTTGAATTCGACTTCTACTGAATCATCTTCTTTCTCTTTGCTTTCATCTTCCTTTGGCTTTCCACTGACATTCTCAATTTTGGCTGGAGCGATTTCAACGGGCTCATCATTTATGCCATTTTTCTCTTCTGTGGAATTTTCCATCTTCAGCTCCTCGCTTTGTTGCACTGAAAGGTCCACTTTGGGTTTCTCTTCTCTTACATGTCCATTCTCTTCAGAGAATTCAACCACCTTTGGAAGTAGATCATAGTCTTTTTCACTGTCTGTAAGCTCACCATTTTCCTCTGTTTGCATTTTGGCCATAGCTTCTTCAAGCAACTTAGACAACTCCTCAACCTTCTTAAGAGAAGCAGTTTCTCTAGCTCGGAGCTCCTCATTTTCTTGAATGACACTCTGCAGCTCCGTTTCTTTGTCCAACAAACTCTCCTTCAGTTTAATGCTCTCAGAGTTCGCCTGCCCAAGAGTTTCCTGCAGATAAATTACCTCAGCTTCAACCTCCTTTAGGCTATCCTTCAGCTGAGCTTCTTCCTCTTTGGCAGCACAAGCATCTTCCTGTGTTTGTTTGAGCAGAGTAACCAGGCTATTTATTTCTTTTTCCAGTGAAGAGTTTTCTTCTTCTGATTTCTTTACACAATCCATCAAATGAAGTTCCTTTTGCTCCCACTCAGCCTTCGATTTCTGAAATTCATCCTTAGATTCTTCTATGGAATTTGTAAGAATATCAATCTCATGTTTTCTATCATCAAGCATGCTGTCACACTTCTCAGTTGTTGCTTTCATGTCCAACTTTAAATCTTTTATTTGGGCCTCGTAACTTTCTTGCTCAGTTTGACTAGATAACAGCCTTTCTTTCGCTTCCCTAGCATCAACAGAGACTTCATGCAAGGCAGAAGCTAAGCTTTCCATTACCTTCTTGCTCTTCTCCTCTTCATCCCTGGAATTTTCCAACTCATTTATAAGCTTGTTTTTCTCTTCTAATAGGTTTTGAACACTAGAAGCTGCGAGTTTCTCATTGTTCAAGGCCTGGGCTTTCTCCTCCTTCACAGTCTCCAGCTCTGACTTCAAAGATTCAACAGTTTTAGCCATTTCAGAAGTTTCATTCTTAGCCATATTAATTCGACACTCTGATTCCTCAATATCCCCTCTCTGTCTTCCAATTGTCATTTCCAACAATCCCACTTTCTCTTTAAGAGCAGCAATTTCAGATTCCGCATCATGCAATTTAACATTGTTTCTCTCTAGTTGTCTCATGACTGAATCCAAGGATTCTGATGCAGATCTCTTCAACTTATTTGCTTCATCGGCCTGCATTTCTAATTCCTCAACCCTGATTTTCCACTCTTCCACTAAATTACGAGCATAAGATTCAGCCATCTTTGCAGCCTCCAGCTCAACGTTAAGATGTTCAACAGAAGCTTCTCTTTCCATAAGCTTTTGCTCAAAAGTTTTAGATTTCTCAAGTTCTTGCTTTAAAGAATCTATCTCATCCTCAAGCTTCAACACCAGCTCCTTATTCTCAATGGCCTCTGACTCACTTCTTGAATCAAGCAAGGCCTTCAATTGGGTCAACTCAGATGAAAGATTTTCCACCTTTTCAGCATGAATCTCAGCAATTTTAGTGGCATCATCAGCATGACTCAACGCCTGGTTCTTTGCATCAGTAGTCATTGCTAGTTCTTGCTTTATCCTCTGGAGCTCTTGTGTAGCAGAGAGAAGTGCAGAAACATCCAAAGCATGTTGATTCCTCACAGCTTCAACCTCTTTCTGCCATTCCTCTTCCTTTTTCTGGGCTGCCTCAATTCCTGCCTGCTCCAATTCAACAGCTCGGAACTTCTCAATTTCAGAACTCTCCTCAGCACGTTTTTGAGCCATCACAGCGTCTCTCAGTCTCTCACTTGCCTCTTCAGCAACTCTCTGCGCTTCTTTCAGTTCATTGATTGCTTGCGCCTTCTCTTTCTCGATCAATTCTATCTGTTCTTTTGCTTTCTTAAGATCTTCCTGAACAAGATTCAATTGAGCCTGCAATTCGGAACCCTTTGTAACCCGTGATTGGAGTTTCTGAAAACCAAAATCAAATAACATTGCAGATCAATGTTTGCACTAGTTTCACAATAAGGAGAGCTTGGTTCTAACACAACAGCATGTTCATGTCTTGAGAACAGCCACTTCTTGCTCAAATATAGATTTTTATTGCCCAGCATTTTTCAAATGGTGGACCATAACTATTCAAGGCAATGTATCCACAATACCATAGTCTTTTGGTTGAAAAGTTAATGGGAAGTTCAAAAACACATTTTTTGAAACAGAATCAAATTGCACCTGAAAAGCATAAAAACTTCATGGTCAATTACTAAAACTTACTTCAGGTGTGGGAGCAGCCTTTGCTGGCGGAGTAGTAGCAACCTTAGGTGATCGACGATCAATGGAAGGCTTAGAGTTGACAGTTCGTGGGGATCGGTCAATAGAAAGCCGAGCATTTTGGGGAGAATGTGAATCAGGTTCTGGCTTAGTCACTCCCCTACCAAGTTTGCTCACTCTAGGAGTAGCAGGTGAAGGTTTGCTAGGAGTTTCAGATGAACCAGATCTGCACAAGTTCAAAGTATTTTCATTATCTTACCAAATCATAACCCCTTGTATACAGATAAAGTGTCATATATGTAAGCATAACTCTTGCCAAAACTGAAACACATCGCACGGAGTATCAAAATAAATATGAATCTGCTTCAAACATAGAAACTTTGACGGCAATTTTAGCATCATAAGTTCACTAGTAGATCCAAGTAATTTAGCACACATACACAGAAATATGAAAATGGGTTCAATAACAGATCCAATCCATTAATGAAAAATTTAAAAAAAAAAAGAACTACTAAATTAAGATAAGGACTAAAAATTAAACAAATTAATGAAAACCACATAAAAAAACAAAATAAAAACCAAAACTTTTAATCGAAAATCGTCTTCATAGTTAAGATAAGAGGGTAACAAAGTAAGAGAAACAAAAATTTTACACTTTAAATCAAATAGAACAGAAGCAAAGTTAAAACTTTTGACCAGAAAGAAAAAAAGGAAAAAAACATAACTTGCAGATCCTTTAGCATATTAAGAACAATTTGTTCTCGTTTGAAAATCGAGCAAAATAGTCCAAAAATTTACATAACCCAGATAAGAAGATCATTAAAAAAAATAAAAAAGTCAGATCTAAAGATAGAAAGTGATTTCGACATCAGATGAAGTAGAGAGTGAGTATACTTACTTGGATTTGGTTGACATGGCTATGGCAGTGATGGGAAATAGACAGAGATACTGATATTGAAGCAGATAAAGATGAAACAGAGGAACTGGAAAATGTGTAAAATGAGAGCTGCTAAAATGCTGACATCTCTTTTAAGAGAATAAGAGGATATAATGTAAATGCGAGGCGAGTTCAAAGTTTTCAAATTTGTTTCTCAGATCATGAGATGATGGAAGGGATAAAACTCTATTTTCCTGCAACAACAATAGCAAACACAAGAAACCCAACAACGATAGCAAAGTTGAAGCAGTAACAGAGAGCAAAATTACAGCAGAGAAAGAAAACCAAATAATTTGGTTTGTTGTTTCTGTCTCTAGAATGGCTGACCATACCCACACACAAAAGTTAACATAAACCCAACACAGCACTTGTAGTCGTTAATGTGCTCCCTTTAACCCCCTCTACTCTCTCTCTCTCTGTCTGCCTGGATGAGAGGTTTTTCCCCTTTTGGGTGAAAGTTCAAGAATGCCCCTCTGATTGTTCAGCCCATTTCTGATCTATTGTTCTGTCAAAGGGAAAGGAATTGGTAAAACCCTTTTCAGAGCTTTGGTTTTCTGCTTTTCAGGGAAAAGCTGATCATGTGTTCCATTGACAAACAGTTTTTTTCCATGTAAATATTAGAGTCTGCCATCTCTCTCTTTCTCCCTCCTCCTCTCTACTCTATTTGTATTTCTTTCGAGTATTCACTTCCTAAATTTTAGACAAATAAATTAAAACAAAGTTTCTGAATTTTTCAAGACTCGGATTGCCTACAATTCTTAATATATTTAATTTTTTAAATTTTTATATTAATTCCTTTAAATTTTAAGTTGTGTTTTATATTTTTTATATTATGTAATTTAAATTTTATATTTTATATTTTTATTATTTATAATATTTATTTAAATTATATTTTTAAGAATGTATTTTAGAGGAGCTTTTCAAGACACGGATAAAATAAAATATGCACTACTCTTTTAGAATCTTTTATTAGTTGAAGCATCTTCTAATTATTTTATTTATTATCTTTAAATAATTTTTTAATTTAATCAAAAAAAATTTTAAATAAAATAATATTATCATATTGGTAAAATAATACGATGAAATTATTTAATTAATAAAATAAAAAAATTATTTATCGATAATAAATAGATAATTTTATAAATTTTTATCATCGTATTAATTAAATGGTAAAATTTTTTAAAATTTTTTTCTATTCATTGTCTATGAATAAATTTTTTTTACTTTATTGATTAAATGATCATATCACTTTAATTATATTTACTTGATAGAATTATCTTATCTAAAAAATTTTTATGTAATTATCTTAAGTTACATATAAACTACATTAAATTTTGTCAAATTTATATATAAATTCTTTTGGTATGTACAAATTTTGAAAGAAAAATGCTATGTATATTCATAGTTTGTATGTTAATTAATGGAGCAAATTAGTGTTATCAATAATTATTTAACACGGTTGATGGAAAAAAAGTGAAGGAATTTTTCAAGTATTGATTCCAATTTAAGATCATCATTGTGGATGATGTAATAGCATATGAAAAAGACAAGTAATATAATTTACATATTTTATTTTATATGATGACTTTCAACCCACCATTCTTTCTTTTGTAAAAGTATACTCTTTTTTTGGTTCCCTTCTTTCAATAATAAATAACAATTAATTCTCCATTAATTCTCTATCTTGTTTGCAATACATGAACATACTTTCATCCATAGCATTAGAAATTCTAGAATTCAACCAAAATTTACCATTTTTTTTTTCTGAATTTAATCAAGAAAAAATTTAATTTTTATTTATTGGACAAAAGTTTTAATACATCTTATAGTAATTTACAACATGGTTTCCCTTCCTTTTCTTTTTTTTAATTAATAAAAATAAGATGCTTAATACTTCAATTAAAAGTCCAAATTTGACCTTTAATCCCATTTGTTATCCTCTTCAAGTACTAAAAAGTGTTAATTAGATAATGTGGGTGAAATCCATCTGCTCAATTTCAATTGGAGATGCAAATTAATTAACACATTTATTTTTCTTTCTTATATGGTGAGAAGGTGACTAGCAACCAATAAATTATAAATCTTGCTAAATATTTCTTCCAATTGTGGCAATTTGGAAGAACTATGATTAGCTATTTGGTGGGATTTTACCCTTAATAGATTTTAATCAAAATTCAATGCTAATACTCTTATATATAATTGGATCATGAATGTTTAATGGGATTAGCATGCTCACAATATTATCTCTTTGGAATGGTTGTATTTTGAACTCAATCATGAAATTTAGGTGGTTTTATAGCTTCAATAGATTGACTAACCCAACTAATATTCTATTATGTGTTCGTGACTTTTAATTATTTACTCCATAATTTATTTACTATTAATTCAAAATTTACGATTTTTTTTATCTTTAAAATTTCTCAATTTCATCTTTTGATCAAGTATATAATAAATTATAGTAAATATTTTATACTGTTTTAAGAGATTATATCAGTTGAATTAATCGATAGAGATATAATTAAATCAGTAATTGAATTTCAGTCTATTAATTGAAGAAAATAAAGTTGATTTAGGTTGAATTAGAGGGGAATGGAAAAATATAACAATGGATGGAAAAAGAAAAGAAAGTAAGGACAAGGAAGGATATGGTGTGTGTTGGTTTTATTGGTTAACTGGCTCTTTTGAGATTATGGAACACAAATTGTATTGTCTTCAACAAGTAATTTAATTAACTAATTATAAAATCATTTATTTGAAAAACCAAATTAACCCGCCATGTTTGATGTTTAATTTTGTTAATTAACTTATCATTTTTACAATCTCTTGGATTATTAGTGGGAATGAAATGAGTAGAAATTGTGAAATGAGAGAGGTAATAATCCAGTGTGTCACATTATCCCATGTGCATGGATTTCTTTTCAAAATCATCCGTCTGATCGTTCGTTGTGGGGTCTACAATTTCATTGAAATTAAAAGTGAAATGAAATCACGACCACCATTTTAGTTGTTGGGGCAACATCAGTGTTGTAAATTTGCTTTTGATATGACTTGTTAAATTGTAAAAGAAGAAGCTTTTTCAATGTAATTTTTGTTTAATTATTTATTTATTTTATTTTTTAATTAAACAAAAATTAACATTATTATTTTATTGTGTGAGTTTTATATTTACCTAGGCTAACAATATATTATTAAAAAAAAATGGCAAGAGATAATTTTATAAATTATTCATTTTACCTTAAGGAAGCTGAAACATTATAATCCTCCATTATTGTTTTCTTGATTAAAAATTAAAAAAAATAATAAAATAAATAAACAGATAAAATTATTCTATCTAAAATTCTCTCATTCATCAAATTAACACGTACTTGACACAAAATTTATGGGTTTAAATAGATATAAATAGACAAAATTTTAAATAGCTAAAATAACACGATTATTAATCATATCAAATTTAAATTTAAAATTTTTAACATGTAAATAAATAAATAAATTATTCAAATAATTATATTACACAAACTCATTCATTAATAAATTTATTTTATCTTTTTCTATTTTTTTTTTAAAAATATTAGTGATATTTATTATATTTAAAAAATATTTAACTATATTTAAAATAATATTTACTAATATTTGAGTTTAAAAAATCATAAATATTATAAAAATATAATACAATATACAAAAAAAAATTATTAAATAAATGATAAAATTACAACTCCTACAATCATACTAAATTAAAATTTTTATTTTTTAATATAATTATTAAACAAATAAAATTTTGCGTTAACCTTTATTTGACAGAAAATACTAATAGAATTGTCGCCCTAATATCATCCTCAAACAAGATTATGATTTAGACATTTTTGTAATTTCTTCATACTAGACAAGTTAGGTTATGAAAAGACTAAACCTTGAGGGAGATAAGTGACATTTGCCTTTCTTAAAAAAAATTTTGAGCTTGCTTTTTCTTTCTCTTTCAATCTTCAATAATCTATTATCAAAGCATGAATGCCGATTATTATCTAATTAAATCCATTAACACCTACAAACTCACTCAATTATTCTTTTTGTCAAAAGAGGGTTGAAATTAGCGGTTAGAATTAATTTTATCAGTTTCATCTGAGTAAATGGCACACCGAAATCTAATGTCCAATTGCTTGAAAACAAGTGAAAATGTTGGAATTTGTCTGCTTCTTGAGTTGGGTTTCAAACATTCCATTTGTAATGCCAGCCTAACTTATTATGTTAATTAAATCTTAATCTCAATACCCAACCCAACAATTATGAACAATTATGCTAGACTTACGCTTATTAATGTGAAGTAGATGAGATGATACAGCTAAGCTAACTGCAATACAACAACATTAATTATACAAACAATGCACATGTCTGCCACATGCCATGTTTCAACTTCAATCCAATTATGCTTCTACCATTGCCAATGATTCATTTCTCTTTTCTTTTCCATGTTGTAAGACACGAATTAAAGTTCTCACATTTATCTTCTCAAAAACTAATGAAGACAATAATAATGTGAAGTGAAACTAAGCCATCAAAATAATATAAAGGCAAATCCAATACAAGACTAAATAAAATTAATTTCAAGTACTATTATTATAAACTATTTAAGAAAAAAGTTTAACCAAATTGGGATCTGAAAAGAGGGCGAGAAAATAAAAAAAAAAACTGTCATGCATATGGTGGGGTCGGATCAAAAACAGCTGAAACTTGCAGAGAAACAAAAGGTGATGAGAGAGGTCAAGCAAAGACAAGATGTACCACCAGCTTGTTGTAGGAAACATTCTTGTTTCTTTCTTTTGCCTTTGATTATTCCCTCTACCAGCCTCATCTTTCTTTCACATATTTGCATATGAATGAAACTCTTCAAGCAACCACATTATGGACTTTCCTAATTTCAGGCAGAACATGTTGGAAAAACGGTAGCAACAGTTGTGAATATGATAGTCATTAACAAATTTATACTATATGTGTATTTGAATGGGATTTTTTCATCAATAAGAATCCATTATACAATATTCACTAGAAAGCCACAAACCTAACTAACACTATATTAAAAACCTTGGCTTTATACTTTTATGCATAGACTATAGCTAAAAACATGCCTATGCAATTTGTATCTCTAGTTCTTATCTACTAGGTAAAAAAGAGAACAGGGAGACCAGTCCCAACGACATACATGTAACATCAATTCACTATTATGTTGTGTGACTAAGGGCTTCATACCTCAGATCATTAGTTGAAATTCAAGCTATATCAACCCATGAAATTATAGACAGCAATTGAAAATTTAAGATACAAGGACCTGGTTTATAACTGGCAAAGATATGGAAGATATCCAACAGCGGGAAATGATGTGTGCAATAGAGGAGACATGGGGAAATCTACAAATTTAATATACAGTCAAGTAATAGCAGATGAAGAAGAGAAACATTACATCAATCATCATCATAAGAGACATGGAAACCAGTGGTGCAACCAGAGGCATCAGGATCCTCGGCCCCACAGCAATCGTAGAACTTGGCAGCATATGGCGGATCATCAGGTCCCAATTCATAGTACCTTCAATGAATCAAAACCAGAAAACATCAACTGATTAGAACTCTGTCCATTCTCATGTGATGAAAAGCAAATATGAAAAAGTTGCCTTGAATGAATTAATAAGCACAACTGTATTCCACAAGCGAGTGAACATTGCAAGCAATGACATCCCCTATGCAATTACAGAAAAAAATTTCCGAATGTTGGATCTTCTGCAACCAATTTTTTCTTCCCTCAAATTCAATCTTTATGACTGGCACTCACAAATAAAATACATCTTCATTCTAATAACATGCATGCAACCACCCTCATGTCTTTTCACAGAATACTTGTAGCTTTTTCTCTTTCATACTCCGTTATGCTTCTATTTTCCCATGAAATCAAATAAAAGCAAATCATGAACATCTATTGTGAATGTGTCTATCTTGTTATACTTTTATTCTCAGTGTGTATACATAGTCAGCCCTACATCGCTCTTAATGAGGTGCTGTCCATTTCACACTCCCTCTGCAGCATGTCATTTTCATCAAGTTGAACTCTTGAACTCCAAACTCATCTCAAGAATTTCTATAATCAAGGCATGGTCTAGACTATGAGGAATAGAAGAAAATGAACAATCTCTTCCCAGCAGCTAGTATTGAAACCAGGACAAGGTAAGAAGATCAAGCCAACAATTTGGAGACATCCATGGTATACAATATATAACATGTACTACACTGAATTCTCTGAAGGCTCTTAAAACTTAATTAGAGTCATGCGATTCAATATGAAGAGATTCATTCCCACATGGTTCAGTTTCTAACATGTATTACAGTCTCCCTAAACTTTTAGAAGAAATTAAAGCCACACCGTTCAGTTCTTCAAATGTCTTAAAATTATAACAATTGTATTTCTCCTGTATTGCCTTCTTCCCCCTCCCTCGGAAACAAACAAACCAAGAGAAAGAAAAGCACGCATCGTGCATGCCCACAATGCACATGAATCTACCATCTTAAATGGAGTTAAAAAAAAAAAAAGAAGTGTTTTTCTCTCCAAAGTAATAGGTGCATTAGTAGTGCCTTGCAAGGATTCTAACCCAGGCAGCATTGGGATTATATAGACTCAAAAAAGGTAGTTTAGTGGAAACTGAAAACCCTAGAAAACAAGCTTCAGAGAATTCCAGCTTTTAGCTTTGTTACAAACTGTTCCACTGCTTAAAAAGCTTTCTGTCTCTTTCAAACCCAAATATTCCTAAGCAATACAAGTAGTAATCCCACCTCTGGAGCCTCTTTGAAATGCTAATGATACTACCACCTTACAGACAAGGCCCAATAGACTACAAATTGAGAAAGAACATGAACCTAGTTGTCCATTAGCATTGTGAGATTTTTGCCACTGTAACAAATGACGAGTGCTAGATATCCCAACAGGTGTATCCCAAATTATATAGCTCTTTATATTGCAATCACCGGGTGATATTATATCATGCGTCTATTCATTCATCATACTGCCAAATTTGGCAAGCAGTTTTCTTCACTAACTGAAGGCTACAGTCTGTCACAGCTTTCTTCACAAACCACAGAAAACTTAACCAGGAGGCAGCTGGCAAAATTATTCAACAGCATTTATTCCTTCCAAAAGTAAATTAATATTTCCAAATCGTTCAATAATAACCAACCAAATGAACAAGAACTGGGAAATGAACACAGATCAATCCCCAATAAATACTTAGTTGCACCAAACTCCAGATTTTTCTTGCCAAGCAACATCCAACCAAAAATGAAAAGGACTCAAAAGGGTCCATGGAAGTATAATAAAAAACTGAGAGAAACACTCAATTTGAAGAAATGGGTATACGAAATGATCAGCAATGGGGTACCTTTTTTGGTCGTCGTGACGACGGCAAACGAAGAAAGAAGTATGAAAACGGCAAGAAGAAGAGCTGTTGGATGAAGCAGCGTAGGTCTGCTTACACCTCTTGCAGACCTTCTCCTTCTCTTTCTCTTTTTCCATCTCCATTTCTCGCTTCCCTTTTTCTGCCTCTGCCCGTCTCTGTGTATTTTTTGATACAGAGGTGATCAGAATCCAATCCAACCCGCCTAATCCATGGATCGGATTAGAATTTGCATCTAAAATTTGATGAAATTCTTCAAAAATAATAAATAATATATTAAATAGAAGATATTATTTTATTAACTAAATTTAATTAATATATTAAAAATATTTTACAGCTAAGTTTATAAAAAAAATTATATATTTATTAATAATTAAAATATATTTTTTTTACGCTTTAAAATTACTCAATTCTTTTTTTTTTCAGTTAAATGATAAATTACAAAATCACTTATATAAAGTGTATTTTTAGTATTTTATAAAAATTTATTGTACATTTTATTTTTATTTTTATTTTGGTGATTTATTTTGTCATTTTTTTAATAAACTCTTTTTAAAGAATCTAATTACAATTATTAGCATTTTTATTACTATTATTATTTTGAATTGATATATTTGTTTAGAAGTTTAAACATTATTTGAGCGAATTTAAATTAACAATATTAAAATTATAATTTTTTTAATTTGTATTATTGGTTCAAATTAGATTGGATTGGATTAAATTTTTTTTTTTTATATAATTTTGAGGCAGATTGAATTGGTTTGGATTGAAGTTACAATAAGCCTAGTGATAAACAAAATCCGTCCAATCCAACACATCGAACACCTCGACCCACCCACAAATATTCCGAAAATAAGATAGGCTTAAGACTATTTTTTATGAAGGTCATCAATCTCAGGAATTATAGAAGAAACAAGTGAAGCTGCAACAAAGAAATTCTAACGGCAACACAAGGCAAAAACACAATATTTATGCGCAAGGTAGCAGTAGTTTACACCAAACACTAATACAGACAGATTTTATTCCTCATCTCCAAATCCAAAAATAAATTAAATTCTCACAGTATTTCATGGCCGATACCACTGACCGAGGATAGAGTCCTGATTTATGTACTACTTGGAAAGACCAGACCCGACGACCCAAATTTGGTGCCAAATCATTCATTACAAGTGTTTCCCTGGCAGACGATACCGAAGAACCACAAACCATTAAACCTCGTAGGAATACAACTCAGGCCTGCAAAAAGCTTGCGTACTTTGCGCCTAGGAAAAGCCTTTGAATACAGAGAAGGGAGTTTTTGGTAACCTCTGCGTTCTCGTGGTTCATCAGGTTCATCACCCGATCCTTGGCTTTCAGGTCTGTGACAATTACCCGCCCAGCCGGATGGTGCTGGATAAACTGCGAGAGATCAAAGCAAGCAACGGCAAGAGATCTTGGATCACTGGATGTATCCAAAATTGTTACGAGGACCCTTAGAATCTGAGACCAAAGACTATGTCTTAGTATTACCAAAGTCTGGTACAGAACAGTAGGCAGATTCAGAAAATTTAAAGCAGAACAAAAAAATAATATCGAAAACAATGTCCATAGCATTCGAAATACCTGGAAATCATTCTCTTCGAAGTTTGAAATATTTTCACGCCAGAATAAAGGATCCTTGTGCATGGGAGACCAGTCAAGATGGCCAAGAAGGACTTCTTGCTTATACTTATCAAAAGAACTCAATCGCTTGATATTATCTTTCAAACCTTCTTCCAATTGATTCAAAGCCTCCAATAAATCCTAAGAAAGATTTTTAAAAATATATTATGCATAACAGCATCAAGAGGTGAAAATATCATAAGGTTAACAGGCAAACAAAATTCAGCAACGGAAGTAGAGTCTCGTTTTTGTGGGTACTTTTGAGGAGTGCTGCAGTTATAAAACTCAGCTTGATCAAGTTCATGCTCGATATAACATCTTGTGTATGAATTTAATGACAAGCATCTTATGTTTGAAATGGATACCAACATGTTATCAGACTAATACAGCACATTATCAGACTCTGTTCATAATAACAAAAAAGGGAACAAGCCTTATTAAATAGAAATGCTAGAAAACCAAAGAAAAAAGATGGTAATATAAAGAACATATTATCCAGATGAAAGAAGGAAATTGTCTGACATTAGAAGTAGCATCAAACAAGGACAATGAGTTATCAAGATTGCATGGGTCCGTATAAAACTGACCAGAACTTTCATCAATGATTATTTTGATTGAAACTGTCCAACAAATAATGACTGGAACAGTCATTGAGGAGGAGAACAACATATGGTTCATCCACATCAAACAAAAGATAATATAGCATAATAATACCAAAATCATAATTGTCTAGCTGAACCCAACTATGGGGTCTGAAGAGTCAAGTGAGCGTAACCCCTTCAGGCCGTAGAGTACCATTACAACTCCAATAATAAGTATTGCCATCACATAGGTCATGAGTTTTCTAACGCACCATACTTAGAAAAAAGTTCAAAGAGAAAAAATTTGTCATATAAATTCATTGAAAATGTACCAATCAATAGCAAACAGTTGTATCACCTCCCTTGAGCTAACTCAATATATTAACTAGATAGTTATACAATCAGCCAGAAAAGAGAAAATAAACAGCACACAACTCCTCTTACCTCATCAGTCCATGCTTGTGCTTTCAAACTTTGAACAATTTGAGGCAGTCCCAGGTCTATCATCTGAGCAGCAAAAGTAACTTTTGGGAGCAAGTTCTTAAGAGTCAGGACAACCACCCTGACAACCTAGCAGAACATACCCATCTTCAATAACCAGTATCTCGTTTTGAATAAGAAAATAGTCCATTTCTTCCAAAAGAAAAAAAAATTATACATTTAAACAAAACTACTCAATAATATTGACATGGATGATATGTGTCTTGCACTGCAGTAATCCTTATATATAATCCTCTTAAGAACAATATGTAGGATATTCGTGAGAATGGAAAATGAAAAAAGCTGACAAAATGCAGAACCACTACCTGCTCATGAAACAAATCTTCTTCTAAAGTGTTGTGAATGGCAAAACAAAGAAAAACTAAATGAACTGAAAATGAACACTAAATTCCAAGAAAAAAGACCTCACCTTCTCCTTTGTGGAGCTCTTTACAACATCTATTAGTCGTGGCAGGGTTCTAGTAGTTGCCAGGTACTCAATTGCAGGCTCATAGTAAGATAAGAGCCAGACACAGAGACAGGTTTCATAAAGGAGCTGTTACAGTGAGAATAAAAAGTCAATTATGGAAATTTTGTTGTCCAAGTAACGTTTGCTCACCAAAAGTGAAGCATGAGAACTTCATTTATCCATTCCAAAAGTAAACAGTTATGGAACAAAAATGGTAAGTATGAACAAAATGCTCACCCAGCCTGGAACGCTAACTAGCGGGGCCGGGGGGGGTGGGGGTGGGGGTGGCGGGCGTCAACTGGTGTTCAAAATAGGTTACTACATAGTATCTACCTGGAATACGAAAAAGTTACCTGGATAGATTGTTGAGTTGATGCAGGAGAAATTAAAGGAGTCAACAATTTCACCCCATCAGCTTGAACAAAGGAAGACCTCACTACAGGTTCCTTCAGTAATGCTGCAAGGCAATTGACAGCAACTGGAATGCCACGTTTAGGATGGGAAGGCTGCTTCAGCTGCACACAACTTACGGCATCAGCACTATGTCCTTATGACAATATCACCTCAGAGCAATATACAAACGGATTCTGAAACTGTACAAAAAAAGGAAGCTCCACTAAAAGGAAAATGCGATACTTCAAAGCACTCTTCACTAGAAAGCATATAGGTGAAACAACTTGCTCAAAACTATCAAGAAAGAGAATAAGAAGAAAGATTAACAGATGAAAAAGTCAAACCAAGCACTGGGATTTTACCCTAAATGAACTCAAAAGAAGCCAAAAACTCTAATCTTCATTCAAATTTAGAGCATTACATCAACATATATAAAATTCTTGTTCTACTTTTGTACAAAGGCTGAATGATTGTTGTTAAGTCCATTGCTAGCCTGAAATTAAGAATATGACCTAAGTACTAATAGTTCCAATATCTAGAAATGACTGTATGGCTCCAAATAAGCAATACATAGGATTTCTATCATATTTCCAAATTATTTCATCTGCTAAGTTTACTTTCACTAAAAATTTTTCTTATCTGATCCAATAATGAATGAAGACTTTCAATTTGCTGAGAGTTCCTTAACCAACAAAAACCTAGGTGCAAAATTTCCAGCCATAACATACAATTTAGCACCAGTTGCATTTAAAAATATCTATATAATTAAAGCTGAAAATTAACCTGTGCACAAAGCCATTCAACCAATCCTCTCAAAACATCATCAATGGTAGTGAATTTGCTCTTTGAGTTTGAGGCTTCCCCATTTGTGAAAATGCCATCTAGTGTTTTTGACCTGGCACTATGATTACAAAAAGGATTGCAAAATCACTAACTGAAGACTTTATATTAGGTGATTTAGGTTAATATGTTAAATTTTTGCTTATTGAGTAGACCGATCATGTTTTAAGTACCTTACTATTGCAGCTAGTATCTTACAGCTTTTTTCTTGTATGAACCAGTTACCTTTCCACAGCAATCTGAAATTGGACCAAGCGTGTTGTTTCAGTTTTTAATTGTGTCAAATAACATGAAAAAAAAAATAACCATAGATTGTTTGCAGCTACTCACAGATTCTAATAGAAGGTAAATTGGTGTCTTCTTCCAATTTTTAGAAAGAGAAACAAATAAAAGACATGACATGGTAACTACAGATCAAAAGATATTGAACAAAATTCCTTGTTAACATGGGTGTGTGCATGTGCAGCCCTGTAAGTGTGCATATGTGTTTCATGTCCCCAAAGGACGTGTGTACGACAGAAATCTCATATTCTAGAAGAAAGCATGACCGGGACAACATTAGAACAAAATGAGACGTGATAAATCATGAAAGGATCAACTACAGTCTAACATTCTAAAATTTTAGCTTAGATACTCAACTTAAGAAAGGTTCATAAGTATCTTCATTTGCAAGAGACTTATCATGGAATAATCTGGCTCTCTTCGGGTTTGCTGCCAAAGGAAATAAAATAATAGGTTAATTTGCTAGAATGCATGTTCTATCAAGATGGCCAAATTCCCTCCGTTACCTGCAAGCATCTCATCAATTAAAGCCAGAACATATTCCACTGTTTCTTCCTTGTATATATCCCTTAAAATGTTAACAAACACCCGAAAATAAGATGGACCATCCTGTAAGAGACAATTAACTTGTTAATAATATTATTGACCGTGTGAGTGTCCTTGTTTCCTTATTATGAAAAGAAAGCATCCCAAGAAGAGTTTAAAAGACTAAATCCCCAAAGACAAAGAAACATGGAAGAGAAAGAAAGAGACAGAAAGGGAACCAATACACAGCTGAAAGACTAAGAAGAGCCACGAAACATTACATCATCCAGCAACTGTGCCCGGTGACTTTCAGATCTGTTATCATATCGTCTCAACAGCTGAAGGCCTGTTCCTGAAATCAGCTTAGTTGTCATGTATGTCTCCCATGGGATGTCCCTCTTCAGAACCTTTGAAACAGGAGAAGATGTTAAGCAAAACATATGCTGACATAATTAAATTCTCTATAAGAAGAAATCATTGACACAGCACCACACCAAATAACATAGTCATAATCAAAGATCAAGGAAAAATGAACCATATTAGCTACTATTAACTAAACACAATAGTGTTATTGAGCTGGACGAACTAATATGTTCCTCACATTCATTTCAAAACAAAGATAAACTAAAATTACCTACACCCGTGGCCATACTAGATTTAGCCGAATTCCAATACTTCTAAAGGTCCAAGAAATGAAAGATATCATAACAAGTATACCAAGTACTACTTATTTTTTTTAGCTTGTTCTGCGAACTTTCCCATCAAAACAAGCCCTCAAGATTTCAATTTCCAGCAACCCACATTAGAACTAATTTGATTCCTACTCATAATATTATATACACAGTTGTTCCCATATTACGGAAATCCGCAAACATTGACAATAATAAAATCGAAAGATCAGATCACATCACTAACCTGCTCTGTTGTAAGTTCAGCATGGTCCATTGACATTGAAAAACTTAAAACCTCGCAAAATTACTCAATTCAAAGACCTGAAAGCCCGGAGTATAGAAAGAACATCAATCAAGTCAAATTCTATATACAAATTCTCTACAATAAGCAAAACGGATAAAATTTGCTCAAATCTACTTCAATTATAGCAAAAATTCCACCAAAATTTACAGTTTTTTATAAAATTTTAATACTAAAACTCAAAATTCTTCAGATTTTATGAAATTTCAGAAAAAGCAATGAAGCTTTTGGAATGGAATCTAAATTACCTTCAAATTCTGTACAAATATTGCCACAAAATCACGGCGGAGATATGAATAAATTTAAGATTCAGCTAAAAAAAAATCAGAACTAGAAAACAAAAATGAATATAGAGATTTCTGGCGATACAGAGAATTGACTATGATCGATCACTCACCTGAATATTTTTTTTCTCCTCAGTCTCGTAATGTTCTGGCGAGAAGACACTACTCCAAACCAGATTTTGATTAGTGAGTTATGATTGGGTGCGGCTATGAGTATAACTGTCTGATGTTAGTTTGAACCTCTAACGTACACGTGGCTTGGAGGGCGGCCGAGACGAGTGCGGGGTATAATTAAAATCAATCTGCTGTGGGCTTGATAGATTGGATTTGGATCCAACCACGTCTAAGCCTATGGGCCGAGTAGCGGTGGACGGTTCAGATTGGCCGATAATTTTTGGTGGGTGTATTTCGATGTTTTAATAACTTTTTCTTTTTTTATTATTTAATTTTCCTTCCACCCAAAAAATAATTTTTTTCTTTTACAAAAATGGCTCAATTTTTATATTATTTAACATTTATAGCCCAACTCAAATAAGGCTTATATTGGGGGACTAAATACGCACCTTAATGACCATTTTACTACAGAAAAATTTGCCAATTGCAAGAGTCTACCCAAATGCATCCCTCGTTTGTTTTGTTTTGTATTTTATTTTGTATTTTTGCTAAATAATTCATTCATTAACAACAAAAACCAATCAATACAACAAAAACTCAAGAGCACCGACTTTGCTTAGCATTCAACAAGTTTGTAATTATGACGAACAGATAAATAAACAACTCAATTAGGCTACATTGTATTATTCATATATGTTTTATTTTTTAAATCTAAAAATAAAGTTTATGTTATCATGCTTGTGATTTTTGCTTACTTAATGCATCTTAAAGTTTAAAATTTGTTATTTTTTCAGCTTATGCACGATCATTACTTTTTTTAGTGTGATTTTTGTTGATTTTCTGTAAACATACTTGTCAAACTCATAAAAAAATGATAAACAGTACTAATTTTAATATTTTTCAAGTATCTTAACATTTTTCATTGAGTTCTGACAAATTTGTAAGAATCTTGACAAAATTCATCAACTTCATATTTCTCTCAACAATTTCATCAAGAAAAATCTAACTCAATAAATATCATCAAGAAATTTATTGTCTCTATGAAATTTATCAAGAAAAACAAAATCTATTGATGAAACACACTATTTTTTGCTACTAAATTGATAATAGTTTGATATTCAAATTTAACAATAGTTTTGTTTTTGACATAAATGGCAACTGTTTACTTAATAATTGTCTTTAAAAGCTAACGGAAGTCTTCAACAAATAACAATAAATCTACAATGATGGTAAGACATATGATTTAATCGTTGATCATTATATAAAGTATTAAAAACTAATCGGCAAACTATATTCTTTAAAATAAAATTGAGAGAAATATATAAACATTACATTCGTTCAATATCATTTAACTCAGTATGGTATTAAATAAAAAATGATAAACATGTTTTTTTTTTGTTGGAATTAATAGCCAAGTATCAATATTTAGAGAGTTTATACTACTTTCTATCACATTTAAGTCTTAAGAAGTTGCTCTCATAATACAAGGCTCGTTTATGTACGCCCTTTCATATCATGAGTACAAATAAATTTTATAAATTCGTTTATTTCTTCAACCGATAATAATCAAATTAGTTCCATACTTTTTACCATCAATGTGTATATACTGTATTTTCTAATTTGATATAATATCGATCTTAAGAGTGACTATTATAATGATGTTGAAAGTAAGTAAGATATAGAATTGAATGATACATCCTAGATACCTATTATCAGAGATGTCCTTGAAAACTTAGAACACTGGGTTTTTTATGATCAATCACCTCTTAATTTTTATATGTCTCCCAATGTTCATATGTCATCTATTACAACAGAAGTGGTTGATTTATCTTCTAGTTTTCATGTGTCTCCGAATATTCATCTGTCTACAAGTGCATGTGAAGTTATGGGTCCATTGCCGCATGATCCGCAACAAACATTGCCTCTAATTCTACTACCATTTACACTTATATCGAACAAGTTCTCCAATTCTACAGATGGTGAAAAAGTAATTAGAAAACTATATAAAAACAAAGAAAAATTATGCAAAGATTAAAGCTTATTTGTAATAAAATAAAATTGTAATTCAAAATTAATCGATCTATATCTAACCATTTTAGAGCCAAATGTGTCAATAAAAGATATAAATGGCAAATTTGAGAAAATATGTGTAAGAAAATATATATTTTCAAGTGAGATGGATAGATCAGGTATAAATATGCGTCTCAGATCAATTATTTAATGGACATCATTAAGTGACTTCTCAGTATAATAATAAGTTCATAAAGGATAAGTTTGCTAAATGTAGTCGATTGTACACAGCTAAAATCATTGAAGCTAACATCCATTGTTAGTATCATATGCAAAGGATTGGCATGCTAAGAAAGCTACAGTCATATTAGTACGCGGCGATCATACAAAATTTATAGTTGTTACTGATATACTATCACGTTTTGTAACCTGTAAATGTTAAAACTATAACACATATTTAGAGCAATTAAGATAATCATTTTAAATATTTTTTATATAGTTATTAAATTAATATTTATCCTTAATATAGTTATGTTCCAATCAATTTTTTAGGATATTTTTTTAACTTGTATATGGTACAAGAAATATATTTATATTTATATTATGTATTTAAATATGCATATGCAGATTACATTAACTCCTGACATTATAAACTCAAGGTCATTTTCTTCCTCAATTTTCTTACATCAAATGATCCAAAATCTAAAGCTCTCTAAAGTTTCAAATGTTATATTTACTTACAAATAAATATACCACAGTCACCTCTATGTGAATTCTACTGTGAATACTCTCACGTAGTTTGGTGGCCTAAAATGGTGACCTATTGTCAGACAACTTTGGCCTAAATAATAAAATTGATTCTCACGTAACAAGAATGGTAGCATCTCAGATATGCAATAAACATAAGATACCATAAAGTCATCTTAAATCGATAACAAGTATGAATCGTAAATATAATCCAGCATATCAAGAAATCTACTACAACTATAATCCAATACTTTTAACCCACATTCATAAAAAAAATAGACAAAATTTATGTCATACCATGGCCTCAAACCCTCTGTAATATCTTCTAATGACAATATATTACCCATCACATATTGATGGACTTACTAACCTCATAATATCATCTTCATAAATATTTTGTTCTACTTTATTTTCCACCACATCTCCTTAGTATAGGCTTACAAGATATTCATTTCAGTAATAATTTACAAATTAGCACTGTTAAAATCGTTTAATAGTAAAATAAAAACACTTATGTATGCATATGTGTTAGTTAATGTCCACTGTTGCGAGATAATCGTAAACTGTTTGTGTTGATGCTTATACAATAAATCTAAGTAAACATTAATATTTTAGAAGACAATTGAAGAATGTGATTAATATATTTGAAATAAAATTTATTAAATAAAATATTATATTTAGGCTATTACTTACGTCATACTCCAATTAAGAATAACTTTTGCCCCCATGTATGGTTAGGTACCGTGTATGACTAGTAATTAATGCTATATAACTTGATTGTTCTAACATCACGACTAGACATCCAACATATGAACTCGGTCCACGCTTTTGTACATGAGAAATACCACCAAGTTATATTTCCTTAACTTGGTAAGATTTACAAATGGATTGGTCAATGGTTTAACTCTCTTATAATGCTGACCAAACTTATAAGATACAGAAAATATAAATGTTTCATCCATGTCATGCATGTCTGAAGACTCTAAATAGATGTCATCTATAGTAACTATTGCTACGTTTGAAAAGGTATCATTCTCCAAATCTAGGTCTTCCTATATTTTAAATATTAGAGTATTAATATTAATATATTTTTTATCATAAAAATACCATGAAAATTAAGCAATTACACAACTAAAGTGAGTTTGTGCTGCAAATGCCTCGAAACACCCCTACATTTAAGTTCATAAGGTTTACACTTTTCATACAATCTCTCGTTTAATCAAAGCAATTTCAATACAAAATAACTCCTTTTAGCGAAGAAATTGTACCTTCATCTCTACTTGTATGACCTTAGTTGTCCTAAAAACCTCGTCCATGTGTATAAACTGAAGACTTATTAGTGTGTAAACTGGCTCATTTCTTAAAAATGGCACAGTTGGTGCGTCTTCCTTAACATAATGTGATTATACCTGCAAACCATGAGATATTTATTAAAATATAATTAATTAGCATATGGATTATAAATAAAAATAGCAAAAAAAAATAAGGATCATGCCTTATTTCTTAAGTTATCATCAATAACAGACATAAAAAGGTCCTATTGAGGTACAATGAGAGAAAACAAAATATCTCTTTAATAATATCCTTTAGCTGTCCTGATAATTAGTATTACAACGAGTACGTTTAATAGACTCTTCAAATATGTGGGAACCAGCTTACGTAAGGAAGTAACTTGTACAAATGATTATTTATTAATTAAAATATAACTAAAAATATTGACATATTATAAATTAAAATAATTTTAAAAAATTCTTACATTAGTTGTTACAAACATTGTTTTATTGTTGTTTTTGTTTATAGTGTTCTTTATTATAACCCATTGTAAAATATGATAAAACTCATTTTTTGTCTTCTACCATAGTTTTCCTTATAAATAGAGATGACTTGTAAATCCATATTTGAAAATCATAAGAAGTTAGTAGAGTTTGAAAAAAAATTTGGCAGTCTCTTTTGTAATATGAACATTTTCAATAAAGTTGAACTTACAAAAAAAAAATATGTACATTTTCAAATAATTAATCATCCGAAAAACACTAATAACACACAATCTCAACCAATATGGAACCTCCGACACTCTCTAATATATATTAACATATAAATACAAGCTAATTAAAATGGATGAATAGGCAATTATTAGAAATACCATATGTAAGCCTTCTAAGTTATACTGCTCAACCATATGTTTCGTATCTTTCTAGTGCTACTCCTTGAATTTTTCACTTTCCCAACTAATATTTAACATACTTACTTGTATGTTAGTGACCATGACATTGTGTCGCAATGATAACTCTCAAATACTTTAAGATCATCAACTAGGGGAAGCACAAATAGGTTTACCTTCCCACGGGTGTTTCACCTAAGTAAAAATCTTTCAACAAAAAAAGCAAGGACCATCTTTAATGCATCTTCATCGTCCATCTAGCTGAAATCTATTTCATCAATGAATTTGTCTAACTGTGAGCGATTGATATACAATGAATTTATTATAGAATCTATATGTATTCCATCCTACCTCTAGAATCCTCCACTCTACTAAATGATCATTAAAATTTAATCTAGTTATTAGTTCAAACTCAACCTTAAAAAATTATATCACACAACTAGATACCAAGAACTATATTTGTTGTTCCATCTTATACCCAAAGAGCACCAACTTTTACATTGGCAAAAATCTCCCAAAACATGATTGATGGAACAAGTTGAACTTTAGCTCAGTTAGCTTCTACTTGATCTTCCCGATCGCCCATATGTGGGATAGTGAAGTCAAGACAATTGGATAAAAATTCTCTTCTTGTGTATTTGATACTCGATTGATATTTTCACTTAATATACCCATTAATCCTGCAAGATAGTAAGAAAATACATATTATTCTATGATTTTTGTTGAGAAATAATGTAACAACACAGAATATGAAAATTTTGACATTTTTCATTGACATCTTAATGAAAAATATCACCAAAAATATTTCACAATGAAAGCCATATCTTCTCAACAAAATTTATCTGAGAATCTTGACAATTTGTTTACTCCTCAATGAAATTTATCAAGTAGTATTTTTTCAAGATTTATCATCAAGCGCCCAAAAAATATCGAGATGGCTTTATCGTGATGTTTTTTTTAGTGTCTCGACAATAAATTTCGAGAACATGTACATCAATAACAAGGGGTGAATAAATTGTCAAAAAACTTGATAAATTTCATTGTGGGGATATGAATTTCATCTGTTTTCTAAATATTTTTGCATCCTTACTCTAACAAATTTGACCCCTCCCAATAAAATTATCTACTGTTTAAATTTTTTTCGATTCCAAAAATAAAAAATTTCTCACACAACCAACACAAATATTTATACAAGCCCATTTCTACGTTCACTTACACTAATAAAGTAAGTTTGAATTATTTTCTTGCCTTAAACAGTATTAAAACATGTAATTATTAAATATTTTCATAAATTATTAATATAATAAGAAAAAAAATACATCTTCTTGACGCCATTTGTTTTTATGTCAACTACAAACTTTAAAATGCTGATTTGTTTGTTCTTTTGCGGGCATTTTATGTTTTTGAAATTGAAAATCTTCTATGTGGATGAGATGGGAGGGAAAAGAAAAGACAAAGGGCAGACTTTGTAAATTATAAAAGTTAAAAAGAGAGCAAAATAGTCACCAAAGTGTATATTTAGCCTTAAACATAAAAGTTTTATTTAAGTTGGGCTATAAATGTAAAATAATATAAAAATTGAACCATTTTTATAAAAAACCCAAAAAAAAAATAACCATCTTATTATATTGCATATAATTATTTGATATTTTAAATTTGTTAGAAATTGATTAATTTAATTAATAAGGTCAATATTGTAACATATTTAATTTTTAAAATCCGTTCTCACTAATAAATGATGAATCTAATGGAATGAGGTTGCTTGATTCTCGATTCTTGATTATTTGTTTATTTATTTATTTATTTTAAAAGAAAATTATTTATGTATAAAAGCCGGCCGAAAAGACATATCAAGGTTTGCAAGCGTTTCGTTATCTTCCAATGTCCGCAAAACAGAGGAGCTGACTGGCCAGGTTTGTGGATGGACATCTGCGCTGCTCCATCCTGATCGAGCAGCCACGGATAACATACAAACAAAATAAATTATTCTACAGAAAAATTACTCAAATGTCTCTCTCTCTTTTTCCTGTTTCTTCTCCTACTTTCTCTCTTTATCCTCTCTCCTCTTTATATCATTACCACCATGACCACAACACGGTTAAAGCATTAGTTTTTCGACATTGTATAGCTGGAGAGAGGCTAAAACTTGGTTTTATGAGCAAAAGACATGGGTGTTTCTGGGTGTCGTCTGTTTGTTCGTCTACGGGTGGGAGGGCAGGAGCTTTGGCAGGAGATGATGGTGGTGGTGGTGATGATGATGATGAAGAAGGAGATGGGAGTGAGACTGAAGCAGAAGTAGAAGAATTGAATGGGTCAAGTGGGGCATCTTCTGTTTTGCCTGATAGATGGGACGTCTTGGGGCTCGGTCAGGCCATGGTAATTTAGTTTGTTCTGTTTTGAAGTTTGGATTTGATTTGCGTTTATGTTGCTTTCTGTTTGATTCGTGAGAAAGTGTAGGAGAAATTGTACAGAACAGATAAAATTTGGAACTTGTGTTCTAGATTGTCAGTTCCCTTATAATTTGTTTGATTCTTGGAATAGATTTTTTGTAAAGAAAATTAGATGCATCAGCCGTTTCCGAGGCATATTTCTATATAAATTTTTGCTCCTCTTAAATTCACGGCCTTGGTTGAACTACAAGAGAAATTTATAAAATCTTTTCGCCCCCTATTAATATTCTTAGTTATGTTGAAGATGTAGAGAAGCGAAGGTCTAAACCTTTTGTGGTATGACGGCAAGGAATGCTAGTTTGTTGATTATGTTGGTTAAGATATCTTTTCTGCTTTTAGAGTCATCATATTCGAGTTGCTACTTTAAGAATTTGAGATGTTAAGTAACGGGTACAGTTTTGGATAATAAATCAAAGTGCTCAACGTTTGTGATGGTGATGGAGGTTGCAGGAATGTTTTCAAATGTTATGGACGGAATTACTGGGGTTATGTTAAAATGGTTAAATTTTTTATATGTACTCTCCATTCATGTGAAAAAATTGTCAAAAACTTTTTGTTTTTAGCATAGTTTACTTATTGACCGTTTCATAGCCTGGAACATTATTTACCCTATGCAGATGTAAATTGTTTGGGAGGTATTGTGGTAATTTTCTAAATACCAGTTGAAGATGTCCCTCCTATTATAATTTTTTCAGGAGTTAGCTCCAACTTTCACATATAAAGAATGTGATGTTATGGCCTAGTGTATGGTCATCAATTTATCTCAACATTTCATCTCTATTCTGATGCTTATAGGTAGATTTTTCTGGCATGGTTGATGATGAATTTTTGAAGAGATTGGGATTAGAAAAGGGAACAAGGAAGCTTGTAAATCATGAGGAGAGGGGTAGAGTTTTGCGTGCTATGGATGGTTGCAGCTACAAGGCTGCCGCTGGTGGATCTCTTTCCAACAGCCTGGTGGCCTTGGCAAGGCTTGGTGGCAAACCCATTGGAGGCCCTGCTCTTAATGTGGCCATGGCAGGGAGCGTAGGGAGTGATCCGTTGGGTGGTTTCTACAGGTTGGGCCGTCTTTTTATGAGACTCACTTATTAAATGTTTTTTTTTGAACTTATTCATATGAGCTTGTGCAAAAAAATTTCTTGTACTGACATTGTGGCAGTTCATTTGTTCGAAGAAAAGATATTAAGTAAAATATAGTTCCCTTTCAGTTGAAATAAATTCATATCTGATACTTTAATGGTTATTGAATTGCTAATATTAACAAGTACCTATCTAATTATAAATTTTATAACACAGGCACAATTGTATGTGGAATTCTTGACTCAAACCTATATATTTAGTCAGAAATTTTGTGTATTATAGTTTTGGCATCAGGAAAAGAAAGGGATCAGTAGTTTGACTTTAATCATCTCATCCAGTTGGGATGTTTATCTTTTGTATTTTATAGTTATTGATCAGCCTAAGAGCATGACAAGTAATTTTCTTTCATTAACATATTATTATTACAGAGCACTATGATCTTCTCTTTGCAAGGATTCTGTGCTTGCTGTAGTCCCAGAATCTGGGAATTGAAAACAGTAGTTGCAAACAGTGTATATTGTGTTGTTGTTTAAGTGGCTACACATTAGTTCAAAAGATTTTACCATGATTTTACCGTGAACAGGGAAGATATAGTTGCTGGTCTATCCAATTTGATGCCAAGAATGAAGAATTCTAGGAATCAAATATGTTGATTTGAAAAGAATAGGAAACTTATGGTTTAGGCATTAGAAATGTGGTTTTGAAAAGACCAAGAAATATGTTTAGGCACTTCAAAAATTATTTTGTAAAGCTTGAGAAACCCATTGTTTGGTAGCACAGGTGACTCTTTTGGAGGCGGAATTTTATTGAGTATTATATAAGTTAATCAAGCTTGTTAGCTGCTCTTGCCACCAACATAAGTTGAATTTTATTGAGTATCATCATTGAGTTGTGAATTAGTTGAACTTTATTTTGTTGCTTTTAGTTTGAACCCCAACTTATAATCTGAACTCAACATCAAACATAGCTTTAAAGATGAAGCGTTCAAAGTTTTTGCTCCTTTTTTTTTTTTAATCTCATTTGAGTATGTAACAGAGCACAATTCTAACCTCTGCCATGCTTTGCAAGTAGAAATCACTAGAATATGAGGGTTCTTGAGAAGAGAAAATGATACTAAGTTCCACCACCCTCTGCTAATTGAAAGAAAGCAAGTAAAAGGTAAATCACAAAATGAACAATTGCAAAAAAGATAGACCTACAAAGTTCTAATTGTCTAAAGTACAATTTACCAGAAAAAGTAATTGTTGATCTGATTGATACTTGGGGCTTAAAGATCTGGTCAAATTTAATCCGTATTCTTGCTTAGTTAAAGGGTTGTCGTTATGTTATGGGTTGTAATGCCGTGTGGCTCCTAAAGCTTTCCTGTTCTTGGTTGACTGGCTGTTGTATGGGTCAAACATTGAACTATGTTACCCTTTTATTATCTCTCCTTTTCTTTTCTTTATTGTTTCTTCTCTTTCATTGAATGTCTACTATCTTAATATGTTTTATAGGGCAAAATTACGCCGGGCAAATGTAAATTTTTGCTCTGCACCCATAAAGGATGGTACGACGGGAACAGTGATAGTTCTCACTACTCCAGATGCTCAGCGCACTATGCTTGCGTATCAGGTCAGATTTCAATGAAGTATTTTTGATAAAATTTCAATGTCATTTCATTTTTGAAATCTTTTATTTTCTTTGAAATAGCTTTTATAAAATGAAAAAAAGTTTTGTATTTCTGTTATTGTTTAGTTTTTGGCTGTGAACTTGTAATTTAATGATTGATGTTGATTTGTCTTGACACTGAAGTTGTAGACTATTCTCTGCTATATGCTTGCTAAGCAACATTTACAATCCTTAATAAATTGTATCTAGAACTATTTTTATGGCCTCATGCACATGGATACTTTAAATCTTTCAATAGCTGGACTTTTACAGAACTTCATTGGTTTGTGCACAGTTTTCTTTCTTTTCGTGCTTAATGATGTCTTGATGATAGCTTCCAATTCATTGTATAATATATATATATATATATTGTATATATTTCACATAAGAATTGTTAGTGAAAGTTAGATCTGCTATTGTGTAGCAAGCTTACATGCGATCTGTTGAATTATCAGTTTTGGAAAAAAAATGTTACCAGAATTCATATTTAACTTTCGCACATTGACGCTTCTTGTGTGAATTTGAAGAGTACAGTACTTTTGGTTTCTGGTTTTTATTTGTTAACCAGATATTAGTGTATTACGTCTTGTGAAATTGTTTCTGCCAAGGAATAAGAATACTAAAATGAATATTAATTGACCATATCAAATTTCAGTTCAACCAGATCTGGCAAAGAATAATAGAGATAAACTATTTGGTTTGAAGCTTGTCCGGTGCTTTTGAGTGAAGAGAAGCTCACAAAATTTGGAATACTACTACTTAATTGTGGGGTAGGACACAACAATAACTAGATTCTCATCCATCTTTTGCTAGTGGCCAATGAACAGTTGAAGGAGTTCATATTTAATTTAATTTGACATTAACATTTATTGTTGAAAATTCTGTGGAATCTATATCACTAAATTTATCTTCTTTGTATTCGCTACCTCTTCATCTCTTTGCCAGTAATTGCTTTTTCTGAAAATCGGTGACTGTTTTGTTCCTATGTAAAAGGAACTTATTTGTTTCTCTATTTAAAAATGCAAGCAGCAATAACTTTTTGTACTCTGAACTTTGTTTGGCATGTGTATGTGGTAATGGCACTAAAACTATCAGATGTTAATGTATTTGCCACTTTCAATGTGTCAGGGTACATCATCTACTATCAACTATGATTCCTGCTTGGCTAACCTAATTTCCAAGACCAATATATTAGTGGTTGAAGGCTATTTATTTGAACTTCCCCATACAATTAAAACAATTACAAGAGCTTGTGAAGTAGCTCGTCGGAGTGGTGCTCTGGTAGCAGTAACAGCATCAGATGTGTCATGCATTGAGAGACACTATGATGATTTCTGGTATGAATTCTACATCATTTTGTCAGTTGTAAGTATATTACTTGCGGTGTTTAACTCTCAATGGCTATTTTCTTAGAGTAATTGCACATCAAGTTTGACTGGATTCATATAACATACTCTATGCAAGAGTGATGGAATAGATGTATGAAAGAAAAATGAAGGACGACTTTCTTTTTGGGATGTTTATCGTTTTAGAATCATAGCCAAATGAAGTACACAGACAAAAAAGCGAAGGCTGCATGTACTTTGATCAGAGAGGAAAGCCTTCGTAAGAAGGCAAAAAGAGTTTTTCTAGTCAAGTTGTGCCATTATGTCTTCAGCCCTTCATCCTAGAGCTGTTTCATCTGCCAACCAGCTTCTGCGTCAATGGCTTTCGTGTAGAATACTTCCATTTCTTTCAGGAATTTGATGCCTTGATTTAATGTGACAATTACTGTATTTATTAATACAAAGGATATAAAAGATCTCAAACGAAGCTGCTTTGTCTTTGTTCAGTCAGAATATAATTTAATTAATCGTTCCTTTTTCCAATTTTCATGCAGGGAAATTGTTGGAAACTACGCTGACATTGTGTTTGCAAATAGCAGCGAAGCAAGAGCTTTCTGCCATTTTTCCTCCAAGGAAGGCCCCGAGTCAGCGACAAAGTATCTAAGCCACTTTGTACCCTTAGTCTCCGTCACAGACGGGCCAAGAGGCTCTTACATAGGTGTAAAAGGAGAAGCTGTATATATACCTCCTTCTCCATGCGTACCGGTAGACACTTGTGGTGCAGGTGACGCATACGCATCTGGTATTTTGTACGGTATACTACGAGGCATATCAGACATAAAAGGAATGGGTACAATAGCAGCTAGAATTGCAGCCACGGTTGTCGGACAACAGGGAACCCGTCTTAGTGTCCGGCATGCTGGAGAGCTAGCAGAATCGTTTGTATTCCATCTGGAGAGTTCCACAGTCGGATCAGATGTAAGTTCTGATCATTTTTCTAGCTTCTAATGAGAATCCCTGAGTTTACCATGGTGATTTCTCAATTCCTTCATTAGGATAAAAGACTCTATTCAATTTGTTAATAGCTTCGGAATTACTGTAACATTAATTTTAACCCATTATATTCTGTGAATCCATCAAGTGTTACTTCTTCTGTTATTAAATTGCATATATGCATACTTTTGAGTTCAATAATTGGATGCTTCAACATGACATTTGTACATTTTTCTTCAAGAATTAGGTTGGTGAGATGTCAAGGTCCCAAACACCCAGCTTATTGTATTATGATTTTCATATGGAGAATTAGTGCAGTGATTATAGATGTGACATACCACATGATTGCATTTAATAATAATTAATTCTAACACATTTTCATTATATAACATATATATATATATATATATATATATGTATATGTATTGTGTGTGTATATATATATATATATATATGGTAGAAGTTGGCCATCATTGATTAGAATGAAAAGATTATGATACGGGTAATTACAACGTTTAATCTTCAATTAAAATTATGGGTGGATATTTCTGAATTGAATGATTTAAATTAAATTATAATGATAATTTGAATAATTTAAAAAATTATTAATTCGATTTTAATTTGATAAAAATATATGATAGGTTTTGATTTAATTTTTAATTTAAATTTTAAATATTTTATTTCATTTTTTTAATTTTTTAATTTAAATTTTAAATATTTTATTTCATTTTTTTAATTTTTTAATTTAAAATTAATAAAATTAATTTTTTTAAATTTTGTTCGAATTATAAACTAAAGATACAATTCGATTTATTATTTTTACTATCAATTTGAGCCAAAATTAAAATTAAAAATTTTAAATTGGTTCCAAATCTAACCCAAACATGAAGATGCCCACACCTAAATAAAATACTTAATAAAAATACTTTATCAATTTCAACATTAAAAACATTTTTTATTATCCAAATAAAAAAAAAACCCTTTTCAAACATACATTTAAATAACCCTAAATATGATGCAATATGCTTTGGAAATGTGCATAGAACCCTTGATTCCTCGATGAATTAATGGAACCCCAGACTTTCCTAGCCTTTGAAACTTTCCCATCCAACTCCAATTTGTTTTAATGACCAAAATCTTAGTTGAGGAGACATTGACTTCTTTGGTCAAGATGTTGATTTCATCCCCTTATATTTAATACCAATATCTATATGTTAGAAAATTTACAATCTTCAAACATTTAATTCATTGATTTAATCTACATTTAATTCACGACTTTAAAATTCAACATTCTAACTTATTTTCTATTCTTACTTTTTGATTTTTGTTTCACAAATTTAATCTTTTAGTAGATTCTAGATTTCGTTCTCAACTCTATCATATGAAATGATTTAAAAGATTTATATCGAATATTAATAAATTTATTATTAAATTTTTATTAAATAATAAATAAATTTATACTTCTATCGTTTATAATAGATAAGTCCCTATTAAGCACCAATTAATATGACATTTGATGTAAATAATACTTTATATTATTGATTGATTCAATTATTAAAATTTCTGTAAAATGAATTTAAGACTTAAATATTGCGGATATAAAAATAAAAAATTAACTTATAATTAAGTAAAATTTAAATTTTTCTTTAATTATGAAAAAAAGTTAGTGACATGGGAAAACCTAACACATGATAATTAGTCAATGGGATGATCAAGTCAAGAAATAATTAATGGGGTTTCAATTTCTATCAATATATGCATTAAATTATCATAAGATATGCCTATCTATAATCTTGAGATATCCCATCATAGTGTGGGATCCCAACCTATCCAAGTATTAGTTTGATAGTAGAGCATGGGGACCATATATAGTTATTACAATAATCCATGTGATGACATTTACCATATTTATTTTAAATAATTTAATAATATAAAATGCTTGATTAAGACATAAATTTTTTTGTCATAATAATAATCCCTTTCAAATGTTCCTTCTTTGATTACAAATTAATTATAACATCTAGCTTATAGGGTACCATTCCACCAATATAATCGATTTATTTATTTTTAATTAATAATCTAAAATTGATACAATTTAAATTCTGAAATAAATTTTATTAAATAGGAAAAGAATGTATTGATATTTAACTTAATTAAAAAATAATATTGATCAAAAATACATATAATATGTTGATTTAAATAATTAAAAAAATGTGTTAGTCACTCAACTAAAATAATTAAAATGAAAATTCAAAATTAATTAAAACCTACGATATGCAAAAGTTAAATTAATACTAATCATAAGAGCAATAAACAGAAAGATGGAGGACTAGTTAATTTTGGAATATTGAGAGATGTTTTGGGTATTTTTACAAAGAACTCTGCTTAATTAAAATATATGCAATCGTAGAGGACCTTTTCAATAATATACATTTTATTTATTGTTTATTTCCCCGTGTGTTGCCAGCAGCCTACGGCGAACACGATTATTGTTTAGTGTGCAAATGGACGGCTGCGAAGACACCAGAGTTCAATTATTGGTGGTAATGGAACACGTGGCATTGCGTAAGCAAACGAAAGGGTGACGGCAATTTTCAGGTACTTCGACCTGTAAAGGCGGCGTGCACTCCGTCACTCTAGATGCAAATTTTTTTTTTTTGATAGTTTAAAAAATAGAATAAAAGGCAGAAGAAAACATAAATCGGTTTACTGTCATCACTGATTAAGAAAAGGGGGTCAGATCAGGACCTTCGAGAAATTGGTATGGTCTCTCTCCTTGCCTTTCCTTTCACTGTCTTTTTCAAAACGACTCCGTTTACTGTACTAAAGCGCTTCGTAGGAAATTTCTTCGCTGACATATTCATAGTGGAGTCAGGACGGCAGGACATCAAAACGGCGCCGTTCTAACATAGAATGTAGATAAATTAAGTTTCTGAATCAAGTATTTACAATTGCAAGCACACGTACATATACATATATATATATAATTGATTTATATGATCATAGCCCTATGCATACAAACTATTTTTACAATCCATAGTTATCTTTATGTTGTTCTTGAATATACTCCTTATTCCTATCCCTTAATTCTTTTTCTTCTTCTACGTACAAAACCACACAGACTATAATCTTAGCTTCCAACACCGGCCTACACAGACGACAAGGCTCTGATGTAGAAACTCTATATGAATTTCTGGGTATTTATCTAATTAATTTCTTAATGAATAACCCACTATTCTTTTTCTTCTTTTTTTTTTTTTTTAATATTCTATGAGAAAACCTCCCATTGGGGATCTGCGAGGAACTCCCTTTCTCCTCTTTGCAGTTCTATAATTGACGGCCGTCGGCGGTGGCGTCGACGGTGTAAAGCTTTGTATCTTGTTCTTGTTAGGACTTCGATGGCTAATATTCCCACTCAATGATTCGGCATCTGAGCCTTCCATTTCCTTGCACATATTCCTTCTGCGAAAATCCTTCGATGTTCCTACAATCTGATGAAATTAATTAATTAATATTAATCAAAATCTATATACTATTACTGTCAGATTTCAGAGAGTAAAAACCGCAGAGAGAGCTTGTCTGTCAAGTGTCAACTGGCCAGTTATATACTCTTGTAAGTACATTGTCGTGTCAGCATCTAATGCCCAATATCTACAAACCCCTTACCGTAATTTTTACTTGTTGCCATGATAAAACTGTTGAAACCATGGCATTTTCACACTCTACAGAAGGAAAATTGAAAGAAAATGAAGGAAAATGTGAAAGGACAAAGGGGGAAGAAAAGAGACAGTACAAACCTTGCAGCCAAGAGAACAGAACGAGAAGGAATCAAGGAGGCTGCGTTCACAGACAAAACAGGTATTGGTGATACCTTTACCAGGCCTAGGCTGAGGTCTTTCGTTCAGGAAAACAATTCTTGCACTGTTGATTATGTATGTCTGAACTCCTGTTATATCCATGTATTTCTGAATCTCAGAAACCCTTATCACGTCATGGTATGATGATCTCCTTATCTACCCATAAATTAACAACAAAAAACAAAACTGAAAACAAAAAAAAATGCAGAAAAACAACGAAAACACCACAAATTTTGTCCAAATACCAATAGGTTTAATTAGGTCATGTACTCATTGCTGAAAATCAACGTAATTAATTACCTGGATTGCTCTGTGGTCTTTGTGAAATGAAAGACAAAGAGAACAGAGGGCGCCATTCATGCAGTCCAAGCAATACATATTGCATTCACTTTTGTGAGCATCAGCGTGGTGCTTGCATTGAACAAAGAAGCTCGTTTGCAGAAGAGGACGCAGCCATGGTGGCCATTTATTCATATCTTCTTCTTCTTCTTCGTCTTCTTCTGGACCACTTCCTCCCTAATCACAATCCAATCAGAAAACAAAAATAAATAAATAAATGTAAAAGATTATATTTCATGTGTTTTAAGTGTATATAATTTAGGTAACGGGATTTACCATGATTCTTATGTTCTTGGGCTTGAATTCTCTCACGGTGAGCGGTTCTTGATCATTATTGATCATCATCATGAACATCAGCTAGAGGTACAGCCAATTTGGGAGAAAAAGGAAAGAGAACTTTCTTCCAAAACTTTTTTTTTTTCTCGAGAAAGTGAGAGGAAAAAGTGGTGGGGTACTTCTGCAGTGGTGGTGGTGGATGGATGTGTGGGAAGTGCTTATCTCGATCACCCCTATAAGTCTTCAACCGAACCTCTCTCCGAACCTAAACCATTTCGTGCGTGCGAAAGAATGCGTTCATTTGAAGGCACCTAAACCTAAACTATTACCAAATAATATCATTGGGCTCCACCATTATTTTATATTTTGCCAATAAGAGCAATTAATCTATTTGCATTACAAATAAATGAAATACCCCTTTCGTCTGAAGCGGATTTAATGGATTAGTTTCATAGGAATAACCAAACGATAAATTTATTTGGAATTATATACATCCATAGGGATCTGGATGTTATTATTTAATATTATTATTTTTTTAATTCTCAATGATAATTACCTTTTTTCCTTGATTTGAAAATTATTATTTAGCCATAATTTTGCTTGGACACGATAGGTTTAAGTTGGCAAAATTTGGATTTTCCGACACAGTGATGATGCTTTGGATTTTCGACACTCGGAAGGCCAAGCTTTTGCCACGTGGAAAATTGGTGAATCAGCTGCAATGGTGCGATGGATAAAGTCAAATAAAATTTTAAAATGAATTAGCATGCTGAAATTAGGGGTGGGGCATTGAATTAAATTAATATCTAATACTACTAATTCACCTATCCATCAGTGGAACATTGAAATTCATGAATCAATGCTTAGAATTCTGCAATCTGTACAAGTCAAAAATAAGAATGGTCCTCAGATTAGTCAACATTGAAGATGATGAATGAAAACCCACAAGACATGTGAGTTTGATCATCTAAGATACAAAATTGGTGATTAAGACTTGTTGATTATGCTTAAATGACTCTGTTTAATTGCCAATCATGAGCACTAATCCCTTGGTGTTGTAATTCAAGACCATGAACTCTTTAAACTTACAATTCTATTGAAATAAATAAATATCACTGCCTTCTCTAAAACAATATATAAAAATTCGTTTTAATAAATACCCACAAAAAAAAAAAGAAAGAAAAATAGAAATACATTAATGCAGTGCAATATTCATTGAAATGTATAAGAAAGGCATTGGAATTGTGGTAGTTGTTGACTGATTTAAAGAAGGAATTGGAATTGGAATTGGTCTATGTGCCCAAACTTTACGGCAACAAGTAAGCTCTTTTGCTTGGGCAATGGATTCTTACGTCATCGACCACTGCAATTTGTGAAAAATATTTTTGTTCTGAAAATGAAATAAATTACTTCTTTCAATCCATTTTGCTCTCTTTTGATTTGAGGCTTTTTGGGCTTGAACTTGAGCTAATGGGTCGGAGCCCATTAACCATGGTTTAAAGCCCAAAAAAGACTCAATCTTTTGCCCTTTAAAATTTGAAAAATAAAAAAGATCAATTATAGAATAAAAATAATTTCAAAAAAGTAATTTTGATAGAGATATTTAACAAAATCTTATCTTTTTTCACAAAATAATCTCACTAGATTGTTGTCATTACAAGCCAAATACTCTAAATTGTCTTTTCACAAATAACAAGAACAATTATAATAATAGTACAAAAAAAGGTATTTTCACTCATTTTTTTATACGATTTTGAAAAAATTACACATAAATATATATTTTATAAAAATTAATAAAAATTATTCTTTTAATAATAAAAATGTTGACATTCATTGAGTTACAAAAAATTTTTAAAAATTGATTAATTTATCTTTATATATTATTTCACACATCTTCTCTAAAATTTAAAGAAATTGTATATAAATATACAAGGTTATTTTAATAATCTTATCGTTTTTATTAGTTAACTGATAGACAAATATAAGAATTATTGGAAAGAGGTCGTTTTTATTAGTTTTTATATAACATGCATACGTGTATAATTTATTTAAACTTTAAGAGTGAAATATTGAAATGGTCCGAATAAAAATAATTAAAATTTCTATTTGAATAAAATTGAAAAAAATTTACTCTGAATATTAGAAAATTTTAAAATGTTTTACTCTTATATTCAGAAAAAAGAAAAAAAATCCACAATTGCAATTAAAATGTGGCTTTTTATCTCTCAATGGATTGCTTTCGTTAAAAAGAAAGAAAGGTGTAGTGGCAAGTGCGTAGAAGGAAAGAAATTGGATCATCTGCCATACATATATATAATTATATATTTTAATATTTTAAATTATTTATTAATTATTTTAATTTTTTAATATTTAAAATATTTTATTATACATTTTAAATTTTTTTATTAAATATTTTATTTTTTGTTCTATATTTTCAGTTAATTTTTAAATTATTGAAAATTTTATATTATAATTTTAAATTTTACATAAAAAAATAAATAAATAATTTGTCGAAAGAAAGAAATGTGATGCGTGGGCAAAGTGAAAGTACGGATTGGTACTTTTACTTCTACGGACCCAAGTTCAGAGAGAGAAGCAGGTGAATCTTCACGAATTCCAATAAACTTGACCTAAATTACTATAATGCCCTTCTTACTTTAACATTATCAACGTGGTGAGCTGCGGTACAAAAGGCCTAACCGACTCTTTATTCTATGATAATGATTTTTTTTTTAAAAAAAAAACAAACTTTATTTTATTTATTTATTTTACTTTTTCGAATCTAATATTATATACATAGACATCACTATATTATATTAAATATATATTATATTTTAAATTTTTTTATTACACATAATTTAAATAATTAAAATTTTTATTTTTTATTTTAAATTTTTATATAAAATATTTTAAATTATAAAAAATTAAAAAATTATATATAAAATATATTTAATATGCCTCAATACTTTATCCGTGTAGATATGTAAATAAAATTTTTAAAGATAATTTTAAATAATAAAAAAATTAAATTAATATAAAATAATACTATATATATATAAATTCTTTCTAATTTTTTAATAGTAATAATAATTATAGTTTCCCATTTTTTGGAAAAAGAAAACCAAAAAAAAAAAATCCACAGCAACAATATAAAAGTGAGGACGCGTTCATGACTTCTCCATTACCATTCAATCATCAAACATCAATCCAACCATCTTTTCCGTACCGAATTTCTAAGATTTATCCGCCATGGGAATAATCGAGCAAGAACCCCACTCAGCCGCATTAATCTTCACCTACGGCACCCTTAAACGCGGCTTTTCCAACCACAACTTGGTCCAAGATTTAATGCGAACGGGCGACGCCGTCTTCAAAGGCACCTTCACGACTACCGACAAATACCCTCTAGTCTGCGGGCCGTACCGCGTCCCTTTCCTCCTCAACATGCCTGGTTCCGGAAACCGCGTCACCGGCGAGCTCTACGCCGTCACCGGATACGGTCTCTCCCGCATGGACGAGCTGGAGGGAACCAGCCGCGGGCACTACGAGCGACGACCCATAAGGGTGACGCGCGACGGAGAAGAGCTGGCGTGCGGGGCGGAGGCGTATTTTGCGCATAAGGGCTACGACCAGGAGCTGTGGCGGAGGAATGGGAAAGTGGGATTTGGTTCGTATACGGAGAAAGAGGCCAAAGGGTACGTGAAGAGGAAGGATCGGCCGCAGAATCTGACGTTTCTGGAACATATTCGTAATTTTGTATCGTCTTCTTGTGATTGAAGGAGAAGGCAGATAGATTACCAATGCAAATGAGTTTGTATTTGTGAACTGTGAATTCTTGTTTCATTGATGTAATTTTGGGATCGAAATCATGGAGCCACTGATCTTATTTCAATTTGTTTGCTTATTTATTAGGAAACATTCTATAATAAAACCTTATTTTGGACTCATTTAATATATAAATCAATAACTTTAATTCAATAAATACAAAATGACATAACTCGTGAATAGCAAGCATTGCAGTGCGAGGCCTTCATGCACTAATTTTTACAAGTATATCTGCATAATCGTGAAAACTGTGTTTAAGTGTAAATAATAAAAAGATAATTATTTCCCTAAATAAGATCAAATTTTTTTTTTTATTTGTTGTTAGTGTTACTTGTCATGTTGTTATTGATCAGTCAAGATGTTCATTAAGTTACAAATCTGAGAATCAGATTAGAAATTGATGGATAATGATTGATGAGAGTTTCTAGGGCACACATTGTGTAAACTTCATTAAATTATACGTGAATATGTCAATGTTTTTGTGTATACAACAATTCTCGAAAATAAAAATATAATAAAATTAACAGAATTATTTTATTTTATTTTTACCCAAAGGTTCATACTAGTGCGACGGAATCTCATATTGAATAGGAATAGACTATTTTTGTAGTTTATAAGGGTGAGTTATGCACATCCCAATTAACATATCTTTTAAAAATAAAGTAATAGTCCAGCCTGTGACAAAATGATATCAGAATCAAACCCATTCTAATTTTAATGTCTCAACCAAGCGCCTCACTGTGACAAGAACATCACAAAATTAAGTGAAAGAGAGTGTAATAGAATCCTACATTAAATAAGAATCAACTATTCTTAGGATTAAGCTTAAGTTTTGTCTAACCCTGTTATCTAAAAAGCAAAGCCCTTTTCCAAATTTTAAAATTCACTTTACCGATGTTCATTGAGTTTAGTAACTAACTCATTGAATTGAAGTTAATTAATGAAATAATTGATCACTAATAGACTGGCTGATTCCGTTCCTCATTTTGCATAGGCATACACTACAGGCTACTCAAGATTCTTGAAGATGCGGTAGGTGGATTTTCATTTGAATATTCAACATTAAACTAAGCAGGGTTGGCAGAAATGTCCAAGTTCCCTTTGTATGATTGAAGTTTGATGCATTATAATAAACATCATGAAAAGGTAGACCAAGTGCATGTGGTGATTTCAATCCTTAACATAAACAATGTTCACTTTGATTTCTAGTATCATTGTTTTTGTCGATACTATCTGCTAAATTATATTTTGCAAGATGGAGAGAGAGTTACAATATGGGAAATATGAACGTAAATGCTCAAAGAACACGAAAAAAAATATAATAGGACAAATATAACTCATAAGATGAAACGTTAAATTTGTAATATCACAGGTAAGACTCGTAAGTTACAAAATAAAATGACAAAGATTATTAACATGTTACAACTTCTATGCTCTGGTATTACAAGTTTTTCATCGGATGAGGGGTGTGTGCAGGTACACCAACTAATTGTTGCAAAAATGATTATACCAAATAAAATAGCTTTCATCTCATTTCTGTTAAGTACACCAAATCTGTACAGATAACTTGTGAGTGGTTTCATAAAATTATCAGCAAAACTACAATTACTATATGCATGTCATATTTAAGTTCACCACAAGATCAAGAAACAACTGCAGTTTCTCCACAAAGATGATAGAGAGAGCAGATATTATCCAAAAAATTTGAATTAATAGTACTTATTGGAGCATCTGGATTTTTCATGGTGCTGGCCACGTTTGGAAACAAGAACTAAAGATGAACACAATAGGCATGGCTCCATGAAAAAGAGATTTTTCTACTTGTATGAATCATTTCTACTTACTGTTCTTGATCCACTTTGTATATATAATGCAACTTTACAAACTGGAGAAGGTCCATCACAAGCTGCTCTTGCAATATGGTACAAACTTTTGACATCTCTATTTCCTGATTCGGTTCATCAAGTAGCCCTGTCAATCATACAATATCAAAACATTTAGTAAGAAATCATGCTTGTATACAACTTCAATGGATAATATGACCAGACCAAAGTTATTGGTTTCTGTCGGTTGCTGGGTCCTGCATTGATATAAAAGTTACAAGTAACAACGCAAATTATTGTGGATTGGTAAAACTAATATGTTCCTTTCTTTATAGTGTATTTGAAGCCATAATAAACAGAAGATAAGCTCAGGGCAGGCAATTTCTAAGTTTGTAGAAAAAAGGAATTTGTAACATCCCTGGATAGTGAAACTATTGATAAAAGTGGAAAAAAGAATTTATCCTACAAACAACGAACTAGAAATATGCTATATTCAGGGGCATACAGGAGCTTCAAATAACAGCAACAAACAAATTATAGCTGATGGAATTAATGTCATAGTGAATGTTAATGAAGCCAGAAGCACATGTTCTGGTTAGTAACTACTTCACTCGTTCCAAGTATTCCATTTGTACAGGAGGCAGATTCCACATAAAAATTTTATCGCATGTCCAGATAGTAATTATTAACTCATCGACCAGGTAATGGAGGCCTGAGTTGATCAATCTTCTCACTAACCACATAAATCCAAATACATGAACTGATTGAATTGCTGATAGAGTTGTTCAACAAGAAAATTACTTCAAGCAAAGCTTAGTTGAGGATTCACAAAAAGATTACCACGTTGCTGTGTGGCTGATGCCAAGCCCATTGCAAGTTAGTATCATTCCTTTAAATCTGGCGAGGTATTCCTGTATTGCAGTGGCAGAATATCTCAGATAATCAGTCAACAGTATCAGTTTACCGGTCCAAAAGAAGAATGAGTTTTGATAATTATAGACCTAATCATATCATATACGTTTTCATAAACAAATGAAAAAGATAAATAAAATGAGATTGAAAAAAATGTTCTTACCCATAAAGTATACTTATCAATCTCATAAATCCCAGTGAAATCATATTCAAGGCGTTTCTCGGGATCACTCAACACTGCAAAAGGATATTATAAGAATATACAAAAGAGATGAGTAAAATCCATAAAGTCACATTACTGAATGCCTAACGCAATGAAGTACTAAACATACTGTGAACTCAACACTGATGGATGTCAATAGCCATAGATAGTTCTGTAACAGAATGTAATTATTATTTTGATAAACATAGAGGGAAATTATGCCCCTACAGGGAAGAAGCAGAACCTTGTAGTATTGACAAAACTATCATAAACATATGATTTTAAACAGAGAACCATTCTTATAATATGAACCACATATTCAGTCAAATTCATGTTCAATAGCTCTTACCGAAACATTCAAATGCCTGTAACAAATACCAAGCATCAACATTTCCATACGCTTGAACATTTTTTTTTTATTTGATCCATCCGAACTTCATTATTTACTGTGAAATGCTATTGAACAACCTCTAGGTTAAAAGGATATGTAAATGATGAAGAAAGAGGTAAACACATATCAATCTCATGAACTCTACGGAGGTATCTCATGAGCTCTAAAAAAGTATTTCTTGTATTTATGCACAAAAGGGATTTATAGAATGCAGAAGTGGAATTTTGTGCTTTCAACCATAAGAATTACCTCTGTAGGCTTCATTTATCTCCTGAAATTTAGCGGTAACAGCATTCTCACCATTGCTCTTATCAGGATGCCACTTCTGTAAAGTGCAAAAGTCATCAATCAATGAAAGGAATGATTACAAAACTAGAAGCATAAAAGCTCATCCAAAAAGCCACTTGGGCGAAGGGAGAGGAACATATGAGATTTACTCACCAGTGCAAGTTTTCTGTAATTTAATTGGATCTTCTCGTCAGTTGCATCATGGTCAACCTCCAAAATTTTGTAATAGTCCTAAAGTAGAATGACAGTCCCACAACAGATATTCATCAAGTTAAAGTGGTACAGTAGACAATGAAATAAAAACAAATTTATAGGCTTGTTAAACTTAGGCAGTAAGTTTGTGTCATAAAAACATGAATTGAGGACAAATGACTTCTAGATTAGCAGCCAGCTATTAACAATAAAAGGATCCCTCAAAGGCATTGATGACTGAGAATAAATGGTGATAAAAGAACAACAGAGTTCCAAAACAAATTTGCCAGTTGGTGGGTGAGAGAAACACAGAAACATAACACTTGGTGTGCCATGTGTTATATGATCTCTATCCTAAATTGGACATGATTATATTATTTTGATAAGAAAGAAACAAACTAATAACTGCAACTGAAAAGCAATGCTAAAATCTATGAGGCAAGCTAAAATAAATTGACAATTAGGCATATGCTAAAGTAATGACCAAGAGCATGTTTCTTCAACAATATTAAGCAGTCCAACTACACACTTGGAACTGCTAAAGTAGAATGGAATCTGCATTCTCATGTATAAACAAGCATTTTCTCTGAAAAATCATTGGCTACAGAGAATACACTAGCTAATGTTTCATCTTTCAATAAAGGGAATTTGTATAGGAAGAATGCCGAATAATTATGCTAGAAATGCTTAGTTAAGCACATCATTTCAACAACTAAATTATGCCCATTACTTAGTTGTTTTTTGTTATATCTAATTAATGGCTACCATCAATTCTAACATTCCACAAACAATTTCTTGTTACTACATTTCCTGTTTCTAACAATTCTACCCAGTAAAATCATTCCAGCAAACGCAAGACTATCATAAACTAATTGAATAAACCCAATGTTTTCTTTTCTAGGGTCCCTCATAGAATCTGCAATCAAATTTTTATATTTTCCAATTGTTTCCTAGCTTTTCCAACTAACCAAACAGAAACAAAACCCAGAAATCTCAAAAGGGTGTAAAAGAAACAAAGAGTTCTTGGAAGGTTACAGCTAATTCAACAGAAACATAATGTTAAAAAACCAAAAAGGATAATTTTTGAGTACCTTCTGAGTGTTATTATCCTTGCCTTCCATATGGTGGAGTAATCGGGTTGGCGAAGAACAGACGTTTACTCACACCATACTTCATTTGATTCTTGTAAACCCAGGAAGCTTATTTCTTGATTCGGCTGATATTTTTTCTGTCAGAAATGAATTTTTGATAGATATTGTTAAAAGGAAAAATCATATTTTTGTGCTGGATTTTTCAAGTAAAAGGAGAAGGAGATGAACTTCAAATGCCACAACTCTCTCTCTCCCTATGTATCCGCGCGCAATCAAGACAAGACACATAGAGATAAAGTGAAAGTGAATTTTGTTAAAAATTAAGACAAATTTTATTGAAATATATATAATTCATAAGAAATTTTAATAGTTTTTTTCTCAATTGAAAGCTATTTAATTTAATGATGAGTATTTTATCATAATTTTCTTAATTTTAAAAATATATTTTTAATATATTTTATTTTTTATTAAAAAATTATTAACTATATAATATTACAATTAGAAGAGAACAACAGACTAACAAGCAGGTCAGCATTTTTGTCATATCTAATAACAAGAATCCATGCCTATAACCATATAATATTACAATTAGAAGAGAACAACAGACTAACAAGCAGGTCAGCATTTTTGTCATATCTATTAACAAGAATCCATGCCTATTACCATATTTAACAACATTTAATTATGATTTTATTTAATGTTTGAATATTATTTATTATTTTAGAATTAGTGAATTTACCAATTGATTTTTATTCTTCTATATTTCTAATATCTATTATCATTTTTATTTTTTTATTTTTTAAATATTTTTTTTTCATATCTTCAACCAAGAGTTGGTATGTGGGAGTTTCTATTAAAAATAATGATTAAATTTTATGGCCAAGCTAAGTTAATAGAAGTTATTTTTATATAATTAAAATGTAAAATTGGAGCATCTAATCAAGCAAATGATACCATATTATTTGGGATTAAACTTGAAAAATTATATGAAAGCTCATAAATTTTATATATTATATTTGAGGATAGTTCGTGCAATTTTTAAACTAGTTTTTATCGTTAATTTTTTTAATTATTAATCAAAAATGTTAATTAAATTCAAATCTTTCAATTTTTATTATTAACAATGTATTTGAAAAAATTAAACTGAGTATGCTTGAAACAATCAATTTAATTTTCTATTTTAAAATTTTATTTATTTTTTTTTAAAAATTTGATTTTAATTTCTTTTCTAAAAAATGATGACCCGTTCAATTCAATTTTTAATTTTTAAAATAAAAATTAAGTCAAGATTAGTAGTTTAATTATTTTAAATATATATATTTCTAATTTGAAATGTATTGTTGGATTTTGGATATATTGCTTAGACAAAGAAGCTAATGAAAAGTAATCTTATCAAACTCCTTGATAGTTTCATTGATAATGTCAATAGGAGATCTGATAAAATTTATTAAAAGATTTGGATAAAATTTATCAAAAAAAACTAGTATTCCTCAACAATATTTGTTGAAAAAAATAAATTTTCTCTTAAAAAAATGAATTTCATTGAAATTCTCATTGAAATCGATGAAATTAATTGAAAATTTTTGATGAAATTTGTTAAGAGAAATCATTACGCTTAACAATGATTTCATCAAGGCCTTCCAATAAATTTCATTAATTTTAACAAGAATTATATGAAATTTAAAATTTCTTAATAAGTTTTATTGAAAACTTTATCAAAGGGTCTTGATAAATTTTATTAAAAAATTTCATCAAAATTTATCGAGAAAAATATGTATCTCATAACATATTTTACTGTAAATATTGATTTTCATTGAAATTTCTTTATTTAACAAGAACCTTAAAGAAGAGTCTCAATAAAATTTATTTAAAAAAAATAAAAATTTTAAAATTGAAGAATATTAATTTTTTTTATATGAATTTCATCAAGATCCATCAAGAAAGGGGTCTTGATAAAATTTATAAAGAGGCCTTAACTAATTATTGATGGAGAATGTAATATTCATTGTCTTTTTCATTAGTGCATTCAAATCACAATAATGCATCCAAATTTTTTTAAAAAAATCATAAATAAAACCTATTTTAAATTATTTTTAAAGTTTTTTTAATTCATAAAATAAATTAAGATTAATCGTTCACGATAAAAATTCAAAAAATTTAGATTTTTCAAATTCAACCATCCTTGTTCCAAGTAATTTATTTAAATTAAGAGAGTGTTTTTAAGTAAAAACAAAAACAAAAAACAAATCAAATTGAATGCATATTGTTTGTTGATAATTTTTTTTGTCACTGTTTCTCTTTTCTTTTTCCTCTTTCTCTTCTTATCTTTTTATTTAAGTTACAGAAACGGATCGAGAAAGACCTCGAGGATAGTTTCGTTAAAAGACACTTTTTTGGATCAAAAATATAGAAAAAAATTAAATCATAAATATGCTTTAAAATTGGATCATTTTTAAAAAATCCAATTCCTAAAACAACATAAATAATAGGATGATCAAAATGAAAACTTAAAGCTTTAATCCCATGAATAATTGTTTACTGCATTGTAAATAACATTCTAGAGATAATTGATCATACAACTTGTTAATAAACTCTAAAAAATAAAATCTTAAGTGTAATTACACAATTTATAATTATTATTTTGTCTTACATATTCATCATTTATTCCAATTATCTCTTATAGTTATCTCTTACCAATATTGATATCACTCCATTAGACCAGTATCTTCTCCTTATCTTTTCTATCATTGATTTTTAATAAAATATTGATACGTGATATAATTAATAATAATCGATTCAGGTTGTATTTTAATAAAATATATAAATTAATTTTATATTTTATAATATAAATTAAAAAATTTAAAGTACAATACAAACTAATCATTAGTAACAATTTTACGTGTCAATATATATTTAAGCAACATAGAAAAGATTAGAATAAAATTTTAATTTTACTCAATTTGTTCAATCTATTCTGTGTAAGATAAAATATGATTAATTTATATTAAAAAATTTACTACAATAATACTGTACTTTTGAATGATAAAACACAAGTGAATGGTTCTCTACTAAGCTTAGATATAAAGAGGATTATAAATCCCTCATTATAAAGAGAAACAATGTAATTGAAATTAAATAATTTAAATATCTCAGGATAAAGTTTGAGTAGCAACATGCCCTGCCATGCCACCGCACACACTAGCCATTATCCAATAATACAAAGTCGGCTGTCTTTCACCAAAAAATTGGACAACTTGAACTGCCCCATTTCTTTTTATTTTTTGCTTGTTCATTAATTATCAGTCAATATACATCCATGGTCCACGATCCCTTACTTTTTTGGTCCATTAAATTATCCCTTGGTATTGCGTGCGTGTGTGCGTGCGTGCGTTTTTTGTTTAGTGCAGCTAGGAATTCATCGGGCAACTTGCATTGCAATTTGAAATTGTCAGATAAAATAATAATTTGGGTCTTAAATCCCGTGAATTTTGAAGTCTATGAATTTGGTCTGCATTCAGAACTGCAGCTTTGTATATGTTTTTGAAGCTGCAACATTCAGTAATTCCCCAGCAATGTCGATGAGCAATTCACAAGCCACAACATGCAAAGGTACGTAGCCTATATAGATTCAGGATAAGAAATACAACTGGGTTTTCGTTGTTTCTTGGTTTCTAGGGCGATTTTGATGGACAATGTTTCATTATTTTATTTATTTATTTTGCTGCAGCTGTGGTATGTTGGGGAGAAGGAGAGGCACTGAAGGTAGAAGAAATACAAGTAGAGCCTCCAAAATCAACAGAAGTTAGGATTAAAATGCTGTATGCTAGTGTTTGTCATACTGATATCTCATTCTCCAAAGGATTCCCACTGGTTAGCACACTACATGTAAATTAATCTTAATACTAAAAAAGTTTTAAGTTATTTATTTTTCCAGATTAGAGGTTTGATGATGAATATTTGCTGATTTTGTTCTGTTTTTTCAGCCCCATTACCCTCGTGTTCTTGGGCACGAAGGAGTTGGGTATGTGTATACATTGGTACTCGTTTTGTTATTGGATATACGTATGTATGTATGTATATATGTATCTATACAAGTTAGACGAATGTATCAGGTTATCTGTTTATATCTCTTCCATGGCTGGGTGGTTGAGAGCGTTGGCGAAGAAGTAAAACAAGTGAAAGAAGGAGATGTTGTGATTCCAACCTACCTTGGAGAATGTCAAGAATGTGAAAATTGCAAATCAGGAATCAGCAATTTATGCCCGAAATATCCCTTAACTCTCCATGGATTAATGCTTGATAACACTTCGAGAATGTCAATGAGAGGCCAAAATTTGTATCATTTTTTTGTCCTGCTCCACATGGTCTGAATACACGGTTGTTGATGCCAATTATGTTGTGAAAATCGATGAAAATATTCCACTTTCACATGCTAGTTTCCTTTCACGTGGGTTCTAAACTGGGTTTGGTGCTGCTTGGAAGGAATTTAATGTCGAAAAAGGATCAAGTGTTGCTGTTGGATTAGGGTACGTAGGCACAATGTTTTTACATTCTTTTCAAAAGTGCTTTTCACAGAAGCTTTTTGAATACTTATCTATCAAGTGCTTATGCAGGCAATAAATGGAGCTAGAATGCAAGGAGCACCCAAAATAATAGGGATAGACTAGAATCCATTAAAAAAGAAAAGAAAAAAAGAAAAGGGAGAAGCATTTGGAATGACAGATCTTCATCAATCATAAGGAATCAAAGAAATCAATTTCAGAATTGGTCAAGGAAATAACTCGTGGAACCTGTGTCGATTATTGCTTTAAGTGCACCAGAGTTGCAGCTCTGGCTTCTGAAGCCCTTGAAGCCACAAAATTGCTATGCTCTTGATTCTAGTTCATCATCTAATCATATATTATTTTCATTGTCGAATGGTATTCGATAACACTAATTTTTGGTGGGATACAATCATTTTTCTCATTGTTATTTCATATCTAATACTTTCATTCAACAGCAATTATGACTTCGTAGTCCTATGTTAATTGAATGTTATAGCCCTTCTCTGTTTATTAGTTAGAATTGCGATAAAAGAGTTTGAAATTTTGAAACGGGGAAAAGGGAAAACCAATGTTAATTAGTGTAGGAACTCATGCGAGCGTGCCAGTGAATGTACTCTCCCTTGGCTGCGGCAGAACTTTGAAGGGTACCGTTTTTGGTGGCATCAAAACTAAATCCGATCTTCCCTTTATTCTTCACAACTGCAAAAATGAGGTACAATTGAGGGATTGAAATTTCAATTTGCTAAATTTTGCTGGTCCCTAGACAAAATTTCTCATGTGGGTAATCTAAATTTCTTCAGGAGTTTCAACTGGATGAACTCTTGACTCATCAAGTGACATTAGAAGAGATAAACAAAGCAATTGAATTGTTGAAGCAACCGGATTGTGTCAAGGTTTTGATTAAGATTTGATTGATTTGACAACACAAATTAAATTCCAAGTACTTCACTGAAAATTGTAATTCATGTCCTAAACTTTCAGTTCTATTTTCTCATTGCATTGCCTACCATTTTTTACTTTTATTTGGGGAAAATGATTCAAGATTTTGTGGGATTTATAATGTTATAGAAATGGTTGCGCATGTGGGAATTCTTATGCAAGAGAGAGATGTTGCTTTAATTAGTTCACAAGTATTTTAAATTATTTACTTAATTGTAATTAATTTAACAAAATGTGATAATTTAAAGTTAAGCCAAAGAGTAATAATTCATTTACATACCATACCTTGATTTGTTTGTTAAATACGTGCATCGGATTAAATATAAAATGAATATTAAATTTTGCTCGAAATTATAAAATTTTTGCTGTGCTTTTGATAGTACTAATTTTTAATGAAATTCTCTTAATTTTTTATTAAATTTCTAAAGTTTATTATTTTTATCTCTAATCATTTATGATTTAAAATTTACTACACTTCAATAATGAACGAAACTTTAAACTATAGCTACCCATTAAATATTAAATACACCGATAAAATATAACAATAAAAAATATTTAGTTTACATTTATTAATAAAAACATAAATTTACAGTAATTTTTAAAATTTTGTATTTTTGAAAAAGGACGTTTGATGTTTTTTTTTTTTTTACTTCTTATTTATTCAATTTTAATGATGTGATATCCACCGTAAAATTACCATGATTTTTTTATTATAAATAAAATATGTAATTATCATGTGATATATTCAAATATCTCTAAGTAGAGATCACATCATTAAAGTCGAATAAAGGAGTAGTTAAAATTTGAAAAAAAAAATACGAAATACACGATTACCATGTGTTATGTTGCAATTATTTTATTATTTTTTTAAATAAATTTTTAACTTATATATGTATTATAAGAAAATTAATTTGATTCTATTGCTAATTATATTATTTTTATCTTAAACTTTGCCATTTATTGTTATATCAATCATATAATTTTTTTATCCACAAAATAATTGTGTTACTTTTTTTTTTTTTTTTACTCTCGCACATTTTTAATATTTAAAATAATACTAAGATTATAAAATCTAATCCAAAATGACATTAACACTTTTGTTGAGGGATCATTGATGTTACATAATTGTCGGATTTGCGAATTAATGGTTACTTAACACGTAATAATTATTGATTAATATTGTTCGAATCAGCTTAGCATGGCTACTTAAGATCCAGCCTATGAAGTGTACTAAATTTAGTTATATTTTGACGGGTCAAACTTGAACCTGTCTATAAAGTCGCGTTGAGCCTTCCTTTGTTTATCCGGGCAGCGGCGACTTTAATTTGTCTTAATCAGAGCAAGAGCAAGAGGACCTACTAATGATAATGGCAAATGAAATTAACCGGCACTCAAAATGTGAATCCCTCGATGCTCAATTATCAAACTGGAATTGTCTAATACGTACAAATGTATATATATATATATATATATATATATATATATATATATATATATATATAATTTATTACACCAATACAAGTAATATAATAAAATTATTTTATTAAAAATTAATTATATATACGCATACAGATATAGATAAGTATTATAAAATTTTGCAGAGCATTGAATCTGGCCGGCAACTCTTGGTGTTATGCAATAATGCAAATGAAAAGTCAACTATCATGCGCGTGCAAGTCTGTGCTTTGAAAATGGAATACTATTAACAGAGAGAGGAGACAGAGAGAATTGGCCTACAAAAAAAACAAACTCAAATTTTGTAGATTCAGACTCAGATACTATCCTAGCAATGTCTAAGAGCAGCAATTCACAAGTCATAACCTGCAGAGGTACGCTTGTGTTGTTTATTGGATTGGAGAATTGTTCTCTGTATGTGTTTTTCATGTTTATTTAGTAAAATATATTGTTATTATAAATGATTGAGTGGAGAAGCTTTTGGCAGCGGTGGTATGTTGGGGCAAAGAAGAGGCATTAAAGGTAGAAGAAATACAAGTAGAGCCTCCAAAATCAACTGAAGTTAGGGTTAAAATGCTGTGTGCTAGCCTTTGTCACACAGATATCTCATTCTCCAAAGGATTCCCACTGGTTAGTATACTATATGTAAATTAATCATGATACCCAAAGTTTTAAGTTATTTATTTTTCCAGATTAGAGGTTTGATGATGAATATTTGCTGATTTTGTTCTGTTTTTTTCAGCCCCTTTACCCTCGTGTTCCTGGGCACGAAGGAGTTGGGTATGTGTATACATTGATACTCGTTTTGTTATTAGATATACGTATGTATGTATCAGGTTATCTGTTTATATCTCTTCCATGGCAGGGTGGTTGAGAGCGTTGGCGAAGAAGTAAAACAAGTGAAAGAAGGAGATGTTGTGATTCCAACCTACCTTGGAGAATGTCAAGAGTGTGAAAATTGCAAATCAGGAATCAGCAATTTATGCCTGAAATATTCCTTAACTCTCCATGGATTAATGCTTGATAACACTTCGAGAATGTCAATAAGAGGCCAAAATTTGTATCATTTTTTTTCCTGCTCCACATGGTCTGAATACACGGTTGTTGATGCCAATTATGTTGTGAAAATCGATGAAAACATTCCACTATCACATGCTAGTTTTCTTTCCTGTGGTTTCTCAACTGGGTTTGGTGCTGCTTGGAAGGATTTTAAGGTCGAAAAAGGAACGAGTGTCGCTGTTTTTGGTCTTGGTGCTGTCGGATTAGGGGTATGTATGCACAATGTTTTGACTTTTAATCAAAAGTGCTTTTCAAAAAGTTTTTTGAGCTTATTTGTCAAGTGCTTTTCCCGAAAGTATTGACATACAGTATATTGGAATCGTAAATGCAGGCCATAAATGGAGCTAAAATGCAAGGAGCATCTAAAATTATAGGGATAGACAAGAACCCATTGAAAAAAGAGAAGGGTGAAGCATTTGGAATGACAGATTTCATAAATCCTGATGAATCAAACAAACCAATTTCAGAATTGGTCAAAGAAATAACTCATGGAAGGGGAGTTGATTACAGTTTTGAGTGCACAGGAGTTCCAGCCTTAACCTCTGAAGCCCTTGAAGCCACAAAATTGGTACAGGAACTATTATGTCAATTGAATATCATATTCAATTCTGTATGACTAACAATTCTGACAACAGAGATTGAAATCTTGAAACAGGGAACAGGAAAATCAATGTTTATTGGTATAGGAACTCATACGACTGTGCCTGTAACTGTTCTTACCCTTTGCTGCGGCAGAACTCTCAGGGGTACAGTATTTGGAGGCATCAAAACTGTATCTGATTTTCCTATTCTTCTTCAGAAATGCAAGAATAAGGTAATTAAATATGATTTATTTTCCATTTAAATTAAAATTAAGAACAGTGCCTGATTTGTTATGTGGGTAATTATAAATTTGTGGCAGGAACTTCCACTGGATGAACTTGTGACTCACCAAGTTGCACTGGAAGATATAAACAAAGCAATTGAACTGTTGGAGCAACCAGATTGTGTCAAGGTTTTAATTAAGATCTGATTGGATCGGATTTGATTGGATCTTATATACATTATTATCGACTGTAGTTTCAATGATGTTACCTAATTATCATGTTGGTAATAAAATTTAAATATTAATAATGATAATTAATGGTGGATTTGGTACCACCTCATCTGGGATATGAACTTTGTGGGACCTTTTGGTAATATCGACAGGGAATTATTTAAATATAGTGGGACAGAAATAAATTATTAATACAATAAAATATAATAATTCATTTCTAATTTGGCCTTTTTGTATTTTAATTTTAATTTTTAATTTGGCCCTACCAAAATTAAAAATGTGCAGCTGATACATTGAGACAAATGGATATTAGACAGATATCATATTAAAGGATATGTATTATTTTTTAATTTTTTTAATTTTTAATTAATGGTATATTTAATAATAAATAATTTAAATTATATTTAAAATTTTTTAATTTATATTATAAAATTAATTTATAAATTTTATTAAAATATAATTTAAATTATTTATTATTAAATATATTATTTGTTATTATTTTATTAAGTCAGAGAATTTAAATTTCAAATCCAATCTAGCACTGGAATGGTGTTTGTTGGAGGAAAATTATTTAAAAATGCCCAAGAAAATGGTAGGATGATATTTTTACCAAGCAGATAAAACAAAATTGAATGTAGATAAAATTGTCCTCTCTGCAAAGAATTAAACAAATTTTAATTTTTTTTAATTTTAAATGACCTCTCAAATTTTTAGAACTAATAAATAATTCTAAAAATAGTTATTTGATTAGCTTAATAAAAAAAAAATTAACCTGATCATTTTTATAAAAGGTTGCAAAGCTGGTCGTTTAAAAAATTTCCCTTTGTTAATTGGGTTATAAGATGCCACCTAACTCATAACAATACAACCTGTGCTCTTTGTCTTCCTCTCTTCTCTTGTATGGATCTTTACGAATTCTTTAGTCTGACTTTTGCTTCAAATGCAAATACAATCAACGATCATCTCCATCTTCTATCCAACCTCAGAAATAGGATTTGTGGGTAAAATTATTTTCCAGGAAATTGCAGCTCCTTTGAAATTAGTTGGTAATTACTGAATGTACAAGGATCAGGAATGTCCAAGAGCAGCACTTCACAACTCATTACTTGCAAAGGTACGACCGTGTATATACAAATTGGAAATCTAATTAAATTTTAACTTAGCATTAATTGTTCATAATAATTAAATGAAATCATTTTTTGATATATCATGTGGTAGCGGTGGTATGTTTGGGAGAAAAAGAGGAATTGAAGGTGTAAGAAATACAAGTAGAAGAAGCAAAACCAGCTGAAGTTCGGATCAAGAATCTATATGCTAGTGTTTGTCATTCTGATATCTTATGCATACATGGATTTCCAGCGGTAATTATTTATTTATTTAGGGTTTATGAATGAATATATCTTGATCATCAATTGGGTATTTTCATTTTGAAACAAATCGATAGACATTGATTGGTAGTTGCTATTCTCTGTGTTTTCAGCCTGATTACCCCCGTGTTCTAGGGCATGAAGGTGTACGGTAAGCTCAATGCTTATTTATTATCACATACTTTGATTTAAAAATCTACCTTATTATATGTACAAATGATTCTGTAATTTGCAGGTTGGTGGAGAGTGTTGGTGCGGAAGTAAAAGAATTGAAACAAGGAGATGTTGTGATGCCAACCTACCTTGGAGAATGTGAAAATTGCATCCCCGGATCACCAATTTATGCCTAAAATACCCATTAACCATTAATGGTCTAATGCTGGATAGCACTTCAAGAACGTCAATTAGAGGCCCAAGATTGTACCATACATTTTCATGCTCTACTTTACACAGTTGTTAATGCCAACTATGCCGTGAAAATTGATAAAAACGCACCCCTGCCGCATGCTAGTTTTCTTTCGTGTGGCCTCTCAACTGGGTTTGGTGCGGCTTGGAAGGATTTCCATGATGAAAATGGATCAGCTGTTCAGTTCTTGGTCTTGATACTGTTAGATTAGGGGCATTTATAAATATGAAAAAAAATTTAAATAAAATAATTTTATTATATCAATATAAATGATGTAATAAAATTTTTTTTTAAAAAAATTTATTAATTAATAATAAATAAAAAAATAAAAAATAAATTATATTTTTAATTAATATGATAAAAATAATTTATAAGATACATTTTTAATTTTTTTTTATTCACCGTTAATGAATAAATTTCTCTTTATTTATTGACTGAATAATCTTATCACATTATCTCTATTGATATAATAACACCGTCTTACCTGAAATTTTTTCGTAAATACAACAAAGTTCTCCGCTCCTGCATACATTCACATTTATTTTTTTATATATAAGCAATATTATTTGCAGGCCATAAATGGAGCGAAAATAAGAGGGGCAGCTAAAATAATAGGGATAGACAAAAATCCATGGAAGAAACACAATGGAGAAACATTTGGAATGACAGATTTTATAAATCCCGATGAATCAAACAAATCTATTTCAGAATTGATCAAGGAGACGACAGATAATGAAATTGGTGTCGATTATAGCTTTGAGTGCTCTGCCGCTACATCTTTGGTAGTTAAAAGCTACAAAGCTGGTATGCTCATAATGTAACTTATCATAAATGTACTTCTTGTACTACACCGTCAATGTACTGTAGTCTTACATATTTTGGTATTACTTACCATAACATGAATAAAGTTTACGTGAATATAGTCAAAACTGTAAATTAACTAAATAGAGTCACATGATGGCATCATTCTATAATATGAAAAATACTCTCCTACTACATCATTATGTTATTGCAGTAATTCTCTCAAGTTGAGCTAGATAATTAACAGTTTGTTGATAGGAGAGGGAAAAGGAATAACAATGGTAATTAGTGCAAGACATCAGGAAAATATGGAAGTCAATGTGATGTCCATCCTTAGGGGCAGGACTTTCAAGAGTACCCTTGCTGGAGGGCTCAGAACCAAATCCGATCTTCCCATTTTGGTTGATAAATGCAAAAATAAGGTACATTTATTCCAATGTGCAAATACTTTATTATCAAAAACACTATTAACACTGTTACTTGTTTGAAAGAAATTCCACACATAAGTATTAGAGCAAGATTCGAATCTCAAATTTATGATACCACTACAAATTGAACCAACTAAAACTTAATATAACTTCATATTACTGTATTAGTTTTTGTTGCTAAGTGAAGAAAAGAAAATTCTTGTGGCACTATTGTGAATTTATGCAGGAATTTAAGCTGGATAAATTTTTGACTCATGAAATTACATTGGAAGAGATAAACAAGACAACTGAACTGTTGAGCAACCTGATTGTCAAGATTCTAATCAAGATTTCACTTGATTTGGATTGATCTGGGCAACAAAATATGGCATGTATTACTAAATTAAACTCAAAGACAGCAGCAGAAGCCCCTCTTTCTTTAATGTATTAAAATGTTTGGCACTATTATTTTCTCTATGTACATCAGTTTGTATAACATTTTATTTTGGAAAAATAAAATCATTGAGGAATCAGTTGTTGAATCTTGGCAGAGCAGGAAGCAGTGATTCCTCAATACATTTAATTAGATCTCTTAGAATGGTTAAAAGTTCATAATCTCATCACCAATCCAAAAACTCTTTTAAGTTGTAGGAAGAAAACAGAGTTGTTGAGGCTTCAACTAAGTTAAATATTATACCTTTTTTGACATGCAAACATCAAAAAACAACCTCAAATCAATTATAACATCATGAACACATTTTTACATGCAATTTTCAAGCATTATGTGGTAGGAAGTAATTTAGAAATTGTTACCCAAGTACAACTGCTATCTTTGGAGCTCGGAAACAAATCTCACGTGGTAGCTTCTACTTCAGGGTCAGTTTCCAGCAGTACAGTTGGTGAGCTGTTGCCACCTCTCAAACGTGAAGATACATTGTCAATGGCAGAATTAAGTTGGCTTATTTTAGCATTCAAGGTCTGCCTGGTTTTCTGCTTCAAAAGAAAGCAAATGCAACTCAAAGTTTGAACCCCAAAAAAAAAAAAAAAAAAAAAAAGAGGAACAAAACTGTGACATGCACAGAGTATCAGGTTGATCAATTGTTACCTCTAAACCTTCATCATAATATATTGGACGCTTAGCCCTCCGGAAACCATACTCATCTTCATTTAGCAGGGATCTTCGGATCTGATAAACACAAAACAAGAACAATCCAGGGATCATGCCTGAAGTTTGACACACCAACAAAACTTAAAGAAGAAACTTAAGAGAAAAGTAGAAAATGTTCTTGTTGCTCCTTAGAGCAACATAATGGATTATGCTTGAGATTTTATTACAATAATCAGTCACCATGAAATTGTGAAACCTACTAAAATTCACGAAATACTTAAGCCACCCATAAGAAATTTAGCTGTTGATAATTGCTGAGATACCATTAATCCCAAAAGCTTAAAGTTACAGGAAAGGCTCAACAATAGTGGTTAAACTCTAACTCTCTCACTTGCAAGACTGTTTTAATTAACAGATTCATTACACATATCCAAACACACACGAACCAACACACTATTCTCATACCTCGTTGAGAAACTACCAATCCCAAGAGTTTAACTTAATAGGAAAGATTTTCAACATTATTACTTAAAATTCATAGCAATGAATTGAAAAAAAAAATGCAGTTGCCAACTGTTTCATATTGACTGTGAACTAAGAAGTATCAAAAATATCTAAAAGCTGAATTAAAAAAAAAAAAGTATCTTCATAGTTTGATAATCTGCAGTAATAATGCAATATGACAACAGAAAGTTTACAATATCTATTTAGTGCATCAACCGCACGGGTCAGGGGCAAATTTTTAAAATTTTTAAATTTCACATCCCAATCCCCATTTCTAATTCATTCACAATGTGATGCAACTGCCCATCTAATGCCATGCCTAATTTAACTTCAGTTCAAAGTTTAGTTCCCTATATACCTATTCATTAAAAGGGAAGAGCAGAAGATAAAATATGCTATGATGCAAAGGTATAAGGTTCTCATAATGGAGAGAGTGGTTACCAGGGGATGACAATTAAGGCAAATTAATCATGCACACTAGTTTCCATTAACCTTTCAAAGGACAGTAATCTGTTGTTCACAATAGATGGCAAGTCATAGTTATGTACTTGTTTTTCTGACACTATGGATGTGCAGCTAGCAATATTACTTTCAACATTATGATTCCTCGGACTTTGAGTTGAAAATACTTGTTTGCCGAGTGAAGAAGTTAATTTGGTCAGAAATCATGTGGCAACTTAGACATGATATGTATACCTATCCATGCAGTTCTGGAGGAAAGACACAAATTTTGCCTCCTAGTAAGCGAATGGACAGTCAATCTTTCGGTTGTTCTTACATTTGCTCACATACAAGTTGCAGAAAATTACACTAAAGTTAAAGATACAAATCCAATCACCTGAGGAGCAAAGATATAAGCTAAAGTTCCAAACACAGCACCTCCTAGAAGAAAACCAGCAATAAAATCACCACCTCCCCCCTTACTGCCTTCACTGCATATATCACATATAGTAACGAAATATAAGGACAGATGAAAACATAGTCCAAGTAAATTTTGAAGCTGGGGCCCCCTCAAACCCTAATATCTTGGCTAAGCAAGAACAGAAACCCACATACACAAAAACCTAAACTTCTTGGAAGTTTCAACATATATTTTCCTTCTAAATATGAAAATTCTAATGTTTTATTTAAAATTTCTAACAAAAAACGGAGTCTAGAAGAAGATACCGATACTCTGCGCGAACTGAAAATTTGTGGTTGGTTGCCACTTGGTTTACTTTCCTCTGAATAATCAGTTTTGGTGTTTTCCCAAACGCAACAGACTTTTCCGAGGACAACTCACATGCCTTGAGATGCGATCCGCCTTCCCCAAAATGAAAGCAATTATCAGATTAAATCATGATGGTTTCCAGATGACAGTATTAAAGACGGAGCAACAAGTTATTCTTTCCAACATAGATATCTCCACCAGTAATTCAAACTTAAATTAGATAATAGAAACTTTGGCCATACTTGCTGCAGAGAAAAACAACAAATTCCAGAAGTAATCTTATCCAAAATTTACACGACTAAAATCACTTCGATAAACTTCAGTAAATTCAGATTAGCATGAAACTAGACGCTACGATAGGAACCAATAGCAAGAAACAATTCACCGAAATCACCTACAGCAAAAACCAACGCATTGCTGATTTCATAATTTTCTCAAAAATATCAGGAGATAATTCATTTTAAAAGTAAAAAAAAAAAAGAAAACAGAATTCAATATAATAGTTGCTAAAAATTAAATTGAAGAAAGAACAAACCCTAGATACCTGAGATTGATACAGGAGCGAAACAGGACGCCATGGAGGAGAGATCTAGAGAGAGAAACTTAAGGTAGTATTATAGAGAGGGAATGCGAAAATGCCAGGCAATACGGGAGAAATATATAATTGAGTTGTAATACGGATAATCATGACTCAGTACTTCGTTTCCGAAAATGCATACATATTGTTGTTGGTTGTATTATAACCGGCAAGGGTATAATTGGAAATGAAAAAGTTAACGGCCTAGATTATTAGTAAATTCATTTCAATATAAACATTTGTACTTATTTGTTGGGGTTCTTGCTTTATTTATTTATCAAGAATAGATTATAAATATTAATATAAAATTTTATATGTACATAAAGAAAAGAACATACGATAAGGCATAGCTGTCCGTATAATTTGAAAACATCCAAATTATAAAAAAATAAATAATTAAATAAATAGAACGGTGGTTTACTGAGCTCCCATAACTTATCACAAACATCACATACCAACCCAATTTTGGTTTATTTCCGTGGAGGTTAAGGAGTCGCTCCTCCTTCCTTGCTATGGCTCCCGCCGCCCCGCCTGATAAGAGGCAGAAAACCGAGGCTTGTTTGTGAATGGGGGATGAAGACTGACTCGTTCCAAGGAAGGGGAGTGACTGGATTTAATCACCTGTTGCTTCAGTCTGAGATGTCTGTGTTTGCACTTGCACGCCAACAGCAATAAGAAAAATCAGAGACCACAACAATACAAGTCGAGTGAAAAGATACGACGAAAGATAAATAAATAAATAACAATTCTTCAACAGCATCACCACGTTGGTCTGGAAATTTCTTGCGGCATTTAAACTTGTGTCGGCTTTCATTCTCTTTATATACAATCAGCCGTGTACCTATGCACTCAAAAACCAGAAAATTCTAAATGCAAAAGAAAAAGAAAAATTATTGGCAAGTCTCCTGTGTGGGTTATGAACAGATGGAAAGTAGAACTCCTATAAGAAAAATGCCCATGGAAGATCATCGTACATGAACATTGATCTTGTTGGTATACATTCACGTCCATATGGGGCAGAACACAATAATGTACAAACTGTCACAGTTTCCCTGTCGGTAAATGGTCTCTATTTATCCGAGAAGCCCCCAAAGAGAAGCAGCGAAGTATTCACATGGCGCCTTTCCGGCAGTAGCTGCTCTGTTTTTGAAGCAGGTTTAACACTGGTTTGTTCCTTCTCCGGGAACGGAAACGAAAGGGAAAGGGAAAGGGATGCGGAGGCATCCTCCTCCACTTCCTTATCTGGAAGCTTCTCCTGGTTATTAGCTTTGTCTACCGGTCCAACAAAGAAAGGCAGCATTCCCTTATTTGGCTGTTTTGTTTCGGCCCCTAAAGCAAGCTCAAGATTTGGAATCGCATCAACAAACTGATCTTCATTCTTTGATGATGAGAGCTCTTTCCATGGCATGGAGTTGGCCGCCAATCGAAAATCTTTTACACGTTGTGAATCCACAGGAAAGAAGTACCTCTCAGTAGATCCAAATTCCTTAGGCATAACTTTTTTGCCAGAAAGTTCATCGCACCTCTTCTCAACTGAAGAACTGGAACCCAAATCATCTATTTGTGATGAAAATCCATCCCCATAACAATCTCTATCTCCAGAACTGCTAGAGTCATATGCTCCAGCAAAAGCAGTCTGCAGCCTCTTACTACTTCTTTCTCCATCTACAAATGCCTCATTCCACGGCATCTTTCGAATAGTGCCACAAGAATTTTCTGCTGCTGTCTCTCTAAGATCCAACTGCTGACAATTCCGGTGATTGGACTGCTGATGGTTTAGGTTCAGGTTCAGGTTTCTCTCCAAGGCAGTTTCTGTGTCCATAAAACATTCTTCATTCAAGTCCCTTTCAAGGTTAATTTCCTCTCTGCCACTTTCAGGTATACGTGTCACTTTTTCAGTAATAACACTCGCCACGTCACCGACACCTTCATTTCCAACAGGGAGATTCTTCAACGATGAACTATCTTCTCCAAGTGAAGCACCTCCATTCATCACTCTCATCCCATCTTTGCTAGAACCAACAATGGTTCCAATTGTTTGAAGGGAGGGTTTGACATCTTTCAATGATGAACTATCTTCTCCAGGTGAAGCACCTCCATTCAATTCTGTCAACCCATCTTTGCTAGAACCGACGAAGGTTCTAATTGTTTGAAGGGAGGGTTTGACGGCTTTCAAAGATGAACTATCTTCTCCAGGTGAAGCAGCTCCATTCATCTCTGTCATCCCAATTTTGCTAGAACCAACAATGGTTCTAATTTTTTGAAGCGAGGGTTTAAATTCTGTGTCCGGTCCGCACTTTGAAAGATTATGTTCCTCCTGTAAAGTAATGGGTAAATATCAATGTGCATCATAGAGACAGGTGAACTTAACGCCTAAAAATGAAAAAAAAAAAGTTTTAAACAAGGTCAGAATTAAGGTGAATGAATACTCAACAAAGAATCCAACAGAAAAAAGTGAACAGAGTAGAGAAAATTGTTAGAAACTACTGATCATGGTATCCAATCAGTTCTACCTTTTAGGGGACATTAGAAACTATTGATCACGGTATCTAATCAGTTCTACCTATTACTGGATTTGAACCAATGACCACCACAACCCCCCCCACAATGAAAGCAATACTCTAACCACTAAGTTAAGTAAGTCATTTATCATTATAATGATGACGAGAAACAAAATCGAACTTATTGCATCACATCAATGAATTAAAAATCCAGTGGCTTATAAGCAATAAAGACAGCAAACACATTTATCCTCCCACACATTGAGACGTACTAGGACGCCGAACCAATATTACGTGTTACCAAAAATCCCACAAAGCATGTAACCACTACAAATGACTCAATTGAGGACGGCCACCAGCTAGAATCTTTATTTATCTGCCAGCTTGCCACCCTAGCTACAAATTTTTGTAAATCTCATTACATAAATAAAAAAATTAATCCTTTATTCCCAAAAAAAGATAAGAATTGTTATTTTACTATATCCATTTAGTGTACCACAAATATACGCATACATATTTTATATATATATATATATATATAGATGCAAGGCCAAACTCAAATACATGGCTCAATCCTGATAGCCCATCCTTTGATAACATAAAATACCCATTTTGCCACCAATATTCACAAACTACATGAGCTAGCTACCAAATACTAAATAAAGGCACCAAGTAGTTAGAAGATTAAATTAATTTACTAAGCCACGCAGAGTAGAAATGTACAAAACTTAAAATTTAATCTCTCTAGTCTTTGTGTAAAATATGTATGTCAGATAATTCCTCTCAGTATAAGAACACAATCGACAACCAAGCAAGTAGCCAGAACGACAATGGTGATGCACTTGACACTTTCATTGCAACCGTACATACATGCCAAAGGTTCAGTTTTCTTTCTTTCTTTCTCTTTCTTCTCTATAATTTATTTATTTATTTGGATGAGAAAAAATTTAAATTTGGAAAGAAAAAATTATGTATATCATATGGGAGAAGATGTCTGCGCAGAAAAAGAGAAATAAACAAAAGGCTGGAGGCTCTGAAAAATAAAAAATAAAAACCCCACAAGATCAAATCAAGCATCAAACAGGAAAAATACAAACAAAAAGAGCTCAAAAGAACATGCAAAGGAAGTTAGCATTACCTCGGAAGGACTGGCACATCTCATTTCTGTAGACAATGGCAAAACACTTGTTGTGGACTTTGATACAAATTTGGAGTCAAGTCTACCATCCTGTTGCTCAGAGTTAGGTTGAGAACCCGTTGATGTCTGCTCTACAGAGGATACCTTGTCATCACCATTCCCATTTATTGCAATAGAGATCTTGTCAGGACCATAGAATCCTGAGGCTATGTTCCGAGAACTATCACAGGTGGCTGAATCTTTATCTGTCTGCTTGGGTAAACATAGGTTCTGAGACAAAGACATGTTATCAGTGGAAATGACTCTGTCAAGGGGCACCATATTTGAACCGGCAATGCATAAATTCTTTGAGGATGTTGAACAACTCACTTTCCTTACCCTGAAAACACCCCACAAGAAAAATAGCATATTCCAACCTGCCAATAACAGATAATGAAATTTTAGCAATTAGGATAAATTAAAACAAGAATTACAGTATTTAAGTTGGCCAGAAATCCCAGTTCTCATACAGTTGAAATGTAATCGTAGCAGAAAGTAATGCACAATTTTGAGTATTGTTTCAACAATTCTAAGTGAAATAAAAGAAAATGTGAGCATGAAGAGACATTAACACCAAACTAATTACATAAACAGAAAGGGGGAAGGTTTCACTTCAGCTTAAGCATGTTCTCACACTCCATGCATAGCAATAATACACACAAATTTTTCATAAATCCCCCAAAATCATCTTTTCAATTCTACTCTGAAACATTGTCCATAATCTTCACTACAACATGAGGTACACAACTTTAAAATTTATATTACACATGATGCATGTAACAAAACCAAAGCAGTTGATCATCTGATAAACAAGCAATATTGACGTTCAGATAGATATATTTTACAAAGCCAGCCCCACAGATTAGCATTGCCACAGTTGGACCTCATCCTCGGATAGCATTCAAGGTGAAAAGGCAAAATATGCTGTCAAAATTTATGAAAGGCATACGTTTATCACGTTTAAGATAGAATTTTAAGAATAAAGCTTACGCTGACAGTTCTCAGGAAGCTGGTTGGATGGAAAAACTAGGAGCTCAACACCATCTAGGTATCCCTTCAGTGCTAAATCATTTTTAATCATGCTATCCACAAGACACTTGTAGCTTCTCTCGTAACTGTAGTATCAAGGAAGAATATTCAATTAGAAAGCAGTAGAAGTGTCGCATCAGCAAGACGTTAACAATTTGAAAAGAAGTGTGCATGTATTTACCTCTCGTGATCTTTGGCAAAGAAGTAAAGAGCAATATTATCTTCTTTAGCACCACTTTCGTGAAACATTGTTGGCCATGTACTTATGCGAGGTACTTCATTTAACCGAATTGTCTGGGGAAACTTGTTCACCATTTCAAGAACTTTAGGTGATGCAGAAGAAGATAGATGCGCTTGAACTCCACTGCATAAGTCTGGAAATTTTGGCCCCCTATGCACCTCAAAACCACCCCTGCATGTCAGACACAGAAGCTAAACTTGAGGAAATTTCCAGATGCAGGACACAATCGCCAATGAAACCAATGAAACTAATGAAAACAAAAAGGGGGGGAAAAAATTTGATGTGTCCTAAGGAAGAAAATACTAATAATTCACACATGAGAAAAGAATCCTACTGCCAGATGTATTCATGCTCTGGGATTGCTAAACTCTTAAAAAAGGCAGATGTTCCTGCCAAAGCATGAGCAGGCCTCTCTCTTGTGGCAGCCTTTTCAAGAGAAGGAACAACAGAAATTGAATCCCCGGCTCTCACAGGAAAAACCACATCAGCAGAATGGGCAGAAAATGGCTTCTGACTCGTAGTAGTTTGTTTATTTGTTTGCATTTCATGAGTTCCTTTCGTCTTATTAGATACTGATACTTGATCTTGAGGAGCTCTCTCGCAATTCAAATCCATATTCATCGGGCAGAACCCATCCGACTGATCATTCACTCTGTTCCTCCCATATGCTACATGCAACTTATGCATTGCCGCCTCAATTGCAGCTTTCAATTTATTGCCTTTGATCACATCCTCTCTAGAATTCCTTCCGGCAGATGCATCAACACCAGAAAGCTGCAGACTGCCAAGGGGGCAACTTTCCTCATCATGACCAATTTCTTTACATTTCTGACATAAAACACCTTTTGAACCTGTAGTAGTAGGCCTTGGGCGACTTGAACTGGTTTTTTCAACTTGATTTGTTGATTCCACTGATCGAGGTAAACCATCCAGCTGAATTTCATTAAAATTAGTAGATGGCTTCTCAGCGGTCCACGAAGAACTGGATGAAGGTTCATCTTTTGTGATAACTGGATTTGGTTTCTGTTCAACAGAAATGCACATGCCGGTAGTAGACAAAGCTCCAACTGCATTGTTCAAACAGCAAAATATTCTCATTTACTCAACCCCAACAAGTAAGAAAAATGACCTAACATTTAGTAAAACAAAGGTGGAATCAGAGAGCACGAAAGCAATATAGAATTAATCCATACTCTGTTGAGAAGTAGGGGCATACCTGGAGTAACAGGAGCTTCTAAACCTTTACGAGCTAGATTGCTGTTTGATTTTGATAATGTACTTCCTCTTCCTTCAGCTTTTACAACCTTTGACTCTCGGATGTTGCTTGCAGATGGAAGAGACTTAGCTTCGCCACGAGGTGTGAGCTTCTGATCAATCTTAGGTGTTGACACAGCAGCAGTTGCCACTGATGAACCAGGGAGAGGTTGATCCAACCTAGATAATTTTTTCCTTTCGAATGCATTTCGCTCTTTCACTGGCTTTAATCCTTTTAGATCATGAACATGAAAAGGCCTAGGTGAAAGCATTCCAAATTTTGATTCAACTGCACTTGGACGGCCAGAATTTGTTGATTTGAATGACATAGATTTGCCCATCACTCTGGTAAGCCCCTCCTTTATATCAAGGGATCCTTGTTCTCTGGTCCCTTTCTGCTTTTGAGGGACAACTTCATCAACCATTTTCACTTTTGCTTTAGAATTCAAGGTGTTGAACGAACTGGATTTCAACAAATGACCTGAACAGAGAGAGACAATGTTTGATTACTCAAATAACACCCAATGGATCACATCAGAGCGTTTTTGGCTTTGCAAGGAAAAAAAAGGGGCAAAAAAAAAAGAAATAAGGAAAGAAGAAAAGGAGATTTTAGCCAATAGAAAGGTTATATACCTTTGGGTGTTTGAGGCACTACACCAGTAGGTGAACGTGCAGTTTCAGTAACATCATTACTGGAATGATTGACAAAAGATGCTGGCCTTACTTTGCCCTTGTCTAAGCTCTTGAATGAACTATCACGTGATAATGTGGCTGTTCTACTGGGGCTCAATGATTTTGGTGATCCAAGGCTTGTTTCAAGAGCCTGCCTTTTTGCTGCTGGCACAGCCTCTGGATTTTCTGCATGCCTCTTACCTGTGCTTTGTGTGCTTGTACTTACTTTGTTTGTTCTTTTACCCTCTAAATCTACACCTTTGAAATACAATTATACAAAATGATCAGTTACTTGTGCTCAGAACAAGATATTTCTTCAAACCCAGATGTTATTTCAGCTGTACTTACCCTGTTTCTGCTTTTCAGTTTCCTCAGCAAACTTGCACTCTTCACACAGCCAGTCACCTTCAGGAATTTTTTGAAGCATTTCTCGCATGCAATAGCTGTGACGAATATCAATAACAACGTTAATACTTGAACTCAATACAGACAGAAATTATGACAAAATATAAAACATTGCCAATTAAAAAGGGATAAGAAATGGTATATTCTTACGTGTGCTCTGCACCATCAGTACACCTGCTACAAATAGCGAGCAAATCCTCCCGCCCTGCATCCCCACATATATCACATACTTTTACCTGTCTCCATAAAAAAGCACTTAGCAAGAATTTTCACTTTCCAGATCAGAAACTGAGATTAATAAAAGGAGTATAAAGGAAAAAGGAAGGATCCAAGAGACTGAAAAATAGTTAATAGAATAGAGCTAAAACAGAGGGAAAGATATGGATGTAGTTGTATCAACTCCTCTCGACTGTTGACCCCTTAGCCGAAAAAATACCAAGAAATCTAGGTTGTGAATCCCAGCCTTAAACTAGACCAAGGGATAATTGAAGACAACCAGGAAACACTATGTAAACAAATATAAGTTCTAAAGGAAAAGCTAAGAGAATCTTGAACTAACTGTTTAAGGTAAGCTACTTACCTAAAAATAATCTTAAAACAACGAAACAATAATCTTAAAAAAGTTACTTACATCATGTTCCATAATCTCTGACTCGTCAGTTTCATCACTGGAAGCAGCTTGTAAAGGCAGCACATCAGGTAACTCAGCCAACTGAGTGGACTTCAAATCTTGTTTATCTTGGACTGAACATTTAAAAGCTTCATCAGGTGGTTCCCCACTATCCTTGTCGGTCTCTGTTTCTGATTTCAGATAGACTTTTGTCAAGGCCTCAGAACTGCCTTTAATATGACATTTATCACCTCGAGAATGAGAGACTGGACTTCCCACCATTGGGGAACCACCAATTGCATCAACCTTTTTTAATGAAGGAATCTCTGGCAACTCTAATTTAAGGGAAGATGGTGTCTTTCCCACGCCTTCTGGACCTAAACTACAAACTGAAGCTGAACTATGAGATAAGTTCTTAACATCTACACTTCTGTCATGAACACTGACAACTGTATTTGCATCATTATCTCTACAGACACATGATATATTGTCATCATGTCCTTCTACACCTTTTGGATCGTCATACTTATTGTAGGAGATTCTCTGGTCCAAAATACTCTCTGGTTTCAGAGACAGTTGATCCTCTGCACCAAGTCCACTGGAGGATAATTTCGGATGCATTTCATAATCTTCTGAAGTGTCAGATATATCAGAAGACCTTACAGTTGCTTTACTTTCAGCATTAACAGAAAAAGAATCATGACTTGAATTGACACTGAGGAGGTTACTTGCTTCACTGGCTGTGTGTTGAAGGCCGTCACATGGTCTGCCTTGACACGAATGTAGAACATCAATACCGTTGATGGAGTGCTGACTACCAGTAGTTTCACGACAAGCATCATCAGAAACTTCATCAGTCTTTGATCCCATGAGAGCTAGGTTAAGATGCATACAAGATGAACAAGGAGCGGAACACACATTACAAGTCCCAGATTCTGTTCTCATACCATTCTGTCGATTCATGGAATGCTCACCAAATCTTCTCTCACCCTGAGGTGTAACCTACTACAAATAAAGAAAATGCTAATTTTAAGCAAATAAGAGCCATAAAAATGAAATTGCCGTACCATCCAAATAGCACATTACTTATTTCTTGAAACCCCAATGAAACTTGCAGGTGGTCAATCCTGAGTTAGCAACACTTCCATGCCAAGAAAGGCAACTTTAAAAATGATTTTAAGTAATGAACAAGTTAACAGAAATATCCAAGCTACAATGCATTCAAGAAGACTGTCAAAAATTAATTTGCCATTCAAATAGTTAAGTCTTTATACTATGCCAGATCCTGAAGCAAACATTCACACAAGGATATTAAAAATCTTCATGTCACTTTGTTGTTTAAAAATCAAGCCACTCATTTGGCTTGGAAATGATCATCACTTCATTCCCAATATGTGCAAACCTAATTCAGCATCCTAGTTCACACTGAAATATCTTCCACCCAAAATCACCTTTGAGAGGCATAAACAAAGTTGCCATCAAATTACTACTAGGTCCTCAATTTCAACTGCCACTTAACTTCTACCAGCATGGATGATACCCTCAATGGCCTATCTAACATGCTAGAAACTAAGCCAAAAATCCCCAAGTTTATGGACCATGCTAGTCACAACATTTCAACTATATCTTCATTCTGATATGCTACAGTAACAGCTACAGTAACACCTCACAAAAAAGGCCCCTTTTTTTCCCTAATTTTAGTATCATTTAACATGAGACTCCTTCTGCAAACCAACCAAACAACATATTGTGTTACAACCGATTTAACCCAACCTTATCATTTATACAGCAATATTCATTTTCTGCAGGGTGTACACATATAGGCAGGGCTATGGTACAATCAGCTATACTGTACAACTTCCTAAGTTCTTTGTTAAATTTCCCAACCTAATGCTTACATTTAATAAGCTTTGAAAATGTAACAGCAAACTTGGAAATTCAACAAAAAAGTTGGGGATAGAACAGTACAGGGGTTGTACTGTAGCCCCCCTCTCTCTCTCTCTCTATATATATATATATATATATATATAGATACACGCACGCACGCACGCACGCACACACCACAGACTATCAAAAAGCCAAAAAGTATCTACTTCAGTATGCTTCTAAATTGTTCATCAGTGTCCCTGCGCTCTTGTACATAGAATCTATTAAATTACCTCTTCACCCAAAAACTTAAACTAGTAGGTAAAGGCCCAAACATAATAATTTCAACAGATGTCCTATAAACATGTACATATAATGAATATACTTGTTATTAATTTCTTGTCATTAAAAAAAATGACAAATTTGAGAGAAAATAAAAGGGGGAGATCAAAGATAAGAACATGAAATGTAAATTACCTCATTATCTCACCATATTCTTCCAAAAATATCAAGAAACACAAACATGAGTGAAAATAAAAGGGGGAGTTCAAAGATAAGAACATGAAATGTAAATTACCCTGTTATCTCACCATATTCTTCGGGATATCAAGATCTGCTTCCTCTACTGGTCCTCGCATGCCACAATTGCCTCTCAATACAGGCGTGATCTAAAAATCACAACAAAATTAATCAATACATACTATCTCCAATACAGCTACTGAGAAACCGATATGTGGAATACATAATAAGTATGTTATATCACTCTGGCAACTCTATCACTAAGTGTACAGAAACAAACATCACCAAGGCCCATCAAAAGCAAGAAACAAAATGTAGAAACATTTCAGCCATACCAGAACCCTAATTCCTAACAAACAATCAAAACCTACCCTTTTATGAATAAAATACCAAATTATGCAACCAAATAGAGCTCAATACCAACCCATCGACTTAACTTCCATCAATTCAACAATAAACTTAATCAAAAATCAGAACTCTTAAAAAACCAATTAACACGGGAACAGATAATTAAATTAGTGTGTGTGTGTGTGTGTGTGTGTGTGTGTGTGTGTCAAATAAACAAAACCCTGATTAAAAACAACATCCTTGCCTCTGCTTCTTCAATTATCTCCGTTGCATTATACAGCTCCTCCACTCTCCTTCCCTTCCGCTTCGCTCCCAGTCGATCGTTAGCAAACCCTAACATCAAACTCCTTAATTCCCCAATTTCAGCCCCAATCGTACAATCAAAAAATCCCTAACTCTCTCTCTCTCTCTCTCTCTCTCTCTCTAGATTCCCACTCTCATCCAGTTTCAGGGACTCAGAGATTCAATTCGATACAAGTATCCCCCATCTCCCTAATTACAAACAACATATCAGATAAAAATATATACGTTTCCACAGCCTCTCTCTCTGTGATCTGAGGGAAAAAAAAAATCTTCGATTATTAAGCTTCTTGATTACACCTTTCTCTCTAGAATTAGGGGAAATCTCTCTCTCTCTCTCTTTAATTTTCAATTTTGTGAATTTGGGTTTTTATATTGCAGTTTTGTGTCAGGCGTTCTAATTTTTAGAGAGGCTGGCTATTTATTTTCAATTTTATGTTAATTTTGTTATTTATTTTATTTTATTTTATTTTTGTTAAAAGCTGCGGAGAATATAAGCCAGTAGGGAGGGAGCGTGCCTACTCGCACGTGCAGTTAGAGCAACATTCGTGTGGCAAGTGATGTTTCACGTTTGTGACAATTTACACATTGCCTCGCATTCTTCGCTATCTTCCGCCTGTGGTGCAATGCATCCCCCCAATCATACTAGGCCAAACCACCCATCCGAAGTCTAAAATTTCTAGCATATAAAAAAAATTAAAAAAAAAAAACAGAGGGATAATAACATCCGGGTCCTTAATCTCCTATGTTTTCACAACTGGTGGATCTTTTACTTCTATGAAATTGTCACGTTATCCCTATAATATTATATTTTGACCAAAATAATGTAAAAAAATTTTTCCTCATTTCATAGTAGTTAAATACTCAGTGGGTTTAAATGGACAAATAATGTCTTTCTCTATTACCTCCAAGGACACGAGATAAGTGGCTTAACAACATCTCCTCCTTATCCATTTCCATTAATTTTAGTTCAAATTTTTAATTTTAAAAATTTTTAAATATTTTTTTAAAAAATAATTTTATTTATTAAAATATACCGATTATATTTCTATAGCATGTGATAACATCGATGTCTTTTAAGTTATATTTTATATTTATATTATTAGATTTATGTAAAATATTTTTCTTAAGAGAATTTGATTCTCGCCTTTACTTAACGCATTGGATTGGCTTGGCTTTTAAGAGGTCTTGTGGGCTAAGTTATTATGACTAATGGGTAGCCAAGGTCATCCCTTTATTATTATAACATTTAGTACTAATTATTAATCACAACTTCAATTTGTTTTATTTTTTGCATTCCAATAACACAAATACGATTAATATATTTAAATAAACAATCCATATCCATCCCCCAAATTTAAAAAATCAAATTTAATATTTATATATATTAAATTTTTATGTCAAAAGAAATTAAATTACAAATAATTTATTATTACTATTTTGTCTTCGTGATATTATTAAATTGATTTAACTAAATAAAATTTTTATTTTTATTTTAATTAGTGGGCACGATAAATAACTTTATCATTCATAACTCTTTCACAAAATTTTGAAAATAATTTTTTTATTAATTTTTAAAATTATGTTGTTTTGTGGGCATGGCTAATCACTCAAATTTTTAGGCATTTAGAATAAATTTATAAAATTCAATATGTAATTTGTCTTTTTTAAATAATGTTATTTAGAAGATTTTTAAGCTTCAAATTTTTAAATTAGATAAAATTTAAAATAATATTATCTTTTATTTTTTAAAATATTGATACATTGATCAAATATTATTGATATTTACAAAACATAATTTTATGAAGAGATTATATGAATGTCATTGTAGCGTTTTCTAAATACTTATACGAAGGCATACGACAAAATCATCCCAATTAAAGACGAAGAGTTTGACCACATAATTGTGAAAATTTGATGACAACACTCTTCAAAGCGATATTATCAAATATGTGTTAAAATATCAACAACATGTGGACAATATTTCTTTCTCAAAAGCACAAAATGTGGTAGAACTTATCAATTTTAGACCAAAAAAAAAAAAAGGTTGCATTGAACAAAATTATCTAGAGGTTGGTCTACACAAACCCGATAAAAATGTAAGTATTTAGTAAAAAAAAACTTTAATATTTATAGACTAGAGAGTACTAGAATATTGAATTACATGATAGTGTCATTTTTTTTCTCTATAATTGTATGAAAGGAATGAATAATATTCTTAGTAGTATGTATAAAAAGATAATGGATTAATGTTAATATAATAATACTCGAACATATATATTTTAATACAAATTAATATGTCATAATGGTATCGCTTTATATTAATTATTTTTAATCATATTAGAGGTACGAATTTTTTAACATATTTATTTTTTTATCGAGTAAAACTACGATAATTTTTGTTCTTTTATCTGAAATCTAAGTATATTTAACTATATAAGTTCAAATGTTGTGTTTATTTTTAATCTACAACATCAGATATTATATCTAAAAATTAGTAATTGACATAACAATCACGCTCATCGTAAATTTAAACCCGTGACATTTATTAAACAGACGATGCATTTTTATAAATTATAAATTATTTATCACACCGTTTTTTATTTATTTAGCAAATATTGCATCACTTAGCATGAAATTTTAGAATAGATTAAATAAAATTTATAAAGTAGTTTATATACAAGAAAAAAATAACAAAATTTTATGTAAATATATGCTTGAGAATAAAAATAAAAGAAGAGAGAAAAGGCAGGGAGCACGTGCAAGGCCATCGGCAGTAGCAGCTAGCGGTTAAGCGGAGCGTGTCTTCGTAGTAACAGGAAAGAAAGAAACTGACTCACTAGTCAAAGAAAAAGGATAAATGGGTGGAATAATAACATAAAGGTCCCTATATATCTTAAGTATTACAAATAAAGATAATATTTACAGTTTCACTCATATAAAATACTCACCACCATCACCAGACACCAGTCACCACACTTCCCTACAATGTACAGTAAATTCAATTATTTGACTGCTGTACCCTCGAAACAGTCCCAAAGACTATCCTAGTCGGGGTTTATAGGGGTATGATCGTTAAAGCCATGGAGTCTTCCTGCCTATAAGGACCTATATGAAAGGAAATAAAAAATATGTATATAATTTGTAATTTTATTAAAATGTAGAGATCTAGATGTTACTACTTCGTTAAAGAAATAATTTACAGAATCAAATTCGATGGCTTTAAAATGCCCTAAAACAAAAGAAATAAGAATTAAAAAATAAAATAAAATAAAATAAAAAATGTTCGCCTCCGTCTCTCTCTTATGTATCTGCGTTGTTCGGAGAGGAAGAGAGAAGCTGAAACTGGAACAAAGTTTTTCTCTGCATGCCATGGATCTGAATTTAGAAAAGTAAGCTCTCTCGAGCTGCATGTCATATGATTTGACCCGAGAAATCAACGGCGTTTATTGATTTTGAGGTAGTGCGTTCTGAGGCCGTCGTTTGAAATTTTGAAATTTTTGATTTGTTGTTCAGTTGATTCAGCGATTTACGGCATGGTTTATTTATTTTCTGTGTTTAATTTTAGATGAACAATTCAATTGGCTGACTGTGACTGAGATCGACTAAGAGATTTTCTCTTTTGAGTTGAGTAATTAATTAATTATTTGCTTTTATTGAAATTTAGACTGCTAATTCTTTACAAATTAAGATTATTGATGTGAACAATTACTGTAAATTTTATTGGTCTTTGATGAATGTCTTGGAACACAAAGTAAAATTTACGGATAGTCCTTGTGTATGCTTATTGGCTGAAGTTGTTATCACTTCCATTCTTGGATTATATGTGCTGTATAAGTGGTCCTTGCCTTTTTTTTTTTTTCATTTTTAGACGGGATAATTACAATGACCACTCTTGACGTTTGCCCGCAGTACAGTTAGACCCCTACTAGTTTATTTTTGGTGGATGGCCTCCTCTGCGATGGTTTCTGAGAAATTTTTTTGAAAAGGTTTTTTGATGAATTGAGGGGAAATTTATAGTTTTTTTTTTGCAATTTAAGATGGGTTTTTAATTAGTTATTGAATCAGTATTTGATTTATTTAGTTTGTTTGTTATGTTTTGGAGCTCTTTTTTTTTTTTTTCAAAGAAAACTTGAACCGCCCTGTGGTTGTGTCAATTTGGTCCACTTGATTATTGAAGTTGCTTCTTGTATTTTTGGTGTGGTTTCTTTATATCACATTTTGATCATTTTTATTTATCATTTTTTCTTTCTCTTACCAAGTAGAGCCTGTCCTGGCCTTCATTCAAAATGGTGTTCAGATACTCCCTTGAAGAGCTTAAGGTTGGAAGAGTTGGGGAAGATTGTGAATCATCTGTCACATTAGGTTTGCAAGATCGTGTCATGGCACAGCTTTCCATGTTCTTAGGCCAAGACTTGAAGTTCATTCAGGAGAACTGGCATATGTTGTTGCAAATTCTCTTAGCAAGGAATATCAGCTTGAAAGATGTTGGTGAAGGCATACTTGACAAAGAGATGCATATTTATTGTTTAGACTGTGTGGGACTGAAGAACAAATATCCTAGGCTCATGACAAAAAATGGAGAAAACCATGATGGCCAAGCATCAGATGACAGTTTCTTACCGGGTCTTCATGATGATACAGCACTAGATATCTTGGCCTGGAGTAAGAGATCATGTTATCCAACACTATCCTGTTTGAATAAGAAATTTAGATCATTGATTGCCAGTGGATATTTGTATAAGCTGAGACGGCAGCTTGGTGTAGTTGAACACTGGATTTATTTGGCCTGTATTTTAATGCCTTGGGAAGCCTTTGACCCCACAAGACAGAGATGGATGAAATTACCTAGGATGCAATGTGATGAATGTTTTACTTCTGCGGACAAGGAGTCTCTAGCAGTTGGGACACAGCTACTTGTTTTTGGTCGTGAGTTTTCAGGTTTTGCAATTTGGATGTATAGTGTGATCACAAATAGCTGGTCTAGATGCCCTCAAATGAACTTGCCTCGTTGTTTGTTTGGTTCAAGCAGCCTTGGGGAAATTTCCATTGTTGCTGGGGGAACTGACAAGAATGGCCATACTCTAAAATCTGCCGAGCTTTACAACTCTGAACTGGGTACTTGGCAAACTTTGCCAGATATGAACTTGCCACGCAAATTGTGTTCAGGCTTCTTCATGGATGGTAAATTTTATGTCATTGGGGGCATGTCCAGCCCAACCGTACCTTTAGCTTGTGGTGAAGAGTATAACCTTGAGACAAGGACATGGAGGAGAATAGAGAACATGTACACTCCTTCCAATGTGGGCACACAATCTCATCCTGCAATGTGTTCTCCTCCTCTAGTCGCTGTTGTTGATAATCAGCTTTATTCTGCTGATCAAGCAACAAATGAAGTTAAGAAATATAATAAGACCAATAACACATGGAGTGTTGTGAAGAGATTGCCAGTTAGGGCTGACTCTTTTAATGGATGGGGACTTGCATTTAAAGCATGTGGTGACAGATTACTGGTAATTGGAGGACATAGAGGATCTGAAGGTGAAGTTATTGTTCTGCACTCTTGGGATCCAGCTGATGGAAATGGTGATGGACCAGAATGGAATGTCCTTGCTGTCAAGGAGCGTGCAGGTGCTTTTGTGTGCAACTGTGCAGTAATGGGTTGTTAATGATCTATGACATGTTCGTCTTTGGTGCAAACTGGGGCAAATCATTTGCTCCGCTTATTGGGAAGGCAACATGCATTGCCCTGTTATCATTTATTTGAAAGTTTACAATGTTAAATGTATTTTTTCCCTATTTTGTGGCTTTTTTTTTCAGGGGCTTTAAGAAGATCATAATCAACCTTAAATTAACATTGAAATTGGTAAATGGTTTATTTTGGATCTCATTATCTGAAAAGCTATTTCTAGGAATGATAACTGTCTTGAAGATCATGTGACTGTTTCTCTTTGCATGAAGTAAATGTATATTTTTCTTCATGTCCTGTTGGATTGTGTTTATATTATGACCTAGTATTTGTATCTTTAGTTGTTTTGCAGTATGGCATCTGCTATCTATATACAGTCCTTGAAGTTCTGTGCAGCTTTTCTTCCATAGCATGTGGAAAAACAAATGACCCATCTTATGGCTTTTAGAATATCATTGTTGACTTTAAATTAACTTTTGATTTCTGCTAAATGATTCATTTTAGATCTTATAACCAGAAAATCTTTTTTCTAGGGGGTGAGAATTAACTTTGAGACTGCATTACTATTTATCTGCAGGTCTAGCTAAATGATCTCTATTTTTTTTCCCTCAATGTCCTATTGGATTGTGTTTTTATCGTTGTCATTGTGCTAGGGCCTGTGTATGATATTTCTAGAAGATAGAAACATGCTTTTGTCTGAAGTCGAGTGTCTAGTTTTATATCACCATCCTTTCTATTTCTCCATTACTTGGTCATCTATTGAGAGGATTTTGAGGATGCTAAGAAAATTTTGCTTGGGACAAGTAGATATGGTATTGGTTGAGTTGGAAATATCTTGTGGTGGGGTCAAGAGTAGAATTGATGATGGTCTTCTTATTGTCGATAACTTAGTCCCAGAGCCATTGACTCAGCAACTAAGAAAAAGAACCGGTTAGTTTTATAATTTATGGTAGTTAGAATAGGGACTATTAGGGTTAAATATTGTGTGTATTGGCATAGGAAACAAATATCAGTTGAGCATTCATTTGGAAACTGGAGTTAAGAGTCAACCAAGTTTTGCTTCTTGGTCTTGATGAAAGCATATCTATTCTGCTTCAGTCCTATGTCGCTGCATAAATAAGTTGATAATAGTGAACCAATTGTTGACATGCTTGCTTGTGGAAACGGAGAAAATGAAAATTTTTAGCAGATTTCTTAGTAGAAGCGGGCAGAGTAGTTTCTAAGTGACTTCAAAGTAAGTTGCTTTTAATTGGCTGGTAAATTTTAAAGTTAAGGGATTATTATTCATTTAAAAACAAAAACCCCCCATTTTTTGACATTGAGATCTTGGGAAGAAAATGTTGTAAAAGACTAGGACTTGATTGGTGGAAATGGGCATGTTTTCTCGGCTCACATGTTCTTCCTTGTTTACAAGCATAATTGCAGAATTTGTCTTTGATTTTGCATGAGATCTAGTAAATTTGGTAGTAAATAGTTCCTGGGTGGAAGTTAATTCCAATACACCTACGATAAGGGGTTTTGATAATTATGCAGTTGGATCATGTCTAGTAGAATTCTTGTAGATAAATCAGTACTCGAATCTTGAATCTCTTATAAAATTTTACCACTTGAATTAATCGGCGCCTACGAATGATTTGGAAGCACAAGAACGAACAAGAATTTCGTCGCAGAATAGCGCGGTAATTCTAATTTGACCAATTTAAAAAATCAAATCTGACGCATACAATATCGTTGATCAGAGATTCTGAGTAATATTGTATTCCATACAAAAGAATTATACGCAACAAGGAAAAGTCATCTTTGTACTCTTGAAAATTGTCCTCTCTGCAGAGTCATTGGTGGTTGTCATCCATTTGATAAATTAAGTAAACAATTTCTGACCTGCACGTGTACGAACTCATGGATGGTTCGAACCTGCAATTAGTAGAAATTATTCATCCTCAAAAACAAAAATAGATTAACAATGGAAGCAGGGAAAGCTTCATGCAAATTTATTCCACTAGATCAAAATTATCGTTGTGAAACTAATAAGAGTTCATAGAATATTAACTTTTTGGTTCAAGTACAAAATCTCTAAGGATGAGCTTTATTTCAGGCATTTCACCAGCCTACACGAGGTTTAGCTTAATCACAAGCAGACACTCTGGAAACTAATCAGAAACATCCTCTACAAGGAAGGTTTTTGGCAAAATTATGAACCCTCAAATACGGCCAACAATGCTACTCATTTACAGACATGTACTCAATTCATAAACCATGACAATGACAAGATCAACATATAGGCAAAACCATGCATTCTCAAGGGACCATCAAGGCGAGGTTTAGGCTGCTAATTTCCTATTTTGATAAAACGTGCTAATTCCCATGGGGCATATATACATTGATACACCAACATAAACAATTATGAAAGTACTTTTAATTACAGAGCAACATCAAAGAGCAGAGTGCTAGTTTCATCAAATGTGGAAATAATGCAATCTTCTAAATGCATACTTACAAATGAGTACACTAATCAATTGGGTGTTTGTCAGCCTGTCGAGATGTATAGTGTGCAGAAAGCAAAAGAAGAGAAAGGAAAGCACTGGCTACAAAGATCGCATCAAACCACCGGTGGTAGAAGTCAAATTGAATTTCCCCGCCCAATACCTCTGTTATGATAATCCTGCAAAGAATTACCAGTTCAGCTAATTAATTCTGAAAACAGCATGTAACTCTTACTAGGTTTCGATATTGTACGAAAGAAAGGGGAAAAAAGTAATCAAGAGATGTATAAATAAATGGTGATGCTGCATCTTGCTCATTGTATATTGCTCTAAATAAACATCTTTTCATCTACTTTTTCTTCTGGCAATCCCAACTTATACATGCTGCTCTGCTTCTGCTATAGTAATCAAAATGATAGAATGGTTTGATAGGGAAAGGTAGGATTCTCAATGTAACAGGTAATAGACTCTGCGCCAAAAGTTGGCTGAAGACAATGGCCCAACATAGTTTTACTGGGTAGCACAAGTGACAGCAAAGAATGCAAGGCTATCAAATACAAAGGTATTGGTTTACCACATTTCCTGGAAAGCTTCCAGCAACAATATTTTGGTGAGAGAAAGACATTAACAATGCTTTCTTCAAATTCTTCCTTGCATCAAATAAGTTCCAAAATACCTGCACTTTTCTGGAGGAAGAGACTACAATCTCAATTGGCAAATTATTAAACCGTAACTATTACCATTCCAAAGGTACCACCTGTCAATTGTTCTAAAATGTCATTCTTCATCCAGTCTCTTATTTCTAGGATGTCTCCCACTATGCTGTGTTTGTCAGCCTGTTGTGAGTGGCTTTCGAATTATAAACTATGTGTTGCTTTGTCAGAAATTCCCTTAGCCCTTGGCTCACTACTATTCGCCATAAGAAGGTGACACCTTTTGGGACAAACAAATAAAGTTCCTTTCAAGGAAAGATGGATGCTTGACAGTAGATCTTTTACTTGATAAAGAGGATTAAAACAGTTAAGAAAGATGCTTAGTGGCGTCTTCCACCTATATTTGGAAGGAAAACTTTCCACTTGAAATTTGACTGATGAAGGGATTTGCCGCAGAAAATTATGTAGTGTAAAAAATGTTAACACCATGTATAGTCATGTTAACATCATTTCCATAAGTTTTTTCTTATTATCAACATATCATAACATATAGCTACACTAATATCCAACATAAAATGATGATACTTGAGCATAACATCTACTAACATCAGACATAGAATGATGATATCTTGAGTCAACAGTGAGCATACCTGTATTCAGTTGCTAGGCTTTTTCTTATCAAGAGAATTGATGAGACAAAATACATTCCCATAATTTCAGACAGAAAAAGTACAACATTGCTTGAAGATCCACTCCCAACTCTGGAAACTGCAAAGAAAAACTGCATGCAGCCAAAAAAAAAAAAATAGAAGTCAAGCTGCAGGATACTGTAAGCTATTAAGACAAGCTATTCCCCAAAACTTTCTGCCACTTTCTTCCTTGGGAATACTTATTTCAATAAAACATAAAATTATAGTACTAGATCATCAATTCTACTGCCCTAGGCATGCGGCAATCCCAATCATATAGGAAAGCAAAGCCCACGCAAGAACTATCTTAAAAGAATGAGAACCACCAGCACATTTCCTGAAAGTGGTTACCATTTAAGACGAAGTGAACAAGTTAATAGACTTAAAAGAGTTGTGAGATGAATATAGCACCTAACAACCAATCTAGATCTACCTGCCCATAAGATAGAGCAATAAAATTGTATCTATCTTGAGCTTATTAGCTCTTAGTTCAATGATTATTTGTTTTGTTTTAGCAAATTTAGAACACAAATTGTAGATGCTAATAGGAATTCTTTCGAAGTGGTTCAAATTCTAGATTAAGGTAAAATCATGAAGTGCAAATGGTAAGTGATTCTTTCATAACCTACATAAGCAACACAATTCATGAATAAGTACGGAAAGGGCAGGATTACCTTCATTACATTCATTAAGAAACCCCGCACTGATATAACGATAAGCATTCCAATAAACAAAAGGGAGATATACTGCAGCACAACTATTAGAAACAGCATTAGACGACAGCAGTCAGCCCATGTAACAAATGTTTCAAGAGCGTGAAACAATTTTAGCAGCTAAGGACTGTGCTGTTCATTGCACAGTCCATTTGATGTTTTACTTTCAACTATGATAATTGAAGTACTGAACAGTTGAAATAAATATGCCCAGAAGCTTTCGGTTTTGCTTTTGTTTCACAATTATAATTCTGTTGGAGAGTGCATTAAAGAAATACAAAGATTTTCACTAAAAATTCAAGGTATGTAATTAAAAAAAAAAAAAGCAAAACAAGACATGAAATTGTTTAACACAGGAAAAACAGTGGTTCACTTTCAAATCAATGGAAATGGTGGCAAGTTAAAGCACTGCATATTATGAGATCTGCCATCAGATTGAGAAAAAAAATGACCAATCAATTCCACTACAATATCCTGGATTGACAACTAACCTGGGATAATAATGCTGCATTAATTCCTATATCAAAGAACTGTAAGAATATGCTGATTGTCCTTGTCACAGGATCCACTGAACCAGCCTGCAGAGGAAGAGATTGTAAATGTGTTAAGAAGACAAAGCAAAGTGGTTTCAGAATATGAACCCAAACATAAATATAGAAAGTTTAGCATATCGATGAAAAGGATTACTGGAGGAGAGAAATCACCTCCTTGAAGACAACACTTTGCAAAGACTGCACACAACAATTAGATTGATCAGAGACCTTAGTTTCCACCCATCAAAACTTAAATGAGAAAGGAAAATCAATGAAAGAAATAATATGAAAAAGGTTTCCTAGCCCAAATTCCCCAAAATTGTACTCATCAACTCCAGAATGTACTTCTTCCAAGCACAGAGCAAAACCAACTTTAAACATTAAAAACAGTTTTAGTATCCAGTGCATTAACTTAATGAGTAAAATTGGAATTTAGAGCTCTAAATCTATCATCCTAGAATCCATAACATAAATCTATTGTTTGATCTGTGTAAGTCAGTGAATTTGATTGAAAAACTCATACATAAAACAATCAACTAGTCAAATCTCCTGTTGAAAAAGAGGTATAAATTTGTCTGCAGTCATAAATCAGACACTTGACAGAAAATGTATGTGATAAAAAATGAGTAAATTCATAATTTTTATTAATTGACAAATCAGATGTCAGATTTTGGGCTAATTTACTGTTGTCAATGTAAATGTGAAACACTGATGTTTAATCACGATTTCAAAAATTGACCACCTGCTGAAATTGTATTCTGCAAGCACCAATAATTAAATAGGATAATGTGTACCTCAGACACAATGGTTAAGATTCTGCTGCAAAGGTGTAAAATTATTAAAGGGACAGAAAACCAAATCTCCATAGACATCCATGAAATTCTGTCTAATAGCTATGCCAGAAAATTAACAATTGAATGATCTAACCAGCCTTCATATCTGTCAGAATAAGGTTATGAACCATGACAAATGCGCAGTTATTTCATACTTTTGGATTTAGATCATACACAATTTCCAAAATCAAAATCAGGTTTAAAAACATTGTTAAACTGAAAAATAGGATTTGTGGGACTTGTCTTGCTGTGAGCAAGGGACTTCTTTGGGGAAAAGGCATTTAAGTCCACAAACACAAGAAACCCGATTTCATTTTCAATTTTTGGTGACATTAAAATAGGGAATTTTACCATTCACTATTTAGTTAGTTGTGCTACAAAGGGAAAGAAAAAGAAAATCTAAAATATCTTCACAATTCCATCAAAACAAACTTAGTCACACCTTGATCATCTTATAAACACAATAGACAGATAATGCATAGCCAAGCAGATTCTGCATGTGACCTCTCCAGGTCCGAGAATAAGCAGCAGCCTCCTGCAAAATAAGAACAAGACTGAGAACTGTTATTGCAATAAGAATACAATAAATGATACTACCAAGGAAGCATGCAATCACAATACAATCTTCAATCATAGATAGTGACAGAAGCAGTGAACTGAAAAATAGCCTATGCAGGTCAACATGCACAAGAAGCAATGTAAAGAAGTAAATAGAAACAATGCTTCCGGGGGAGACCACCAAGGTAGCATAATCTCACAGCAGAACGAGGTGTAACTGCATATGTTACCAAGGTAGTATGGTCAAGAATATTACACAGGCGTGACTGTAGATGTTTTTACTGAGGTGATAGATTCACTGGGGACGTACGACTCCAATGATGATCTCTTACTCTGTTAGCGTAAAGCACACTAATTTACAATAAACCAATTAAATATCTAATCCTTTAGCAGACTATACCAGTACATAATGGTTCTACAACGTAAATGAGAATATTTCAGCTGATGAGAAAAAAAGTATGCGACAAAAGATATCCATATGGGCAATATTTCCAAACTATATAGTGGTTCCCAAAGAAATTTAATGAAATAATTATCAAAAGTGAATATATTACAAAGAACAAACCTTAGCTTGGCGAAGTTCATAGATTTCCAAGAATAGCTGCTTTGAGAGCTCTTCTAAAGCTTGTACCTCTGCTTCCATGATTTTAATATCTTAATAGACAAAAACCAATACATAAGGACGTTTTGAGGAAAGCAAAGGTCAAAAAGATAAATATAATGAAGGACCTTTAAGTAAATCAGCCCATGAGTATCATAATTAAGCCTTCAAATAAATCATTTATTAAATAAATTAAATCAAGCCTGATTAGAATCATCACACAACCGATCAACATAAAAATCAACAAGCAATGAAAGACAATCACCAGCCTGCATATTTGATTTGGGTTGTGTACAATCAACTTTTCCACGGTAGCAAAGCATTATGAAATTTTTCAAAGAAAAAGGGGGCCCCTTCATCAGCGACCACAAATTCCTTATCAAATACTGGTTGTTAAACCAAATAAAAAAATTACGATTCATTCTTTTATTATAGACTGATGACGCATCAGAAGTGATAAGCAGTGGAATCTTAGAATCTCTGAATGACATGGAGATATCACAACCAGCGCATCAATATGAGGGTGCTCTAATCACCAAAACATTGTGGACCACCCCATGTTAAAGTGAAGAAATCATTTGATGATAGATCAAGTTGACAATATTTCAAATCAAGGATGGCATGGTCATCAAAGCAGCAAATCCACAACAAAATGCCATCATTTTGTAGCAATGATCAGTCCACAGAAAGAGAAAAAGGATGATCAGTAGCAGTAGTTCATGAGCTCAAGAAAAGGATTGTCTGAGTGCAGTGACCTTATGGTATTCTTGCATTCCATCTTTTTGGGATAAACCACGAGATTTCCACAAGATCAGGCAGTCAATTGTTCGAAAACTTATAACTAATTTACTAGTCCCACTTTTATAAACTCCACTCAGCTTATCAGCGAGCACCCTTGAGGAATTAATAGGTATAGAATTTACCATTAAAAAAAAAAAAAGTGTCTGATTTGTACAAAAAGTAACAAAAATAGTCAACCTGCAGCAAGTATAAAAGTGTATACAGATAAAACAAATGCCAAAAAAAAACTAAAATGAAATATCGTCAAACTAATTTCTTCAACAAAGTAAAACACGTAGTTAGAAGATATAATCATCAGCAAGGAAAAAAGTGGTATTTACAATAAAACATAATTGTAAACAAATAAGGAATAATAAATGACCTTGCTCCTTTTGGTCATCCTGAACAGATCGTACAACCGTGCCCACAATCCGCTTGAAGAAAGATCTAGCCTTTAGCTTCTGGAAAAGACAAACTTTTAATGAGCACCATGGAAGATGGAAGCACTATTAATCCTAAAGATATACCAAGTACATCAAGATTTGAATCCAAAAACATCAAATAATGAATAAAGGAAAATGTTAAATGATTACATTTGGAAGTATCGACTTTGAAAATTAAATGATATCAAGATATAAATTCGAAATACTAAGCAGTGGAGAACAGTGAGTCAACATGAGTTCACAGAATCCAAGACTTTAAGTTCTTCAACAAATTGCTCAAACTAACAAAGCACCCAAGTATGAAGAATCAACCTCCACTAAAACTTCTCCTCTTGACAGTTAACAAATAAGATATTAGTCTAGAAAGCAACTTGATATGACCACGGCAAGATAAGTAAACCTCTTCTGATCCTTGGATGCGTTCCATCTCCATTTGACAAAGGATGATCTTCTTTTTTTTGCCAACACAAGTCTCAATTGACTGCATCAGTTGTCTTTCCAAGGCCTTGATTTCTGCTTCATCAATCTCTCTACCATAATGAAAAAATTAGGAAATCAGAAACCAGTAAAACACTAAAAGGAAAACATAACAACAAAACTCAGGGTGTGTTTAGTTTTCAATGTCAATAACAGTTATCAGAAACTAAAGTATTGAAGACTGTTTCGCATAATTTGGATAAAATCTAATCAAAAACTCGAAAACAAATTTCCCGTGCTTTTAGATTTCTAATAGGTTTAAGGGTTATATGCAGAACCTGATTTCAAAAATTTCCCAACAGACGCATTATTGGAAGGTCACTTAACTTTTTTCTGCCATTTTTTACATCTATACTGAAAAGTCATATGTCAACATTACAAATTACAAACTTTATTCCTTTCTCTGAGTTTCTAAAAGAAAATAAAAATAAAAATTTCACTCAGAAATGAGCTATCTATGTAGCTAAAGGAATACAAAATGGAGGGAGGCAGACATTGGGAAAAAGAAATTAATTAAGCAATAACATGTGACATTCCATCCTGACAAAAATGATGCAGGCGACATCTTTCACAGTCACTCAGGGGGGATGATATTGCTGTAGTTCATGCGTATCTTGTACACAGATCATACTAGCTCAAAGGTGGCACTGACAATTACTGATCAAGCAAAGTCACACCCTATCAGTAATAATTTAATTAAACATTACTATGTGATTACCTGATAAAAAGAGACAAATAACTGTATGGCAAATTTACAGCCCCAAAACCAGACAGAACGGCCATTACAGTCACGCCAATGACCCCAATTCTACTAACCAACTGAGGTATGGTAAAAAATCCTGCAACACAAAATTATGAGAAGGTTGAAATCAGTATTTTTTTTTTTTTAAACACTTTAACAAAAAGTTGCACTGAGAAAGGACATGTGCCATGGAAAATATCGAAGGGAAGATAAACACCTTTCTCAGGTGATGGCATAGGAAAGTGAATGCCCATACGCCAAAAAGCATAAAGAAATGCCAGCAAGAACAAAATGGCTCCAAGTGCTGCCCTCTCCTTCCTTAAACCTGAAATTAGTATTCATATTTCAATGGTCCAAAAATAATGAGGCATTAGGTACAGTCCTCAATATTGGCTGAAAACAGCATGAATACAAAATAGTCAACCAAGAAATAGCATATGAGAGCAAGGAAGAGCTGGATTAAGAAGAACTGAAATAGAAGATAACATACCGCTGCTACAAAGCATAAGGTAACAGTGATAATAAGGCAACATGAAAACCAATAGCAATATCAAACAAAACAAATCCACCTTCCAGTTCACCACTCTTGCCCTACAGCAACAATTAAATAAAAACATTTCAGATGAATATATTAATTCTAAATCCAAGCAGGAAATAACATACAAGAGAACAAATAATAATGATCATCTCCTGGTTAAACATGAGGTGCATATGCATAATTCAATATTAATATTTTAAATGCTACAACCCAAATATACATGGGAGTCAGCCTTGTATGAAAATTTGGCCTAGAAATACTACAGCTGGGTCAGGTCAATATCATTAATCCTGTAATATGTGGGAAAAATATCAGGAACTGACCAGAAGAAAATTAGACCTAGCTGGCACTGCAGCCCCGTCTACAAATGGATAATTCTGTCTTAGTGAAGATGAGATTTTGAAAATGGAGCAATACCAACTCTCTTGCCATAAAAAAATGTGGGTAAATATGATCCACTGTTTTCTCTTTCTCCTTTTCCTTTTTCTCTTTTATTTTTAAAAATTCTTCATTTTCACAGATTCTAAACAATAATGATCCCTCTATTTCCGACCAATTCCAGTAAATAAACAAAATAGAACTGCGTGAATGAAAATTAAAAAAAAAAAATCAAGACATTGGAAAAAGGAAATCTCATAACCATGAAGCCAAATAGCTTTTCACGTCACTTAGGTCCCCCATTTTGGATCTTCCATAGATCACATTTACATTTATTCTTCTCCCTCAAATCCTATTTTCCTCTCTTCCACATCATTTCCGCAGTCAACATGGAACTCTAAACCCGATGTTGCTTCAACTCACCTCAAATAACCCTAGCAGAAAAGCTCACTTAGGTCCCCATTTTGATCTTCCATAAATCACATTTACATTTATTCTTCTCCCTGAAATCCTATTTTCCTCTCTCCTACATCATTTCAGCAGTCAACATGGAACTCTAAATCCAATGTTGCTTCAACTCACCTCAAATAACCCTAATAGTTGCTATAGCCCCCAAAATAGTCAACAACCAAATTCAAAATCAATTTTCCTCACTTTTTGCTCTTTCTGTTAGTGGCCAGACAGTGTATATGATCTATACAGGGAGACATATACTGTAACTAACCAGGTGGGTGGGTTTATCATGGCATTCACCTTCAGAGAGCAAGAGAACAGATACAATCTCAAGGAATAGATCAAGAAGCATAATCCAATAAAAAAATTTAAAAATCTCACTCTATACTTTAATCTCCTTGTAATGCCCGCATTTTCTGAACAACCAAACAATTAGTAACAAGTGGGTCTTAGGAAGCGATTAAACTTTAAAAAGAGGAAGTATGATGTCAATCAGAAAAACTTCGGTATCAATCCAAAAAAAAATTCACAGCGCCTACATATATGTGCTTAATGAAATTTGCGAGTTTAGTAAGCATTCCAGAACTACTGCGAATACCCAAACCAATCAAAAACCCAGCACTCCAAATTCCGTTTCCTTTGTTCCAGGACCAAACTAAGGTAAACTGCACATAAAAATTAACTACCGAAGTTTCTATAATACTCGATATACTGATCGAATGACCTTATAACTACACAAACAAATGAATAAACAGTTTGAATTTAGCCCAGTAGCTATTCTCGCACTTTCTCGAGAACCAAACAACCAAAGGAAAAACATCGCATAACTTAACAGCGCAATTGAAGTACGAGCAACGAAAACAGTAATAACAAGTGAAGATTTGGGGTTACTCTTTAGAAAGAATAGGGATGATTTCGAAGAGAACGAGCTGAAGGAGATTGCAAGAGAAGGCAAAAACGACGCTGAATATGATCTGAACCAACACTCTCTTCTCTTCGTACTCTTTATAAAGTCTTATGTTCAAGAACCAGAGGCCAGCCCATCCCAATAGAATCAACGATCCCAACACCACCGCTCCTTCGTAGATCGCCCATCCCCACCCCATCTCTCTCCCTACAAACTATCGCAACAGATTTTTCCCTCTGTTTACAAACTCATTTATGTCTCTCTTCTTCAACCAGAACGAAAGGTTTTGCTGTTTCTCCTTCTCTCTATAATCTCTCTGCGTCTCGCTCAATGCAGTGCTACGGCTTGTTCTTGATCTTGGCAGTTGTTTTCGTGTACAGTAGCCAAACTTTTGAAAGAATAAGAACAGCTTAGTATTCATTTGTTTGGTATCTGTGGATCTAAAATTGGGAGGAGGAAGACCGAAGAATGATTCTGAAGACATCCCCCTGTATTCTGATTACACTCCTCAACGAAAAGATAAGACAATAGTTTATTCAATAATTGGGTGTACTGAGAAACTAAGGAGATACATTTAGTATTCGTACCCGAGGAACCCAAGTAAAGAATGCAGGCTTTGAGCCTTAAAGGCATCAATGCGTCCAAAACTATCATCAATACAACTATTTCAATTTTCAAATGGGGTAATAACATCGCCATTTTTATATTTTAACAACATTTAAAATTAAATTAAAATTTATCATACCATCCATTTAAATATGGTTTCATAATTCTAATCTTAATATATTATTTTACAATCTTTTTAGCACTATATACGTACTCAAACTCTGATAAATTTTAAATACATAATAAATTTATCATAATTTTATTAAACCATAAATATTAATAAATATTTGTGCCATAAATTAAAAAAATTTTGTTACAAATAAATTTATTAAAAATTATAAACTTAGCCTTAACATAATTATTAAGTGGATAATATAATTATTATGCGATTAATAATTATATCATTTTATACTGACTTAAATTTGTTAACTTTTTGATACATTGGCACGAGTATTATCGGTGCCACGAATTGCGGTTACCGAAATAAATAAATGTATCAAACAATAGAATTCATTTTTTTCTAACGCTAAAAAATTTATTAAAAAAAAAGAAGAAAAAGATAATTCATGAATAAGATAATTGAAATATGCCTTTGATATGTATGCTGGGCTTTTAGTGGCAGAATCAATAGTCTGTTGGGCCCATTCCAGCTGTGGGATTCTAATAATTTCGTGGTGTGCTCTGTTCCTTAAAGCACCCTCTACCTTTTGCGCCACGTTGTAAATTTACCCTCTTGCAAGTATCCTCGAATGATTTATTGCCCCGTCATCATTTCTGCATACGGTACCCGAAGGGGTTTAGGCAGCGTGATGCTACCCCCACTCTAGGAATATAATATGCCAGTCTCAGTGCAGTTCCCATCCTGCGGTAAGTACAGTGCACTCCAATTCTGCCGTATGATTATTACGGTATGGAATCTATCATTAAATCACTCGCGGACCATTCATATAATTTTGATTCCTTAAATAAATGTGCTTTCAGTTATTAATATTATATTATAATATATAAAACGTTTGGTAAATGAAAGGAACTACGCCACGTGCCATGTGTGGATGATCATTCGTACGGTTGTTCCAAAAGAAAAATTCTTAGTAATAATTATATATTAAACTACTATTATTAAAGTATACTGTATGCATACAGCCGTCTGTACAGTAGGAAGCAAGTTGGCATGACGTGAATGGTGACGTCATCGGCTAGCTGGATATAAACTACAAAGTAATAAAAAAAATGGCAAAGGAATCAAAGAAAGGCAAGGGGGCGACGGGGACGAGAGCACGGAATGACGCAGGTGTACGGTAAATACAGTGTAGGCGTCTGACCACTTGATGATGCCCCCACACACCCCAACCTCTCATCAGGCATCCCGCCAGCTGCATGCAGGCCCCACCCACGCGGTGACGTCATTGCTCCACAGTTCTCAATTCGCACGCTCGCCGACATTGAAATATCCCTCTTGTTTATTATTATTATTATTTTTTGTTTGAAGAAATAATTAAACTAGAAAAATCAAACGAGAAATTGATTATTATACCGTGCTTTTGAGGTTTGTATTGAGATGAAACGATAAATTCAAACTTATGATGATGAGAAGAGAAATTTAAATAGGCCGATAGTACAGAGCAATTAATCTAAGATATGAAATTAATGGAAGAAGATTTTGATGTTTGAGAGAACCTAGATGAGGAAGCAAGCAATTATTAGGGGACTTAATGGCAGGAACGGCCACATGAAAATGTCATCCTAGTATAGTAGGGGCAGGGCCACTTTGATGTTGCAAGAGGGGAAACTTGTCCTGTAGATATAATAGTAAGAGAAAGGAATCATTGAGGCACCAAACCCATCAAATTCCCTTCTCCCGTCTGAATCATAATATGAATCATATGTAGCCCCACCTCAACAGAATTCCATCAGTTACATCAGTTAGCCAACTAACAATTAGAGACCACTCTTTTAAATTTTGAGAATTTTAAACGAGTTATTAAAATATAATCTTATTCAATTCAGTCTTGAGTCAAAAGGTGAATAATAATACACCAATGATCTTAGTAATCTTGGACTTAAGAACTTGATATTAAGATATCTCAGACTTAAAAATCTAATATTAGGGTTTTAACCAACAGTATGTGTCTGCACAACTAAAGTAGCCACGGAGACATTCTTGCATTGCTGTTGTGAGGCAGAGTAAGCAACATATAATAAAATAAACTCAGAGCAGTTCAGCCATAGGTAATTTGTTTTCTAATATACCCCTGCTAAACAAAACCAAATTGCGGGAAAATATTTCTATGCTATCATCATATATTGTGTTGATGTGAAGATAGTTTACAAAGATCATTCCGTGAACTTTAGTTTCAAGAAGCAGGGAACTTTATTTAGGATGCCAAGAAGCAATCAATCAGAAACAAGCAGGAAAGTTGTTGCAATTCCATTTAATACAATACTTGATTTGGACTTCTCAATCACCTGCCAGATTTTGCTTTATCTCATACCTAAGACTATATTCTGAAATTGTAGTGGCATTACACAATATCCATGCAGTCCAGGCGTCATTTGAGCACACAAGTCGACATGCTGACACTTTTCGGTGGTCTACAGATTATAGTTCTGGATGTTCTTCATGCGTGTTTCTCAGTTATCTGCAGAAAACTTCAAGCTAGGAATGAGAAGGGAATTCACATTTCTGAAAAAATAAAAGGTACCCTCATTTGACACTCACCGTGTGGAGATTGAGAACTTGTTGCCGAAAAGTCGGATGAAGCCATAGGGATAGATATTGACAGTTGGGTTGTTGAGAATGAGGTATGGTTTGATCTCTCATCTTCAAGACCGGACCACGAGTCTCTGGTCTTAGGCCACTCATCAAAGAAAGGCCGAAGAGACTGGCCTTCCTGTTTAACATGCTCTCCAGATGTGAATCCACTACCAAAAAATGAATGCTGAGGATAATCATTCTGCAAGATGGAGGTACTGTTTGATTTTGAATGGGGAAGTGAGGTGACTCTAGATTGCATCAGAGACCATGTGTTATCCAGTGGTGAGTCCATCTGAAGACCCCTATTGCTTCCCGAAGCTTCAGAGAAAAAGCTATGCTCACCAATCTCAGGTTTGAGTTCTTGAAGGTACCTATATGTGAGCATAGTTCAATGAAACGGCCGATACTTTCAGTTAGTCTTCTTCAGACGCTAATTACATCAAGGAAATGCAGAGATATACTTAAGACTGAGGTCACCATTCAAAGTGCGTGTTCGTGTTTCCACTAATGTACTTCAGAAATTTGATCGAAAGTAATATGGAAGTAAATGATGCAGTTAGATAAAAAGAAATGCAGATAATTTATCACCAGACGTGAATTGAGAGGGCTTGCACCAAGAAATTATGGCATCCAACAGAAAAGCAGAGAGTAGGGGCTAAACAAATTTCAGTATGCAAACAAAAATAAGCACAGATGCATGAAACTACATGTAGATGCCAAATGAAAGATAAAGAAGATAATTATGCAAGCTTGAAGACTAAAACAGCCAGAAAATAACCGGATATTTGATTCACTACAAGATTGACCATTCAAAATATTAAGGTGAGTGATAGGGTCGGGCCAGTGGTCAAAACCACAAGTGACAATGTTACACTCTGCACTGCTGTCTGCAAGATAGCATATCTCTGGTCAGCTTATAACTCATCGTTCCACGAACAGTAGCAGGCACTTAATCCTTTTGACATAATGTTTCAGCAAACTCAATTAGTCTATAACCTTTTATACCTTTCCCTTTTGACATATAGCCGAGGGACAATAATATACTACTAGTGCAGGCTGCTTGTCAGATTTCTGCAATGAATTTAACACAGGAAACATAAAGCAAAAGAACAGAAACAAAAGAAGCCTGCCAAGAACACACTCTGCAAAGACAAAGGAGTTTGACGACCATCCTTGAGGACATCAGGGCCCAGAAGCCTGGACCTGGAAGAAAATTGTAAAGAGCAACTAATCCATAATCCAGATGGCAGGACTTCGAACATAACTCCTCCCACTTCTATCAATGGGGGACCAACAAAGATTAGGTTCAATGACAGTTTTAACAGCTCAAGTTTGCTAAGTTCAGTTCTAAGAACAAATGTTTGAACACAGGAAATTAACAGACTATTAATGGTAATTAGTTGGATAAGTTAGCTGTTGCAGGATGCTAATTAAGACAACGATAAAGGTTTCAACTCCTTGCAAGTTTCTTTTTAGCAAATTTGGAAAGAAAATGGCAGTACCCTTTTACCCCCACAACAGACTTCAGGCAAACTTTGGACATAAAATTCAGCAACAACCCCATCTTAACAATCAGACAGAAATTGAAGAGAGTTCATAAGTTTCCAACTATAAACATGCTCAGGACAATTCCTAATGGTTGTCAGACTTCTGGGACAAACTTTGCTAAGAAAACAAAAGGCAAAGAACCAGACCAAAGGAGAAAGTCGTAACCTAAAATTCATGTCACAAAGCATATGCAAAGCACTTAAAAGATTATATGCAATGCAGATAATCTTGTATAAAATCATCTAAGCAAAACTAAAGGAAATAAAACAAAAATAAAATTGAAACCAAAATGTTTATACAAAATATCTCTTTCAAGCAAATGAATAAGATAATCATGCACTACAGAGTTCAAAAGTCCAAGCAACCAAATAACTCAAAAGTATTCTATGCTTTTCAAAACAAGAAATGTTATACCTGTAATCTTTGCTTGGAATTCCATAGGAAATGGATTCCACGTGATAACGGGATTGGCTGGTTCCAGAAACTGTGCCTTGGGGGTTACCAAAGGCATGTATCGGAAGGTTCTGGAAGCTTCCAGTCCCACCACTGCTTCCAGTTACAGTTAGTGATGCTGCAGCAGACGATGACTGTGTCATGGTTTGTGATTCCACAGGCTTTCTTGAACGGTTCCGGCCTCGGTGCATGTGGCGCTCACAGTACTTGGAGTCTGGGTATGCGTCTTTGGAGCACCGCCATTTCTTGCCATCGGTCCTCCTGCATCGTCCTGGCTCGGGATCAACCTTCTTTCCATAGAAAGAACAACAACCCACTGCAAGATTATACACAAAATTTCATATGTATCACCGCACTCTGCATTCTAGTAGTAACATAAAATAACGGTTTAAACAATGTTTCTCAAGTAAAACAATGCATCATCTGCAACAAGGAGATAAAGCTATTGTATTATACTATCTATTTTACAGCCAATAGTATCAGAATCTAAATAAATAAGCCTTTAGAAAAAGTGATCTAACACTTCATCGTCAAAGCATAAACAACAACACATGGATGAATAAAGAAAGACTGAAGAAAAGAACTGGCATCGACTGCATATATCATTAAATAATATAATAAGGTATTAACTATTACAAAACAGAAGGAAATAATAAGAAAATCCTTGAGAAATATGTTACTTAGATGGTTTGATTTAAGTACAAAATCTATGAGAAAGGCAGTGGAATCAGCAATAAAAAGTTTCTGACAAAAACAATTAAAAAAAAAAACTGAGCATGGAGAACTTTTTCTTTTAAACAAGTTTTAAGAAGAAGCCCGATGTGTTGAACCTTTGCCCCTGATATATTATTTAACTCATCAAGTAAGGCATAATCCACAAACCCCAACTGCTATTAGAGGTCAATATAAATTCCAGAGACCAAAAGGGGTTTTCTCCATTCATTTTTTGATATTTAAAAAACTGGCCAAAAAGAATACCAAATTTGCAAGAGTCTCTTAAACAAAACATTGAAAAAGAAACAAAGTCATTTCTTGCACAATAATAATATCTTCAACATCCATCGTTATCACAAACTCAAAAGGGAGAAAAAGAAGAAGAAGTTGAAAAACAAAAAATTTGATATGCTTTTCTATGCATATGAACCAGCTGAAATTTGAAAATATCTTTACATACTGAGAAAAAAGAAAAAAAAAGGATTCCTTAAATTCAAACCTAACATACCCAGGAAAAGGGAAAGAATACATTAAAAAAAAATGAGATATTAGGAAAGAGGAAGAAGAAGAATGAGAAGAAATAGAGAGTGAGAGAAAAGAGAAAGTTTGAAGAAGCTAGCTTACTGGTAGGGTGGTGAAAGAACCTATGAGAAATAGACTCAAAGCTCTTTTGTATAGGGAGCACAAGATCAGGTGGAACAGGCAAACCTGCCACCATGTACTTAAAGATCAGAGCTTGATGTTCCAGTTCCTGCCATTGTGATACCGTAAATGGTGATGCCCTCATTCCCATCATCCCCAACCCACCTCCCCCACCACCGCCGCCGCCGCTTACACCACCATTACCACCACTATTCATCTCCCTCACCACCACCACTACTACCGATCACTACTGTTTTATAATACAGCACAAAAACTCTCTGGTTTTACACTAAAAGCAAGCATGGTCTGTGAAAGTAAACCCAAACATTAACACGGGACAGAGGTAAGACAGATCAGCTTGTGTCTGAAACTCAAGTGTGTCACAACTCACGAACACAAAGGATCTCTTAGTTTTACTCAGTTTCAGTTGTGTTGTGGAAAAAGGGGGGCAGTTGTCTGCGAGAAGAAGAACAAAGCGAAGCTAGCTCAGGAGTTTGAAAAAGTTTCGGCTCTGGTCGGATTTTATCAAGAAGGAAGCAAAAAGCTACTGGAGATGTGACAATTACTAAGTGTTTGCTAATCTGAGGATTACGTTAAACGTGTACAGTAATCAAGTTCTCTGACGCTCTAGTGTGCAGTGAATATTAAAGACAGAATCACCAAGGCAAATCCAGTTGGGTGTTCCCACGTAGATGGGGTTAGTTGTTTTCAATTCATAGTGAAGTTTTCAAAGGCAAATTTGGTCGTGGTTAACGGAAGTCCAAGTTTTCAAACAGGTGAATACAATCAATGCCTTGCATACAAAATTTTCAACTCTTTGCTGTCAACAGTTTTAAATTTTTGATTCAGTATTTTAAATTATAATAATTATTTTTATATTTTATATTTTAACTTTTTTAATTTTTATTAATTATTTTAAATTTAATATTAATTATTTTAAAATGAAAAATATATTACGTTAACTTTAAATTTAAGATTTGAAGTTAAATGGTAATTTGGGATTAGACTGGGTTTAACCATTTAACGTAAGAATAAAATTAATGAATTATTGGTGGAGATTTTACTTGGTGTGTATGATTTAATTTAATGACTGAGGACCCACAGCCACTTTCAATGTTTGGCATGGACAAAAGTACACAAAAGGAGTTGTATAAGATTCATTAGAATTTTGTTATATTATTCTTTTCTTACAATAAATTTTATCCATAATTTATTTATTTTTGTGATTAAATAAATATTTTATCATTCTCAAACAATCTATTGTATTAAAGAAAGAAAGTACAAAGTAGATTTTTTATGTCAAAAATAATAATAATAAATTATACAATTGATAGGTCAAGTTATTATTAGTTATATAAATATTAAATAAATAGTTAAAAAATATTAATTATTAAATAAAAATAAATATTATTAAATATTTAATAACAATAATTACAATCATAAATCAAATTTTAAATAATTTTTATTAGAATGTTTTTATTTTTAATAATAATTTAAAATATTTATAAGTTGAAAATTCAATTCCACCCAAATAAAAGAAAAAAAAAAGTAACTAAATTAAGAGATGACAGACAATAATTTATAATTAGGTAACTCGGCAAATTAAAGTCGTTAGGAGTGGGCATTAGAAATTAATATTTGTATCAATAAATTAATTGTTACTAAATATATGAGCATCGTGAGTTTTACAAACAAAAATAAAATCATTATGAACACGTGTCAATGCCCAATAAGAGGTAGAACTCCGTTTTGGTACCCTATGCGGTGATATTAGCTAAACCCTTTAAAGAAAAACATTGTTGATTTGTTCCCTCACCCACCCACTGCCACCCATTTACCTGACAGCAACCACACGTGATGGGCTGGAGTGGAGCTGGGCCCATGAGGCCCAACAACCTGCTATAGCCAGTAAACAAATGGGAAAGCTACCGGTTGCTTGCCGGATAGGAGGTGACATTCGATGCGGTGGGGACCACTGATTGCAGAGAGGCAAAGAGAAAGAGAGGGGCGGTGGAAGAAAGTGGGGGGGTGGGGGAAGAAAGTGGGGTCCACAGATTTCGCTGCTCTTTGGGGCTTTGCAGTGTATCATTGAATCGTGGGACTATTTGTCCTAGGGCTACTTGTAACTTTGCGGACCACAGAAACGATAAACAAAAACGCGCTTCTCGAATTGTGCATTGCCTCCCCCTTTCGGATTGTGCCTAAGATAACTTCCCCGAGTTTCCCATTACGTGAATTGTATGTACCTTACCTACAATAATATTAAAACGATATAAAAATAATTAAAAATATAATATAAATTGGTACATTTAAAACAATTGATGCAATGATTTTGTGTTCAACAAGTGTGTTTGGGCGCGTGCGCGTGGACACTGAATAATTCAAAATTCTCGTATCATGTAAAACATCCCACTCGCACAAAATTACACTTGAATACTACGCGCGCGAGCGCGCGCGTGATGTGCTTCCGAACGCAACTGTGATTTATTGCAAGTTGTGACAAGTTTACTAGTGGCACACAAAAGGTCAAGTTGAGATAAATAAAGAGTACGTGGTGTCAGCAAATACGACAACTTCCGAATTCACTGTTGGATTTCTGCGTACATTATCTTTCATGAATTTGGCCATTAATTTGAGTTTCTAATTGTCATACAAAATTAGCCGAAAACAACATAAGAACAAGTTTCAGTACCAATTGTGGGTTGTCTGAGTGCGAGGCGTGTCGTTGAACATTTTCAATGCATGCACCCAAATAAAAAAAAGGAACTCCATTTCCACACAGAACATGACAACAATTTCCAGCTCTAACTCCCGTTTTAAGAAAATTTTCTAATTGATTTGAAGAAAACATTGAATTGACTCTCCACCAAACGTCTAATTCGGTCGCTGTGTCGTACAATTGCAAATAATTTTTCTTTAATTAAGAATATAAAAATAATTTATTTTTTTGAATAATTACTATTTACAAATTTACTTTAGTCTTTGATGATATTAAATTTTCAGGTAAATTATTTTATTTATATATATATTGTTGAAATTTAACATTTTGTTAATGTATGGATTAATTAATTATGCAAAAAATTTGAGCTTGCAAAATATCAATTAAGTATTAAAAAATAAGTATAAAAGAAACTGAAAAATATACAATACAAATATTACATGAAAAAATAAATTATTACGATTATAATAATTTTTTCTTACACTCAAAATTTTATTTGTCTGCTTCAAAAATTAATACAAACTAATTTATCAATACTTGTTGCACGTGTGCTTTGCATGATTTAATACCTCGAGAGTAGTACAATCCCGATTTATTTTATAAGAATAATTTTATTAATTATAGTTAAAATTATAATAATTCTAAAAAATAGTAAATATATAATTGTGTTAGATTTTTGTTCTTATATGAAAGGGTTAAAAAAGGAATTGGCGGTAGGTTAATTATCAACACTAAGAGTCAAGGGAGGTGAGTGATTATTTTTTAATTTTTTCATATAAATGATAAGAGTGAAATTGGTAAGGGAACTTCAATCAACATATAAAAGGAGTCTCATTTATTTTATTTCGCATCCAAAAATAAAAGAAGAGGTGGGCGCACACCCGGAAAAAAACACTAGGCAATAATACGGGTCGCGTATCGATGTTTAACCCGATCTGAATAGATAGGGGACCGAAAAGCCCAAGTGAGCTGGGCCACCCAGGGAAAAGCCTAGCAGTTCTAAATAAACTGGACCGGCCCGGTCTGGCCTTACTGGTTTACTCTCACAAGACTACTGCTAGACACTAATTACAGGTTTACAGCCAGCATTTTCCCGCCAAAATCGAGAGCGAGGGAGACTGAAAGGAGCAGGCGGACTCAACCCTAAATCAAAAGAAAACTGTTTATTCTCTCTTTCTCTCTCATGGCGCCGGCTACAGCAGTTACCGATTCTTCACCTCCTTCAAGTTCTGAAATAACCGAGAACCACCTACAGGTTCACTCTTCAGTCTTCACTTACCAATGCTTTGGTTTTTCTTACTTTATTTCATGTTTGTTTACCGAGAAACTCGCCGAAAAATCAAATGATTTTAGAAAATTTTGTTTGATATATCATAACTATTGCTTTATTATCAATATTCCAAGCTTTGTTAATTTGTAAATTTATTTTTACTGTTTTATTTTTGTGGATGCCCATTATCTATTTTATTGTTAATAAAATTTAAAAGGAATTCCATTCTCCAAGTGATCACCAGTTATTAATTTTCATGCGATTATGGCGTTGCTCGAATTCTGAGAAAATAAGGCAATTCAAACATATTACAATCATGTAGGTATTGTTTTTTCATCCCAATTAATTGTTTGATTTTTAGTTGAGCTTTTGATTCTTGTGGTACGCTTTGTTGTCTTGGATTAACTACGTCCTATGATACTTTGTTTATCAGGCGAGTCTTATCATCTCAGTTTCTGAAAATAGTAAACATGATAAATAAATGAATTCAAACAAATGGATGTATTGAGTCGCCGGATTGGGTGCATCAAAATTAAGATATCTATAGTTTTTTTCCCTTCTCCTTCCTCTTGTTTTTATATTACTTATTAGTCATCAAATAAAAGGTCCTTTTATTGTTGTCATCAAAAAGAGGCCGAGTACCAACCTAGATGTCCTTGTTTTCTCTATTACAGCCATTCTTTGTTCTCCACAAAGCTTCTTTGCGGAAGCCAGAGAGAGCCTCAACAGGAACAGTGAAAACCAGGAAGAGGATTGGTTTATCTCCGTCGGCACCTAAGAAAGTCGAGAAACCTGAAGTTGAGAGTGCTAAAGAGGGTGATGATGATTGCTATTTGAACTTGCGTACAGAAGCTTTTGAGATTGTTTGGACAAAGATTGAGTCCACCATCAAAGTTTGTTTCCCTCTGGCCAAATTTAGTTTTGTTTTATGGCCATGTTCTCTATAATTGGTTCTCTGGCCCATAAGTACTAATGGATTTAGATTTTGTGACCCCAACTGCAGGATGTTTTGAGGAACATCAATGCCCATGTCTTCAATGAAATTCATCAATGGGTTCGAGAGTCCTTCAGTACTATTAGATCATTTGGAAATCTTACATTGCGTGAAGCAACTCAGGCTTTTCCAATAGTATCACACGCTTCTTCTAAACAGCTATTCACTGGGCTTGTACTAACAAGTAAGTTCCCTTCCAATTGAAGACTCAGTTAATGTTTTACATAGTAAATGGTAGCATGTATTGATTGGACATAAGGTGTTGGAGCCTCTACCAGGTTGATGCACTCACTTGTCTGAATGATAAAATTATAGACTTATTAACCATATGAACATAATTTCTGATGGTTAAGAGCAAATTATATAACCTCCATATTATTAACTTTTGATTGATGTTTGTGCTACAGTTTCCTTTAAGTACTAGTATGGCTGGCCTATTTTCAATTGTAAACTTAGGAAATTGTTTTGTCATTTATTAATTAGAACATTTGATGTAAAGTTATCCAAGCAATGCCATCTCGCTGATCAACCTGGTTCCACACTTAGTTTGATTTTTGTGTAATATGATAGTCAACCTGGATGTGGATGATGGGCCTTGCACTGCACTCTTTTTATTTTTTTTCCTGGGCTATTGTTGCCCAGAGAAATCTTTGTTGCTTGATCACTGTTGTTGCCTGATGTGGCGGCTCTCATAAGTTCCAATAAATAACTTTTCCTCCAAAAATATTGTTGATTGAGTGATGATTGGCAGAAAACATGGAGTTCGTTGATGATCTTTTGACATTTGAAGAGCTTGGTCGACATTTAAAATCTCAAGGATGCCATGTGGCTAACCTTTCTTCACGAGATTTTGTGGCCAAGAGTGGTATTGGTGGTTGTCTAAGAAGTTTATTGAGACAATTCATAGTGGCTCCTTTCGATGTAAGTTTTGAAACCTGAATATTCCTTTGAAAATTGAACTTGGTTCCTTCTCAAAACTTTTTGTAAATCCTACTCATTTCTTTTGCTGCTATTGAGCAGGCCGCTGATATTTCCATCTTGGCATCTTGGTATAGAGAACAAGGAAATTATGATAATCCTGTTGTTGTGGTTGTTGATGATATCGAGCAATGTTGTGGTTTTGTATTGTCTGATTTCATACTTATGTTCAGGTATCTAGATCTTGTCATTGTTTTTATCTCCATGTTTCATTATTCTATTTTGTCACTTATTTGCAAAAACTTGGGACCTTGTCTACTTACTATATGTCTTTTCATATTTCCTTATGTTTGCCAATTTTGCATTGATTTCTTAACTTTCATGAAGGTAAGTTATTAGATGCCCCAGTTCTATCCTCCCTTTCATCTGAATCATAAATGCTAGTTTTCTTTAGATTTTAGATGTGCCAGCCTTCTAATTATCTTCTAATTTTCATTTCTGATATTTTTTACTGAACCTGCACTGCAAGAATAACCTCTATGGACAAATGCATTTGAGCCTGAATATTTGCTGCACTGCACCCAGGGAATTCTTCATTCCATACATTTCATATCAGAAAGATGAAAATTTTATTTTTACAGTGTTTCCTGAGGATATGCTCACAACAAGCATCTAAAAATTGTCAAATTGCTGGATGTGAATGTTATTTGGTGTTTGTGGTCAACTGGCTTGAAAGCCATCTCTTAGCAACCGGGGTTGACAATAGGCTGAACACATTTTAATTTGCAAAGCATAAATCACTGAAGAGAAAATTATTCTCAATGCTAATCAAGACATACCTGTTAACTAGAGCAAATTTAAATGAGGATGTAACCCTCATAGAATCAAAATAACCCATAAGGAATCTACTTTTGCTAGTTTTTCTAATTTTACTTGCACAGGCTTAGTTTGCTTCTGATGGTACAGACTACACTTATATACCTACAGCCTTGGAATGCTATAATATAATTTTGATCAGTAAACATTTGGTCTTTGTATAAGATGCAATTTTGAGATGTAGCAAGATCTTAGTAGTAGTCAGTAATTCTTGTTGTACTTGTTTCAGACATGCATATAGTTGGTTGACTTGTTTATTGTCAGTAAATAAATATATTACAAATACATGTTGTTTTTCTGTCCACTTAAGCAGTTTGCTGTGGCAAATCGAAGAGTTTGAGTGAATTGATACTTTATGAAGTGTTTCTATATCCTTAATTAAAACTTTAGTGATTCATGATCTATTTTGAGCCTTATAAGGGTGCAAGATTTTTCCCATTATCAGCAATGATAAATCCATGTCTAATTTCATTTCCATTACCTCTAGGATTTAACAAATGTATAGAAAATCACTTTTGTCTTTACACTTTGAGTTATTGTATAGTTTTCTTGATCTCTACTGGCTTTCCAAAGTAACCAAAGACAAATATTTGAAGGAGAAGTAATTGTAATATTTACCATAGAATAGTAGTGTTGCAATTGAAGAAAATGAATTATCAGCCTTGTCAGTGATTTATCTTTGCTATATGCTTTAGACTTTTTATGTAGTTTTAGCTTGTAAATAGCTGTTTTTGTTTCTATCAGCGAATGGGTGCCGAAAGTTCCAGTCATTTTAATAATGGGAGTTACAACAACACTTGATGCCCCAAGAAACATACTGCCTTCAAATGTGCTTCAGCACTTGTGCCCTTGTAAGTTCACTTTAGGAACACCAACTGAGAGAATGGATGCTGTTATTGAGGCCGTTCTTGTGAAGCAATGTTCTGGGTTCAGTATTAGCCACAAAGTAGCAGTATTCATGAGAAACTACTTTGTAAGACAGGATGGTACTTTAACCTCTTTTATTAGGGCGCTGAAGGTTGGTAATTCAAACTCATATGGATTTTATAACTATTTTTATATTGCCTATTGTTTTGGCTTCTCTTAGCTTTCCAGTGAATATGATTATAACTGTGCTGCTGTTAAGTTCAAAAAGTTAACTTTCAGATAGCATGTGTTCAACATTTCTCCATGGAACCCCTAAGCTTTATACTCAAAGGGCTTTCTCATGAAGAGGATGGACAGGTTGGATTTCCTTATTCCATGTTAATAATTTTTGAGCTGAACCTATTAACCACTTTTTCTTAAACATATGTTTTAATGCATTTGTTTGTGCTCTTTCTTTTGCTTTTTATGCAGTTCCCCATGTACACCCCACATTGATAATATGACATTTCATCATTACAGTGGCATATGTCGTAATAAAATTGCTTGGTCATTCATGCATTGAGAATATCTATTTCTCATGATTTCTACTTTTTAAGGGATTAAATACAAACCAATTTTTTGTTGTTGATTATCTTAAGAAAGAAGCCTTGGGTTGTCAGTTCATTTCCCTATGCTTATTATCTACAATATCAGGAAAATATTGGCATAAAGTCAAAGTTGTTAGGGCTGTTGTTTGTCTTTTACCTGTAAGTCTAAACTTTGGGTTTGATGGTCATTCAACTTGGTTTCAAAGTCAAGTTTACAAAAGGCCTTGTGTCTGAATTGCCCCATTCTGTTAATTTAAAAATAGCACAGTAAGTTAAACCTGTATTTGCTTCTGAGGGAACTTGTTACAGCTTAAGTGCTATAGTTGTGCCTTTATAATTAGAAGATTTTGGGATTAATTGTGTTTCAACAAAGATGAATGATTGGCAACTACTTTTTCACTCACCATTTTTTTTCCCTTTTTGATGAGGAAATATGCATTGAGATTTTATAAGATTCATAATCGGAAACTGAATTTTCTTTTGATTTCTTTGATTTTTGATTACTACATTTTTATTCCCATGTAATTGCTTTTTGGTTGTTTATGTTATTTGCCAGGACTGTCATCCGTAATTATATCGTAAACTTAGCTTTCTCTACCGTTCTTTTTGTTTTTTTTTTTCCTGATTTGTGTCCTATAATTTGCAGGTGTTACAAGAAGGATTTTTGCCACAAGCTATTTTCAAACATGCCTTTGACTTACCATCTTATGGAAGGTTCTTACAAAAACTAAAACAATTTTGCCATAGCTGTACTCTAATATACCCAAACATGGTATCAGAGGAAACATTTATGCTGACTTTGGTAGTGAATGTTGACTAGGAATAAAATGGGGGAAATGAATTTTGAGAGTTTTGCTCATTATTTGTCAGAGCTAAAGAGATCGCAGAATCAGTGGAGCACTGTTGTCTTGGTGAGGCTTCAATCTTTTAGTTTACTGTACTTGCCTATCATAATGTTTTTAGTGCTCTAACTCATATTTCTCTCCTCACTTGTAAATTTGAATGATTTATTTTGATTCTTTTGTGTGATTGCTTGTTTGTATCACAAAACTACTTTCACTATTTCTGTTTTAGGTAACTAAAAGCTATGTAGATTGGCCTTTTTAACTTAATATAAGGGCCTGGAAGAGATTGTGAGGATTTTTAATTCTCTTGACATCTACTTTTGTGAATGTTGATAGCCCTCCATTTTTTTATGCCCTCATTTATACATATAACTATTTTGCACCCCGATATAATCACGGTTTATGTAGAAATTGGTCTTCTAAGGAAAACCTACCAAATCGTCTTTGGATTAGACTTTATTAAATATGGGTCACTAGCAATAAATTGTTGCTTTTTGAGCATTGTTCGTTCGGTTTTAACAGCATTTATGTTTATTTGCTGACTGACTGATCTTTTTCCAGAACAAAAAACATTCATTGTTGTTGTAAAAATGGTAGGAAAAAATAGATCTTACTTTTATTTAATATTCCCCTCATTTAAATAGAGGTGTTTATACAAGTTTTTCCTTAGAAAGTAGGAACTAGAACAGATATCAATTTAGAAAAAATACTTAACTAAGTATTATCCAATTAAATCTAAAATAAGGTTATTCAAAAAAATAATATAAAGATAGTGATGAATGAGCTAGCTACTCTTCCAAGAATTCAAACTTATCTCATATTAATCTTATCCATTCAACAGTTCTGAAACTGACTGATTTTTTATTGGTAAACTCTGTTCATGACCACAATGGGCCAGAGTTTATCTAGCAAAGATTTTATAGCCAGCATGACACTTATTATCTTGAAATTGCTTGGAATTTAGTTTGATAATTGTTTTATTCACAGGAACATGATGGATTATGAGGACGTTCATATCTTTCTTTAAGTCATCAGAAGCAAACAAAATTGAGTTCTTAATAGTTCATGAAAATTTAGACTTGATTGGACTTGGCTATGTACCAATTAGGCTGGGTCATCATATTTTTATTTATCCAATCAACCTGTATTAATTTTACATGTACTCTTCCATTCTGACTGTATAATTTCTTGTTCTTCTTAGCAGGAGTTGTTATTTTCATGATACATTCGTAATTTTGATATCAAAATTTTGACAGAATTTATTGCCTTAATTTTTAATTTACAGCTCCCTTCATGGCCAAATGGCTAGCTCTGAGCTGGGTTAATGCTTGTATCACTAGACTAATGTTCCTGTTGTCAACATATGATGTTGTGCAGTGCCTTTACGAAGCTGCAAAGGGGGGTAAAATTCGACTGTTGGACTTATTTTGTGAGGCGCTTGATCCAGTACCATACAACTATAGCACTTCTGACACAAGTACAAAAGTAGAGAAAGATCCTGGTGGATCTTTTTCAAATGATTGCTTGCATCAACAATATCCTGTATCAAGAAGGGATCGTTTTATCTTTCAGGCAGTATGCAAGGTGCGGTAAGTGATGCGATTTCACAATCCAGACTGGCTCAAATTTGAGGAAAATGAATCTTTCCTCACCTTAATGATGCATTTTTTTTTAATTGTTTGAGTATACTGGTAGTCACAATATGAACTTGATTTTTTCATTGTTAGTTTGAAATTATTACAATGGCATTCCAGAGTGCCATAATTTGCTCCTTGGACTTTCAGCCCCAATCTTTTTAGGATCACTTTTTCATCTTCAAGTATGTGGAGTAACAATTTTGCTTGAGTTTTTCTTTAATACAATATTTTGTTTCAGTAGTAAATGCATCATGTTTGAGTGCTAAATCAGATCTCTTGAGCCTGAGTCTAGGAGGTTTTGTGGCCAAGAAAGACAAACACTTGCAGATCAGAAAAAGTATCTTCGAATATAAAATCTAGTGAATTTTAATTTACTTTATTGTATGTCTTGGTGCTATTCAAAGAAAAACTGTCAAATTTGAAGGGGAAAATGGTGGAGCACGCCTCAAGGAGCAAATTGCCACTTTGAAAACTGTATGGTGGCGAACTGAAAAATCACTCAGCCACAAGGGAGCAGCAATTTACAATCTACCCATTATGTTTATATTCTTCTAGGGATGCTGAAGAAGAATCAGCAAGACATGAGACAATATTTAAATATATCTTAAACTTGATCCTCCTTTTGAGGTTGATCCTCCTTTTGATGGTTCTGCTTAGACTTCTAAGTTTTAATTGTAGAACTTCCTTGCCCAATTAAATTTGATAACTATCCAGAGTTAACTTCGGAGTTAATGACAGTAACATCTAATTAGGAGTTTTTTAAAGTTCACAGTTTCCTTGTTTACCTACATGAATTTACATGCTGAAACTGTAGGTGTTCTATTGCAACCTTGCCTATAAGTAACCCTTCTATAACAAATAAACTGCACTCTATTTTTATGTCATGCACTGGCATGCTGAAGTTTGAATTTTCATCAGGGATCTTCCAACAGCTCAGCTGTATAAGTTGCTTAAAAGATGGGAAGAGCTTACTGTGGACATCATTGAGGTATAATTAGAGTACGGGGAAGGTTATTGATCCTTGTTTATACAATAATATGACCATAGCCTCTCATGTCATGGTCAGAACTTTTTTTTTTCTTTACGAAAGTAATCCATAGAAAAATTAACGATTAAGCTGGACTTTTGAACTTTCTATAATTATTGTCTTTATGATGTTTCAATTCAGCTAAAATGAAGTCCATTTAGCAATTTATCTACTTCAAGCTGAAATTCATTTGTCGGGTTTTAATATCTATAGGCAATTTATGTTTAAACTTTCCAGCATACACATTGCTAGCTTTTGTTCTATGTTCACATCTCAATCAAATGCTATTTTGGAACTTTGCTGTGATGCTCAGATTCTTTTACTACTGATTTATGTGAAAAACAAGGCTGAATATATTGTCATCTGTGTTTAGTTTGCTATGTATTCCTTATAGAATGTGATAAGACTCTAAAAATGCACTTTTTATTTTTTTCTCCTTATCTTTTTTTTTTTTTTGAAAGTTTATAACTATATTTTGCATATATTTAAAGGATCACAAGTAGGACAATGGGTTTGTTGTATATAGAATAGGTTCCCATAATTCTGTGATTTGGCAAGATTCAAATGTTATCCCAAATTCTTCTTGTTCCCTGACATTGTGGTTTTGTTTGGCAAGAGTTAGCCATATTTTCTTACTACTATCAACATTGAGAATTAGGTTTTTGGTGCTTCAGTGATTGTCATAAGGACTGAACAATTACAGAACTTGCCACATTTAAGTAATCCAAAAGGTCTTCACTTTCATAAATCCATAGACAGTTATTTTCTCGTTTTGTCCTTTTGTCATCTGATCTATGTTTGCTTGTAGGCCTATAGCTTGATAATTATGTAGAGTACCATGGTTGCTCAGAGATGATTTAAAACCTTGTTTTTAGATGAAATTAATGATCTTTGATTTATATATTTGCCGTAGAACCATGAAAAATTGAAGGAATTGCTGAAGTCTGTAATGAATGTTGAAAATGGCGGGAGTTCAAAACAAGATATGGGTGACTCGTTCAAGTAAGTTTCTGCAATTTTTCCTCATTTTTAATTTATTGCTATTCTTGGTCTAGTATACCTCATCCTTCATGTTGTGTCTTCTTTTCAAATGTTGCTTCTTTGAAATATGAACCGACCTTTAAGGAATTCATGAAGTTTTTCAACACTATATGATATTTCTGACTTCTGGTTTATGGAATATTTCATAATTGAAGACAACTGATAAAATCACTTGTAGTAGCCAAAACGTTTATATGTGGATGAAATGAGTTTGTTCACCAACGCCTCAAGTAGGACTCCGGATGGTTGACCTCAAAAAATTTAGAATATATTTTGGTATTTATTGGGAAGATGTCGGAGAGCTCCCTGGAATTTGATTCCTTATGCTTTGAATTTCTTTTTCAGTCCCTTTTATTATTGCAGCTTTCCAGTAATTTGATGAGTTTCTTAACATTTCCGCCATGGGAGCAAGAACTTGTCAACAAACTTGCAAATGTACTGCATACCTTGTCATTTTAAAATCTTCCGAAATGTGTTATTATTAACTGAGAACCTATACATCCAATTTTTAGTACGATACAGTGGAAGCATAGATGATCGTGATTTCATTTGATTACTTGTTTTGACAGGAGACATGCATCTTGGAATCAGTTGAATATTGCGAAGGATTCCAAAGCTGTAAATGAGAAAGCTGCTACATTAATAGAGTGCATGGTTAGGTATGGACAATTTATGTGCATCTTGATTCCAGCTGTTGTGGCCTTCCATTTTCATGCTTCTATAGATATATATTTAGCGGCTTTAGTTCTTACATACACACAAATAAGGAACCAAGGGTCTCATGGGTTAGCCAAGATTCCTGTGTTTCATTATTCATTGAGAAAACAAATTGGGTCCACTTTTCTGCTATTGTCTCTGTAGTATAGCCAACTGTTATTGATAATTATTCTAACTTGCGATCCTCTTTTTCTTAAACAGGGATCACATGCAACCAGTTGAGTGCTTACCTTTGCATGAAATTTTTTGCTTTAAGAATGTTGAAAAACTACAATTGGTAAGCATTCCAAGGATAATTGCGATCATGAATCTACTTACATAAACTCTTCTGTTTTCTGCCAAGAAAAATTCATTTCTGCTACTCAATATGCTGGACCATGCTTTAGGGAGGCATTAATGAATTTGATCAGTCATTTTTATAATCAGTTAAGTCATAATGATTGTTTCATGTTATGTCATGAAGCTAACAGAGATCAAACTGATTGCTTTATTATGAAGATTTGGCTTTTTGAATAAGGTTATTCTGATAGGTGTCCATGAAAATCTGAAAACCTGATGGAAATTTAATGGACAATCTCTGAAATTCTTAACTTGTGCATTTGATTGATTCTGAATCTATTGAAAACTGACGTGGTTAGATAGGTATTGGACCTCTAAGTTTGATCCTCATTGTAGAGATGTGTGACCTCAACAGCAATAAGGTCCGGGTTTCATTCTTAAGCACCATATACATTTTTTCTTTCTGTATAGTTGTGTAACAATCTTATTATCAAAGAGGCTGTAGCAAAACTTGTAAAACAGCTGGCCGGACTTGCCTTTTAGGAATTGAGTAGACAGGCTTGGTTACGCATTCTTTTAGATTAGTAAGCCAAGCCTTACTGGACGGTCAAGCTCATTGAATAGGTCAATGAAGCCCAGTCTGTGAGTTTTGATGGTAATATGAAGGTTGATTAGTGGATTAAATTTTAGTGGTAGTAAAAAAAATCAGGGATGTATTGGACAAAAGAGTATGAATATTACCTTAATTAGGATTTAAAAAATTATGGTTGGAAAGGTATTGGTTCCCAGCTGGTCTTCCATACGAGGCTTGTTATGTTGTCAAACTCCAAACAAACCAGTTGTGAAAAATTTCATAAGATTTGACCCTTTTTTACTTTGCTTGGATGGTTTTAACCCAGCAATGAATAGACAATATACTAACTTTGGTCTTGGTCTCAAATCAAAATGGTCTGCCCAAACTTCGAATGTAGTCTTCCAGCTAGCAATGAAAGATAAAATCAGTCCTTCCAAGGTTCTTTCTTTAGCATTTTTGTTTTGTAAGATTTTAATATATAAATACATCTTTTAAGATTACTAGAGGACACAATAATGACCTTTGTATATGAAAAGAATGAATGAACCGGAGGGTTTTTGTTATGCTAGGGGAAATCAATCTTGTTTCCTTCTTGTTGGGTTCTGATGTATCTGTTGATTGGATCTTTTTGTCTTTTTTTGGCCATTGAGTTAATTGCCTCACCGCACCTTTCGAAGTTTTTGAGATTTAAACTTCTGATTCTTGCCAAATATCTTTGTATTCACTACTTCTGAACCATTTTAGGCTTTAATTGGTGACCCAAGAAGAAAGATTCAAGTCGATCTTCTGGAATCCTACAAAATCCTCCAATGTAGTTGCTGCATTAGGAGTGGACATACCGTATTGCCATCAATGCATGACACATCAATTCTGTAAGTATTTCCAGACTGTTTTCGAATTGATAGAAACTTTATGTAATTAAATTCATCAGGGACAGATGACTAGTGTAGGATAATTGTACCTGTGGTCTGATTTATGCTCATAGTTTAAGAAAATTTGTCTCTTCAATTCTGCTGCTTATAACTGGAAGGGCCCCTTCTTTCCCACTTAAATTCTTTGTTAAAAATTTACGATTAGCAGAAGCCAGAATATTTCTAATATCTTAGTTTAGACACGTAATTTCTCCTTATGAATCTAATTAAATAATATAAAGGGAAACTTACATCCTTTTTGGGTAGCCCAGAGCTGCTTGACATTTTCATGCTTACCTTGATCTCTTATGCAAAATAAAATCAGTTGACCATGAGTCCAGTGCTATAACCATTAAATCCATCAAGTTTTCATGCTTCCCTTAGAAATATGAATTTGTCATATCTTTTGTTCTTAAGATAAAAGATAGAAAATGCAGAGCTAAAAGATTTTTGAGTTATTGATTTATATATGTTATCCTTTTCAACATAATGATGTGGTTGGACATTTGAACCTCTAAACTCTGTTTATTAAATTGGAGGATGCTATAAGCTGTACTGTCTATCAATTTTTATTCTCCTGTTGGCATGAGTTTGGTGGAATGATGTATTTTTGTCCATCTAGCATAAAAAATTGTTGGCTGAGCTGAACCCTGTCAGCTGTAAATTGTAAACCTGTACAAACTCCGTTGCTGCTATCTGCAACTTCTTATTTTATCTCAAGAATTTAAGGGACAGAATAATTCCAATTTTTCTTAGTGTTGTAGATGGCTATGGGGTATCTTTTTATTGAAAGTTCATAACTATGTTCATCTGTGCTTTTAGGTATAACCTAGCTCAAGAACATGGAGATTATATCAACCTGCATGACTGGTACCAGACATTCAAATCAAAAGTTCTTAGCCCAAGAAGTAAAGGAAAACACACATCAAAGCAGTCCCCACTACCAAAGAAAAGAAAGGATATGAATGATCCTGATAAGCCATGTGAAGCTACAATTCAGTATCCTATGGTTTCATGATTATTCTTCATATTTTCTGCTTTTCAGTTTTTGAAGTTAGACTATATGGTTATACAACATAGTGTATCCTAGACACAGCATGCGATTATCTAGATTTGCTATGAAGGGTCACATCTGGACTCCCAATTTGTTGGGAAATATTACTGGGATCTCTGATTGACTCAGCTGAAGGTATCCTGTGCTATAGAGCAGTTGCTATACAAATTTCAATATTTCCCACACTTGAACTGCCATTATTGAGCCTTTTTAGTTACCTCAGACCATACCACATTGCTATTTTTGGCTGCACAGCTATTCTTACGTGATCAAAATTCACATCACCTATATATACCTACATATTGTTATTTTTGGCATTTTTAATTACTAAACTGCTTTCTTTCTTAGATTTGCTGCTTACCAATCTAAATGTTTGACTTGGATATAACACTCGTACTTGACTGCTCATCATGTTACCAACGAAACATTCCCGGCTTGGCTACCATTTGATAACACCTCGTCAGTCTTTTATAGTATTAGATGATTCCTCTACAGTTGCACCTTTGATGATTTTGTTAGAATTCTCGTGTCTGGTCGGGACAAGGTGCATTTTAGTCCTAACAACCTGTATCTCTTGCCTGGATTAAGAGTTGCCTCTTCTTCAAAATTATGGAAAATGAATTTTCTTGAAAATCCTTGACCATTTGCTCCTACAGAGCGCGGTTTTGCAGGGCAGTTACGGAGCTTCAGATGACGGGGCTGATTAGGATGCCTACCAAAAGACGGCCAGATTACGTGCAGAGGGTGGCCTTTGGATTGTAACGTATAAAGCAATTCACTCCATCCTGTCTGCATTGTTTCTTTCCTTGAATCTACTCCCCAGGTATGCAAATGCAAATTCATTTTGAGCTTGGTCCTTTTTCTTTTCTTTTCTTTTTTTTTTTTTTATTTTGCAATTATGTAATTATTTTTCTTAATATTAGCTAATAATAATAGCATCAATTTCAAGTAATAACCAAGGCTTGACAAATATTTCATAGCACTTTAAAAATGCTCGTGTAATATTCTTTTCCTCTTATCACAAGTAACATACACGATGATTCTTAAATTAAATGAAATAAAAAAAGGAAAAAAATATATATTTTAAGAAGTGTCGGTAGCTGGAAGATATAGATATTTGCTGTAAAGTTTTAAGAGCACCTTGTAGTCGCCATCAAAGTCGTAAAATTGGCCCACGATGTAAAGTTAGAAGAACGTACGGTATTTATTAAGTCACGGATCTTGAAATAGAAGTCTTAAAAATTATTAAAATTTACAAGTGACGTTCACTGAAAATTAGTGTTCCTGAATACTACACGTTTTATATCAATATTAAATGAAGCTAAAGTCACAATTATTATAGTATGAAAATGTCATATATTAAATATTAATAAAATTAGTGTTGATAAACACTTGTTTCAACGATATCGTTTTAACACTAAATATATCTCAAGTTATGATTACTGTGCTATAATGATATTATGTATTTTATGTTAATAAAAAATTAGTAAATCTTGTAAAAAAAATTTATATTAATTAAGATATTTTTTTTTTGAAATAATGTAAAATAATTAAAATTTTACATAAAATTTAAATATAAAATAAAAATATAATTAGATAAGAGTGATGGTAAGTATATTGTCATTTACAACATAAAAAGTATATTATTATAAATTTTACATTAACGGGAGATTGTCATTAGTAAAAATTTTAATGTCACAATTAAATATCGAGGCGATAATTTGTATTAGAGTTAATGCTGGTTTTGGATTCTACGGAGTTTAATGGTAATTGAAATTTAACTAATAATATGATATTAATCACACGCGCCCCATTGACATTTATTTCATATCTTTGGGAAGCCAATTTTATATTATGAGAAAAAGAAAAATAGGAGGTAAAAAGACAAAAAGATATTATCGACATGTTTGGGACAGGTGTTAGTGTAGGGACGCAGTGGAACTTCCCCCTGTTTTGTAATTTTGGAGAAACGAAACATTTTTGTAGATCCCAAAAATAATAAAATTTTTAAAATAATAGCATACAGGTCCCTTACTTTTAGTCTTTAAATAATAATATAATTTGTTAATTTGAATTAAATTGATTGTTTAGCATTAGGTTAGAGTGGTCAAAAATCAAAAATTCAATTATTCTAATGGTAATTAGCCTCTCTCAATATAATCAGGACCTATTTGATGTAAAATCAAAAAGTATATCTTCTTACGAAAAGTAATAACATTTAGGGATCTGAAAGTTATTACTCGGAAAAATCACAAAAGATCTCGCAGCCCGGCATATTACAGCTTAATGATAGCACGTGTAGGGTCATTTCCAATTTGCGCGCGGTTATAGAATAAAACGACAACGTATGGTAATCGATACAGCGATCCGTACCCCGTCGTTTCCGTTTAAATCTATGGAAACCACACACAGATTTTCATTTAGAAACTACGCGTCATTGGCACCGCTGAATCCCCGCTCTTGCACTGAATTCCAGTCTCAGATTTTCAAAACCAAGTCCAAACCCACCAAAAAAGTTCACCTACTTAGCAATGCCCCGATAATTCTTTCTTCACGTTCCTTCTTCTTCTGCTCGTTCTTCAAGATCCACATTTCCCATCCCCCGGGTACTCTTTCTCTCTCAATTTTTTCTTTTTTCGGTTTTTGTTTGTTCTGTATTTGTTTTACTACTGTAGTTACAGCAATGTAATGTTGTTGATATGTTGAGTTGATTACTCTGCTACAGTGTGTTCTTTTGAGGTTTTTATTTGGTAGTTTCGTTTTATCGTTAGATTTTGGAATTTTTATTTTTTTTGCTTTGATTATGGAACGCGGTTTGCTGCATTTGAATTTTGATTGTTTGTCTGCTGGTTAATTTAATGGTCGGATGAACATTCTTGTTTGCGTTGTGTTGATCCGGAAGAAGCCATTTTATTGGTATTGTTTGGCCGCCCGGATTATGCTAGAAAATAAGAGGAATCCGGAATTTTAGATCTGGTATATTTCACTTATTGGAACTCATAATAATTTCTTTATAAGCTGATTTGATTTACATTCGATCTTTTTTTTTTCCCCTCAAGGAACTAAATAGCAGAATTAACGATTCTGGTTTTCTCTTATATTCATTGATTTTCCTCCATTGTTCTTTTATTATCTGTTGATTTTTTGAATCTTAAATGTTTGCCAATAACTATGCAGATCCTGTTATATATAACAATTACGAGCTACAATGACTTTGAGTAATGACAATGCACAGCCAGTGACTGCTAATGGAGAAACAAATACTAACAAACCCTTCAAGATCTTCGTGGGTTATGATCCGCGTGAAGATCTTGCTTATGAGGTCTGTCGTCATTCCATCATGAAGCGAACATCCATCCCTGTGGAGATCATACCCATTGTCCAATCAGATCTTCGAAAGAATGGCCTCTACTGGCGCGAAAGGGGCCAAACTGAGAGCACCGAGTTTTCATTCTCTCGTTTCTTGACCCCTTACTTGGCTGGTTATGATGGTTGGGCAATGTTTGTTGATTGTGATTTTCTCTACTTGACGGATATCAAAGAATTGAGGGACTTGATTGATGACAAGTATGCTATTATGTGTGTCCATCATGATTATACACCTAAAGAGACCACAAAAATGGACGGGGCAGTGCAAACGGTGTACCCAAGGAAGAATTGGTCTTCTATGGTCTTGTACAACTGTGGTCATCCGAAAAACAGGGTGTTGACACCTGAGGTTGTCAACACGCAAACGGGTGCATTTCTCCACAGGTTTCAGTGGCTTGAGGATGAAGAAATTGGGTCAATCCCATTTGTCTGGAATTTTCTTGAGGGTCACAACAGGGTTGTTGAGAATGATCCTACAACATTTCCAAAGGCAGTACATTATACTCGTGGAGGGCCGTGGTTTGAGGCTTGGAAGAATTGTGACTTTGCAGATCTTTGGCTGAATGAAATGGAAGAGTACACGAAGGAGTCTAAGAAGACAATCAAAAATTAGATAGGACCAGCTGGTTGCTAGTAATATTTGATTTCCAGGTTGATTAGTAAAGTTTACTATTCAGATGTTCCATTCTTTATGTTGCATTCACCGTTTGTATTTTAGATTTAATGACTCCTATATTGAGAGTCCGAGTAATCCTTTGCATTAGTTATCAGATAGGCATTCGAGGCAATATCTATGCGTTATATATATGTGTGTGTGTGTGTGTGATGTTTCAGTGTTTATTTGTCTAAAGACCACTTTCTGAGTATCAATTCTTTCGTATTAGTTTGTAATTCATATCAGTTGATAGTTTGCCAAAACTTTGTATCTTCTCTTTCGTATGTTATAGTATTGTTGTTGAGTTGATTATGGACCAGATTTGAAGAGCACTACTATATTCAGTGCTGCTGATCCGAGGCATTGGCTCGAACTTTCTGCCAACTATTTTAGTTCTGCCTCTGTAGTTTGGTTTTTATTGTTTGAACCTCTGCCTGCTATGCTATCTGAGTCACTTCCTCATTGTTGACTCCAAGCATATAAAGCAAAGATGGAGTGAACACATAACTAGAGATACACTGGGACAGACAGTTCATGTTCATTTGAAAGATTCACGTGCAATAATACAGAGTCTACATGTGATGCCAGCTCTGCCAATGAGATATTCATTTTGGGTATTCTGCATTGTTCACTTTTGGTCAAGCCTTCTGAGTTTTGAGGCATTGTTCACTTTTCTCTGTTCTTTTGTTAGTCTGTTTTGTTTGAAGAAATTGGGCAACCTTGTGGAATAATAATTCATTTGGCTTTTGGCCGCGGTGTTATTTGTCATTTCCGTTCTGCCTTGTGCACTTGCATTCTTTGCTTGGACAAATGGGTAGGTACTTGTTCACTTGCAAATTAGTACAAGGTACCGTGCAATACGTCCATACCATCCGGCTAATGAAGTTATTCACGTGACAGTACTCTCATTAATTCATTTGATTTTTTTTTTTAAAAAAAAAAACTCCATTAATTTGTGCAGAAATGTATGAGGGCAAATCTGTCCACGTGGAATAACATAACCGCGAATATTTGGAACTCGAATCGCTATCAAAATGACATCACGCGATTTGTCCAATGTGTACCACTCTTCTCTCTTTTAAAGCTTCCCACCTGCACGGAGCCCCACCTCAGATTATACAATCAACGATGACCGCGTGTCTCCGAGCGTGCCGATCCCAACTACTAGTCTTTGGTTCCCCCGCCAGCCAATCCTTAGGTCCACCTCCTCTTCCGTTTCTTTCCCCTCCCACGCGGCAAGCTTCTTCACTAGTTCTTGGAGTCAGGTCGAGAAAGCCGCTACTGACACGTGCAGAACAGATTACACCGACGACAAGAGAATCACGTGAGCTGAAGGAGGGAATAGCGGGGTTCTACGACGAGTCTTCTAGTCTTTGGGAGAACATATGGGGCGACCATATGCATCATGGATTTTATGACCCAGATTCCTCTGTTTCGCTCCCTGATCACCGGGCCGCCCAGATTCGCATGATTGATGAGGCTCTCCGTTTCGCCGGCGTTTCGGGTTGGTGATGTAGATTTTTACACGTCTCTTTAGTTGTCACGAAAGATTAAGATAACATAAAATAAGATGCATGACAACTGGCAAGTTTAAATTTATGGGAAAAAAAAGGAAATTGTGCAGTAAAATCATGAGTTAGGGCATACATTCAGTAAATGAGATAAATTCTCCGAAGAAAAGACGAGTTTATACATTGTTTCGTGTTTGTTAGAAAAAGACGCCTTAATAAATCGTAGTTGTTTTGATAAAAATAATGATTCGACGGCAAAAAAAAATGCTCCTTTTTTTTTTTTTTTCTTTTTAATGTAAAATGCATTTCAACATTCCTTTATTTTACTTCTACATACTAACGTTACATCATTTTTTTCTAATTTTATGCTAATTATCTCAAATTTTAAACTTTTTGTGTTATTTATTGAAGTTTTATATTAGAAGTGTCCAGTTTTTATGTTATTTATTTCAAATTTTACACGAGAGTTTTCAATTTTAACATAAAATATTTTAAATTTTACGTTAAAAATAATAATAATACATACATATATTGTAGTAGATAGTACTTTAACTTAACTTTGAAAGATAATAGTTAAAAATTCTACTTAGTTTTTAAAGGCATTAGTTAAAAGTGTATATTTCTACTTAACTTCAACAATTAAAAATATTTGATAAATACTACTTTTTAATAGAAATTATGAACATTTTTTTATTCATATTTAGTGAATTCAACTCATAACACAATGGCTTGAAAGCTAGCATAGAAGTCACAACATCTCAATTTTAAACATATCTTAATGGACAAAGCTATTTGTCCAAAATATGTATGTTATAAGCACTTATTTTATTATTATTATTATTATTATTATTTTCAATGAAAGTGGAGTAGCTAAAAGTATTCATTTAAAGCCAAATTTTACATAGACAAGAACATTTAGCCTTGTTCATCCCACTAATGATTTCATTTCGCATTGATGAATTAAAAGTCAAACTTCGTCAATGAAAAACATACTTATATTTTACATGACATATTGTTAAATTAATTAATTGATTAAACTCAACTATTGGTTGATGTTAGTTTGCTTATTGAGTGCTAATAGATTGGTGGTTAGAGTATAAACATGTTAAAGTGATTTTCTATTTAATCATTATATGTATTATGTATATTACTGAATTCCTAAACTGACATAAAATGATGGTATTGGGTTACGGTATGTATTCTAGCAGAAGGATTTAAACATGTGACAGAGAACTTCAAACCAAATTCCTAAACTGACATGCAATAATGGTGTTGGGTTACTCCATATATTCTAGCAGAAGCATTTAAACATGTGACAGAGAATGTTGGGAGGCCTCCCGTTATTGGGAGGCCCACTACTTCAATTGATATGATATGGTTCCGAAGGATGAACTGGATATGGACAGTTCGTACTGACGAGAATTTGACTCCACGAGAAATTGAGCAAAAGGCTGCGGAATTGGCCTAAGCTAGTTTATGTTTTTATTTGTGATTCAGCGGTTAGTCCTTGAATCTAAAAAAAAATCAATGTGTAGCTCCCAGCCCCCTCTTTTTTTCCTAGCGAGCTCTTTCAGGGGAGAACCAGCTAGCTCTGGGTTCGAGTGGCATTTCACCCCTAACCACAACTCATTCGCTGATTCTTCAACATCATTTTTATTTATTTTATTTTCTATTTAATTTTATTTTGATTTGAATTAAATTAATAAAGAATTAATTGTTAAACCACTGCATTCGATTTGTAAATTCCATCTTTTCATAAATATTGATGTTTTGTTGTACTTTATTTTATGTTTGTGAATGAAGTTGATACTCTAACAATGAAATTTTATTTGTGAATTGGATTCAGATAACCCAACAAAGAGGCCAAAGAGTGTAGTTGATGTTGGTTGTGGGGTGGGAGGCAGCTCTAGATACCTAGCTAGGAAATTTGGGGCTAAATGTCAAGGCATCACCTTGAGTCCTGTCCAAGCGCGAAGGGCAAATGCTCTTGCTGCTGCTCAAGGGTTAGCTGATAAGGTATATACAATATTTTCATCTTCCCTCGTTATAAGCTTAACAGTCACACACTGTTTGAGCAAATTACAAGTTTCTGATACAATTTTACAGCCTTCTAATAAGTTTATGAGACAACAAATCCCTAAGGTTGGCCGAGCCAGTTAATGTATCTTATAAACTAATGGGAGACAGCTGACATTTATGCTGAAGTTGTCACTTAAAAATCTTGCCCTATTATAAAAGGAAAAAAGTCCTACGGGACCTTGTAATAATTCTTTATGTTGAATGCACCTCCCATGTAATTTGATTTACAATAAATGTGGAGATTACCTCTCTTATTTGGAGTCGTTTCTTATTAATGGTTTCAGTTATCCTGTTTATAATTATACAATTATTTCTATTTATAATTCTTTTGATATCTTTTGTGGAAGCTGTTGGTGAAAATAGTTCTTATCTCTTGCATGGGTATCTCTTTGTGATGATTGTTTCAATTTTATGTAGCCGTAACTGAGTAGTATTAGAGATAACAATGTGTACTATCGGCAGGTTTCCTTTCAAGTTGCGGATGCTTTGGAGCAACCATTTCCTGATGGGCAATTTGATCTAGTTTGGTCCATGGAGAGTGGAGAACACATGCCTGACAAATCGAAGGTTCTTTCTCTTCTAAATTCATTCATCGGATTAAATTGAGGGTCATTTCTTTAGTATGGCTTCTTTAGCATAATCGGATAGTGGCACGTCTTCGTGATTTTTCTCATCATTTCATTTCTTAGCATGCTGTGGCTATCCCAATTAACTCTTTCAAATTGGCAGTTTGTTAGTGAGTTGGCTCGAGTTGCAGCCCCAGGAGGCACAATAATAATAGTGACATGGTGCCATAGGGATCTTGATCCTTCTGAAGAGTCACTGCAGCCATGGGAGGAGGAGCTCTTGAACAGGATACGTAATGCTTATTATCTACCAGCATGGTGTTCTACTGCTGATTATGTCAAATTACTTCAGTCACTTTCTCTCGAGGTAAATGCTTGGAATAGTTTGGCATGGACATTCTTAAAGCAGAGTTGAACATGTGTTATTATGTAGTATAATGGTCAAATTTATTTATATATTAAGCGGGGAAAAAAACCTTAGTGAAATTTGGTATTTTTATTTTCATGATTGATGGATCAATGTCTTAAGTCAGGGTTTAAATGTCATCTTGCTGCATTAACAACACGCTTTTTGTACTAGTTAACTCATTGTGAAACTTGCAAACTGCCTTGGCAGGATATAAAGGCAGAAGATTGGTCTCGGTATGTTGCGCCATTCTGGCCAGCAGTGATACGCTCAGCATTGACATGGAAGGGCCTCACATCACTGCTGCGTACTGGTAGGCTTAGCAGTCCTTGCTGGTACCTATAAATAATCCGTTTCCTTTGTCTTTGCCTCCTAGTTTTCATTTGTTCCAATGGAAAATCATTTCTTGACAAAAACTTGAAATTATTTCCTTTCCTCTTTGAAGAAGCAAAATGTTAGCATCCGGGGAAGCAAGTAAATCTTTCTTTATATCTTGAAAGATACTACTATTCAATCATACAGAGGAAGATGATTTGATTTTGCATAAGGTTCTATAAAAGCGCATATGACAACTTGATCTGTTGTTCGTCTTTTAAACTATTTAGTGATGAAAATGATTCGTTTCTATTGATTTGAGTATGAATGCCGTGTTAATCAGGATTAAAAACCATAAAAGGAGCATTAGCAATGCCATTGATGATGGAAGGATACAAGAAGGGTCTTATTGCATTTGCTATCATTACTTGTCGGAAGCCTCAGTAAGTGATGGAGGCAGCAACGAGGAGGGTTCCACGAGTATGAATTATTCTTTGCATACAAATTTACAATTATTTCAAGAGAATAAGGGAAGAGTAAGAGAAACCGTCCCAAGTGCCAGCATTGATTCTCTGCCTGTTGCTGTTTCTCTTCATGCACAGTGATAGTTAATAAGTAGTCAGTTCATTACATCTGTTGCTTGGCATTCTCTCTTTTCCCATATGATTTACTTTACTATATTGAACATTGTAAGCAAGTATTGCTTCAAATTAGTGCTTATTTTTCGTGATGAGAGGAAGAAGCACTTTTCCTACCAGTCTCTATTAAGGCTACTTGAAATGATCTACCATAAGTGATTTTTTTGAGAAAGCAATCTTATTTCTTATCTCTGGTTTTATTTTGCCAACTCCGCAATTGGTTCAACTATACCGTGATAGTGAAGGTTCAACTTGCTCAATTAAAATTTCTATTTTAATTGTGAATGGCATTGAATTACCGTCAAATCTCTTTATAATCACAACTTTGGAACTTAATTAATTTTATTATTATAAAAAAGTTATAAATTAATAGATATATATAATTATAAAATTATTATTTTGATTTAATTATTTTTAAAGTAAGTGATATAAAAGTAAATTATGTCCTACGCTAATTATCTGAATATGTCAAATTTAATGTATAAATATTGATAAAAGAGATAAAAATAATTTTAAAAAATTAGTACACTGTATTTATATATTATTAGGAATATGCAAATTCTCTTTAATGTCATCATTGTAATGTAAATTTTATAAATATTTTATATTTTATAAAATAATGCGTAATTTTCAACCAATTCAAGCGATTCTTTTCCTTCTTCCTCGAGCAAATCAATTATGCCATATTTTTCTTAGCATATATTTTTTGCAATATATGAACAATTATTACTTTATAGAGACAAGTTTTTTTTCTCTTATATATATATATATATATATATATATATATATATAAAATCTAAAAAATTATGATATTAAAATTATTTAAAAATTATTTTTATATAAAATATTATTACAGAAAAGTCTTATTATGTTTATTATCAATTAGAATTATTTACTTTATTAGTTAGAATATAAATTTGACATTTTTATTGTTATAAATTGTTTTTTTTTGGTGACAAATTTAGCATATATAATGTTGATTAGTTTGTGTACTTTAAAAAAAAAAAATTGTAAAATTGATGATGAGGTTACAAAGAGACCAACTGAGATTGTTAAACTCAACCAAACACAACCTGCACATGCTTCTCACGTGGCCGACATTATTTGCGTTGCGACAAAGACTATTTTCTTTCAATTATATTATTAATAATATTTTCAGGATGAAGTGACCCAAATAAAAAAGAAAAAGAGAAGTCACGTCAACAACGAGACTATATACCAAAAATATAATCGGGGCATAGACTTTACACGCGTTCAACTGACGTGGCCACACCTTTTTATTTTTTTATTTTTAATTTTAGAAAAAATTATAATTAGAAATAAAAAATTGGCTGAAGGAGAAGATTCGCAGCCGAAGGCGAAAGCCGGCATTTCAAAAACCCTCTCTTCTTCCCTTCTCTTCTTTTGGCTCAGGTATTTCAGTTTTTTGGAAGTGACAAAAAGCCAGCGATGTGTGGAGAGAGACTGTAGGCTGTTTTTGACAAAACGACGTCGTGAGCAGTTGCAATAGGGAAAGAAAAAGCTAGAGTGAGTGAGTGAGTGAGTGAGTGAGTGAGTGAGAGAGAGAAAGAGAGAAGGAGAAATACAATTTTCTAAGTCTTGAATGAGGTTTGTGTTTCCTTTTACTTGTTTTCTTTGTCTTCATCGATATTCATTTGTTCATATATTTTTTTTTTATATGTTATTGTTTTTTCTTCGTTTCGCTTCGATCGTTTGAGATGTTCGGGGCGCGAATTTTGGGGACTGATTGTTGTGTTTATGCATTGAAAATGGGTGATTTGCACGATAATGCCGCTAGCTGTTGAGTAAATTTAACCTTGAGGATATGTGGGAGTTTCTCATAATGTTCTGCGTAATTTGTGTTTTGGTCTTTGTATTTTATCTCATCTATGTACGTGGCTGCGGCGCCAGGGTTGTTTGCATAAAAGAAAGTTTTGTGAAGTTGAAGTGTATTAACTAGGAAATTGTATTTGGCGGGGGAATTAACGGGAAGTGTATTAACTGGGAAATTGTATTTGGCGGGGGAATTAACGGTCTGAGGCCCGGCAGCCGATACTTCAGTGTGGAATAAAATTTGTCAGTTTGAGCTTTTAGGTGAGGTGAAATAGAAATGAATTAATGAGCTTAAGCTCGAACCTTTGCTGGCTAGTTGAGTTGGCGAGAAACGAGATAGTTGTATAAATCTCAGTGACCAAAATAACGAAAGGAGTAACATCAGATAGCCATAGACATGATAAGTACTAAATTCTTTTATGGCTTTTAAGAGGAATTGGGGAGTCTATGTATAAATATGCTTGCCTTTATATGGTTAATTGCACCATGTTAATAGTACATCATTTTTTTTTTTCAATAAAAGGATCACAGAATCAATTACAAGTTGGATCCAGTGAATGTTATTTAAGTCTTATGGAAATATAATAAGTTAAAAATATAATTTTCTAGAGTTTAACAAAATTAGTAATTTTGATTCTACTCCATTTCAAATGCAATGCGAGTTCATTCACCAAGTGAAACAATGAGGTGAAATTCAATATTGATGAAGTTTTGATGCTTGAGAGAGTAGTCATTGGTGTGGCCATTTGGCTGCACCTTTATGATAAGAATGCAAAGACATACTTTTCTTTTACCAAGCAGTTGTTTGCAAGGATGGGTCTAGATAGGTGCAATTCGCTTGCTGAAACCATGTGCAAGGCCATTCTGGCCACGTACAATTGTCTTGCAATTGTCTTTTATGGTTAGTCTAATAAACTAGAACTGTAAAACTAGGGGGATTTTTTTAGTTGGGATTTGTAAGAATCTTAACTAAGATTTTGTCATATTTTTATTGACTTATGATTCTTAAATCTGGTTGTAACAGTGATTACTTTTTAATGTCTATTTATTTTTCACATTTTAAGCACTCTACAACTTGCAACACATGAGGGTTTACTGTAGGAAAAGTTATAATACTTTGCATGCCACGTCTCTACCGAGGAACACGCTTACAGCTTTGCAGGTGGTTTAGAATGCAAGAAGAAGAGTATCCATAAGTGATGAGTTATATGTTATGGACTCAGAAGGGATGTGGTAATATAAACACATAGCTTTGTGATTCATTTATCTATATATAGATGTGGACAAAAACGTATCTGCCAACAAATTTTGTTTGTGTACATGAATTGTGGGTGTCATGCTGAATAAAATCATGGAATCATTTAGAATGTCTTAGGGCATGGGCTAAATCTCCAAGAGTCTATTTGTAATATGTTCAACAATGAACAGATTCTCCCTGCCCTATTACCCACCCTTTTTTGTTTTTAAAAAAATATGACATTCGGTAAATGTGTTACCTTCCTGAAGCATTTTTGTATAATTTATCTGTCATATAGATAGCAACGAAATTTTGGTGCATTGTCGATGCAGGTCATATTTGGATTATTCAGAATTTTTCCCTCCAACATTTTGCTCAAGCTTAAAATGAAACCAAGAACTGGTGGGGGATCTAGGGGTCAGAAGGCCAAGAATATTCAGTGTGAGGGGCCAAATTGGATTCTTATCGCAGGTGGTGCCTTGTTATGTACATTATCAGTTCGCCTTGGTTACAAGCTGAAGCAGGCTCTTGACTCAAAGCAGCAGGCCAATGCCAATAATGCTCTGAAAGGTCTTGTAATATTATATGTGTTTAATCACTTAGTTGTCTCTGGTATGCACCTTTTTTTGACTTAAGGTTGTACACAATTCAGGCGATGGCAAACTTTCTGATAGGAGGAGGTCACCAGGTCACCATTTGCATACAAACATGTATTCCTTTACGCAAGACGATGATGGTTGCTTCAACTGCATTTCAGGTGTGAAATTCCTTCTTTGTTTTCTTGTCATTTGAACTATACATAGATTAAGATAGCTGATATCAAACTTTAAGGCAAATCTTTGGTAGTGCCTCCTTGACGACTCTCTTGGCATCGTTAGTTCTTTTTATTTATTTATTATTTGGTCGGTTCAGTTATTTCTATTAAGAGACTACTGGCTGTTCAGAGAACTTTCTTTTTGTCAAGATTGAGTGCATTTTCTGCAGCTTACTATTACTATTAACATGCATGAATTCTAGAATGGCCGACTCTAATCATTTGTCTTCTTCCTCACATTGAGATCTGAATCATAAGGTTTATCAGGAGAAGATGCCTTCAAATGAGAAGGAGCTGAAACTTTAAATTTATTGTTTTGATCTCTGCACTCATGTTGAATCCTTTGTGATTTGTGTGAAAGGCCCATCATTTGAGATGGTCGCTTTTTGCAATAGAGTGGATGGAAGATTAAAACAAAAATGTTTGTAAAATCTGCACCTAATATTTGTAATGCATGACAGCTGAGAAATGACTGACCTTCTGTATGTAGTAAGTATATTCATAATGAATGCTAGCTATTGTGCTCTGGTTTGCTTCTTTATGCTAGGATATCTAGTATTTCTGTACTATATTTGACTTTTAAGGTTCAAGGATTGGCAAGGAATAGTTAGAGTTTTGGCGGCTGGAGAAGTTAGCTTCTGATGGTTTTTGGTATGGCAGCTAAGAACTTAAGTGCAAAATTCTAAAACATATCAGGTGTAAGTTGCGGTTTGAAGATAGGCTTTTGGGCGTTTGGTATGTGTATAAAGTATGGTTTGACCAGTGCGGTAAAGAACCACAAGTAGATATTTGTATAAAATCTTTAAGAAGAAAGAAAAGTTAGGAGATGAAGAAACAAGTCGTAGGCAATATCAACTAAAAGAAGGTAGTCTCGCCTTCATGACTAGCTACAAAGCTGCTGAACATTATTATTTGATAGTGAAATTGAGGAGTAATTAACCATCCCTATGCAGACTCATTCTCTAAGTAAGTACAGAGGTTTGACTACCCTTGGACCTTTAAATGTCCCATTGACATCACAAGATGCAACAGAAGATTCATAGACCAGTTCTAAGATCCATCTCCAAGAAAATTGGAATCTACAAAATATCTCGACTCCTTCAATCATGGAAATAAAAATAAAACTTGCTTAGCAACATCCCAACTTAGGAAACTTAAAATTAAATCTCAATGAACTTTAGCTTAATTATTCTAGGTCCCACATGAACCCTAGAATTTGGACGCAAAGCACAATTTGAATCTTGGGTATTGAATTGGATTTTGTAGATTCTTGAACTCCTTTACCCGTTCCTGTCATCATATATTCTTAAAAAATGAATTATAATTTCTTGCATATGTTGTTCCTTGATGAATGATGGCTCCAGATTATTTGATACTCCCCAGAGTAATTTCTCCTATTCCTGTTTCTGGTCCTTTTATGCACTTAGCATCTGCTGATATCCACGTTTTTAATACTGTGAAAGCATGTTCATACAATAGCGCAGCGTTTTGTCCATCTAGATTTGGATTCCTGATGCACTACTTTGCATATTCATTGGTTAAGATAATAATATTATGATATTCTTCCAGCATTCTTTTGTTTCTTATGAATTTTTTGAAACAGGAAATGAAGGCATGGTGGATATGAAGCATTCGCCAAATGGCCAGATATTATCTGAAACTGATGTTCAACTCCCTCTGGTGACAGTTCCTGCTCCTGAATTTAGCAAGGAGAATGGAGTTAATTGGACATCATCTCCTGATCGGCTTGAGTTGCCACCGAAGCCGTTTCACCATTCAAATTGCTCAGACTCACCATGTGTCTCAGAATCTGGCTCTGATATCTTCAGCAAACGAGAAGTGATATATAAGCTAAGGCAACAATTGAAGAGAAGAGATGATATGATACTTGAGATGCAAGATCAGATAGTGGAGTTGCAGAATTCACTCAATTCTCAGCTTGACCACTCTACTTATTTGCAGTCACAGCTTGATTCTGCAAACAAAGACTTGTTTGATTCCGAGAGAGAAATCCAAAGACTGAGAAAAGCAATTGCAGATCATTGTGTGGGACATGTGGCTATCAACGACAAACCATCAATGCTCACAGGTTGGCCAACTGAGGCAAGAAACGGCCATGCAAATGGGTATTTTGACGACGAGAGCAATTTTGAATGTCTGGAAAAGGGAAGAGGAGGTGGTGAAAAGATCGATATGCTGAGGAAGGAAGTTGGAGAGTTGAAGGAAGTGATAGAAGGGAAAGACTACTTGTTGCAGAGCTACAAAGAGCAGAAGACAGAGTTGTCGACGAAGGTCAAGGAGCTGCAGCAGAGACTGAATTCTCAGCTCCCTAGTATTTTGTAGGTACATTTAGGTTTTTGTTTATTCTTTGTTTCCTTTGTTTGTTTTGTCTTCCTTTTTGCTTTCATCAAAAAAAAAAAAAAAAAAAGAGGGAGAGGAGGAAGACAAAAATTTCTAGGAGAATGTTATTTTTCTGCTTTCTTTATTCCTTAAGTATCCTTAGTTGAGACTCAGTTGGATGCTATGTTTCCGTGCTTGTTTCTGTTGGTGTTCATATAAGTTAGTGAGTGATAAAGAGAAAAGAGGCAAAGGCAAAGCAGTTGGGTGATACATTCACGTTGGTTTTTCGATTGACCATGTCGAAGGGCAAATGCCTGCTTTTCCTTGCACAAAATGTTTAAGCTTCGACAGAGGTTTGCTTGTAATTTTCTTTGTTTTATCAATCTTTTACTGCTTCGTTCTCCTTCGGTCTTGGTTGCCAAAGAGTAGCTAAGATTCCTGATCCAATTAACCGAAATGAATAAATAATTTATATAACTTCACTGCAATAAAATGTAACAAATGGGAAGTCGGTAGGTAATAATTGCGATTCTTTCGATTGTGCCGTTTTTACCATGGTATAAACAAAACGACTCCGTTTCTAAAGCGAAAGCAAACCAAGCGTTCAGCGATTTCGGACATATCGAAAGAGAAAGAAAACCGAGCAAAGATCGATGGGTGGAGGGAATAAGCGAAAGAGAGAGACAGAGGGAATCGAGAACAATAACAGGTGTAATAAGAGACGTGAAGGTCTTTTTGAGGAGGCCCATAAGTTTCTTGCTGGTGCTTCGACTGTTGAGTCTTGTAGTCTTTGGCTGCAGCAATTGCTTGACAATTACGATTCTTATAATTTTAGTAAAGAGGAAATGATCATGATGAATAGAGTGATTGAAATGGTTAAATCCAAAGTGATTTCTATGTTGGCTGCTCTTCCAATTGAGAATCGTCTTGTTTGAAAGATTTACGGTACTTCTATTTACTGCTTTGATTTTTGAATTTGTTTCGTTGATTTATATTGAGGTTTTATCATGGGTTTGGTGGCTGGGAAATACGTTATAAAGTAATGAAATTATGGGTGTATTAGATTGTTTTGAAAATCGATTTAGGGTTTGTGAGAGAGCGCTTTCTATTAAAGTATTTTGTACAAATTTTGCTTTTTGATACAGAACCATCGTTTTGTTAAGCACATACAAGTAATTTTCTGAAAAAAATTTAAGTAATTTAGAAGCCACTCCAGCTGCTTTGTTTATTTTGAAAAACGTTTTTGTCTATTTCCTTTTAACACTGTGAAGCCTATACATAATGCTTTAACCATCTGAAAGCGGGTTTATCGGTGACACTTTGAAAGAACATCCCCAAACACATCATTGTTTTATTCTTCTTTTCTCTACATAAAAATGTGCTGATATGATTTTGAGAATATAAAGAGGGATCTTTCCTTGGAAAAATAATTTAATGGATTTCTGAAGATATTTAACAAGTTTGTATTGCCTGCTTTGGATCCAAGTGGATGAAAATTCCTTTGAGTTGGACCTCTATGTTGCTTTGCTTGTGATACGTTGCATGATTTGATTTTTGATCATCTATTGAAGGGCTCAAAATATATTGTTCAATGGATCTATGGGCTGTATCTCAGTCACTTGATTTTGGAAGAGCATAAAATTTAAATTTTCTGAACTTTGAAATGTTATCAAACTTCATTAATGATTTGTATTTTCACTTTTATGGTTTCTGAACTTTGTGTTATTTACCTCATTTTTACTTTATTTTTAATAGTTTTCTCATAGTTTAACATTTTCTTCCGTTAAAATAGTAATAGCGTGTTAAATTGTAGAAAAAGAAAATGGTGTTATGATGTCATAAGAAAGTTTCATTCTTTTTACAGGTCTCCTCTTCTTGTTGGGGCATGCTAAGAGACTCCTGATTAAGATTTCAACTATCCTTCTTTTTTGAAGGGTATCGAGGCTTTAGTTTCTCATTCTTTCGCTTTGGTTGCAGATGCTAAGAATTATATCACACACAATTGATATGGATATTTTACATGAAGAATTGTAGAATTTATTAATAAGGCCTTGACTATTCTTCAAAACACATTGATCTTGTCGGTTGCTTAGTCTCAATGATGCGACAGTCTTCTGCCAGTCCCTTACAGTGGATGTCTAGAGTTTAGTTTGAAAATTTCTCTCTCTGACAATAGATTTTTGCAGCATGAAGTGGAGAAACAACTAGATATGGTGCAATTGTTGCGATACTCATGTTCTTCAGAATGATTTTGCAAATCAAGAGCTTGGTTTTAAGGAACCTTTGAATGATCATTACATATATTTGTGGGGTGCTGGGAATTACTGGAGGTTCCTTCTGGTCTGGGTAACTGTATTCTGATGTGTTGCTATTCTGTGGTGCGGATTTAAATACTACATTTGGTAAGCGAGAGCTGCTGATTTTGTAGCGGTGCAGTAAAACAAGTTGGCGTGTCCTGTTCTGAAAGGATTTTGTAGCTGTTTGTCTGAAAGTTCTTCCCCTAATGCACAGCAGTTCAGTAGCGCAGCCTCAAGCAGTCAAGCTTGTTCCACATCAAATGCTAGAATGTTTGGTTTTTGGCAGCGGCAATACATTTGTCCTGATTCGGTCTTGAGTGGCAAAACGAGACTTGATTGTCAAAAACCTATTTCTTCTTGCATTTTCATCAATTGTATAGCCGGAGCTGCTGATATCCTATGCTTTTTTTTGATTGTTTAGTTTCCTGACGGGAAGGCTTTGCTGCAGGTTCTGAGGGGCAGAGCTCAGACTATAGCCACATTCAGTTTTTGCTGGAGGATTGTCACATTGCCGCATTTTCCTTTTCTTTTACACAGTGAGACGTACTATCTCGTTGCCTTTTGTTTGGGGTTGGGATTTTAAGAGTTTGTACATTTTTCTTCCTTTAATGAACTAACCCTTTATGTGTCATTATCATTTTGATAATGCGTGGATTTGAAATTTACTTATGCATTCTCGTTTGTAAGTTCAAACTTGTTCAATTCCTTCTATTATTGTGGTTCTGAAAATGTTTCCTCTCCAGGTTTTTGAAAACAAGATGTTGCTTGTACAATGAACCCAGAATCAATAACACTGTAATTCTCGGCAGTGTAGAAAGGTATTTAATGCAAGGCAGGCAGCCACAACCAAAGATAACATGGATAAAAAACCGCTTTACACAGCTTTATGTGTTTCTTCGTCTCACAAAACGAGAAAAAAAAATGATAACTAATTAACAGTGGGCTCCGGCCATAAGGGATTTTCCCTATCAAGGACAGTGTCATCACTCATGCATCCTCTTCACCTAGAATTCAAATCAAATTCCCCAACTTCACGCCACTCCTCTTGCATAGCCGTGTCTCCATTATCGGTTTCCACGTCATTGAAGAAATCTTCCGATGGTTCTTTCTCTTCTCTCTCTGAATTGTTTACCCATCCATTCCATTTCATCCGGATTCATGCTCTGTGCTTTCTCTCCCACATCATGCCCCATCGGAATATTATTGACTTGAGATCCTAGCGCACTTGGTCTTATTGGGCCTCGGGCCAACAATTCATCGCGAGCACGTGGCCCGTTTCTCTTCTTGGGGGAGAGCCTGTTCAATCATCAATCTGTCCTCAGATAGGAATTCATCTGTAGCTCGCTTGGGGATTCTTATGTTAAAAAGCAAGGGCTTGATTCTCAAACGTTCCAGTGGACTCTGCGACTTCGGCAGCAATGTTGTTATCCCATTACTGGGAGCGAGAAGGCATCTGTCCTGTTCTGTCAGAATCAACGATCCTATCATCTTCCTCTGCTTCATAGTCTGCTACCACATGATAAGGTAGTGACCTACAAAGATAAAAATGGGAAAAAACAATTGAGCAAAATATGTCCTACCATAAATGTTGCAAAATTTTGGAATGAAACCTTAGATTTTAATTTACTACTTCCATAATCAAATAAGCAGGAATCGTGCAACACAATGACTTTTCCTTCCCATTTCTGTCAGTGGATAGCTCCAACCACTAGTGCATGTTTGAATCGGTCAGCCGCTAGGGAAGCAAGTCCAGGTATTTCTTTGCGGAAGAGCGGGCTTTCGTGCATTCAGTCAATCGACAAGTTGGTGATAGCTTTCTTCGTTCTGCTGACTAATCACGCGGACTCAAAGCTAAACCACTATGACTCGTATGATTTGCTAACACAACAGATAGTTTCGAAATCTTTCTCGCCAGGTTCTGGCGCTGTCCCCCGAGTTCGCCCGCTGAACAAGATCCCTTCTCAGCAATCAGTTCCAGTCCCTTGTCTTTCATCATTATGCATTCAACGCTTTCGAATGAGTTGGTTCAAGCAACTCATAGCTGGCCAGTTCTATGAATCAAAATCTCGAGTTGGAGGCATCGCTGGCCGAAAAAAAAAAAAGGCCATACATCTCTGATTACTCCTAAACATGGTCTCTGTCCACAAACATGAAACATTATAGATTGCAATTATATGTCATGATTTTGGAAGTGTATCCAATACTTGTTGGGTACTCCTACCAAAGCATTGATTGGGCACTCCATTATCAACCGCACCTTGGAAATTGAGAGAAACTAAAGTTTAGTGCCACACAGGCAATACAATTACAAGGAGAAAGAACACAAGGTTTGTAATAAATGTTACAAATATTCCAGAATGAATGATGCCATCTTTCACAGCATGAAAACTGGGATTGCTTGTGTGATTAAGTTACAAGCATAAATTTTTTTTCAAAAAAATAACAAATGTTTGGCATTGTACTAAAGAGTACATGGTGATGTCAAAGCTGAATCTCAAACAGCAATAAATGCTTCATATCTGCTGTAACAGGAAGAACTCAAAGAACTTTCTCTCTCTGCATGCACCCAGCTTCCAAATCCAATCCACAAAAACAACTTAGGATCAATGGTGGAGTAATGTGAGGTGAAGGTAGGGGATGCTCTACTCCTACCAACACTTGTAGTATCCAACTCCCCTGCCAGTATCACATGCCATTTACTGTATTCAAATATTCGTGATGCTCTACAAGAATATATATCTCCAAACCGTAATCCTGACCCACACACATCCACAAACTTATAAGAATGTAATACATCCTTAATAAATAGGTTACTTAATCCGTGGTGGTTAGCCCCAAGCCATTCAATCTAAATAATTTCATTGGTGACATTATTTGTAGGGCTGTAGGTTTACATTAGTTGAATCAATTTGAGTAAAAACATGAAGACTCTAGTGTGGCAAGACTCTGAACCACTGTAGATCAAAAAGGAAGACTCTTCTTTTTACAAGAAGGTGACACCATGTATAAAATTCTTTTTTACTTTTTTCCATTTCTTTTCTCCTTCAGTCTGCTATGCTTTGTTATCTTTAAGTACGCCCTTGTTTCTACGATTAGTATTGACAAATAACTGTCATCGCCTATTTCATGTTTGTCCTATCATCCATGTTCTGAAGCTTTTTTCACCCTGACAGCCCTATGTTCCTACCAGAACTCTTAACCCATAATACCAATGACAGCAATTTATTCTATTCTAACAATAAAATCAAAACCTATGTCCAAGAGTGCAATTTTTAGCAGATTCAAACAATTATAATTTCTCACAACTCCAATAGGCCTCATCGAAATTTGGGAATTCATGTCATAGAAAATTTACTAACATGATAAGTCACATAACTATAGAAAATTTACTAACATGATAGGGCACATAACTAACTCTGTTATGTTGAGAAATTAAGTACATAAAATCAAAGAATTAATTTGTATTACGATAAATGCAGCTAACAGCAATGTATACATCATATGCTGTCGTGAAAAGTTTAAGTAAGAACTGCTGTACCATGAAATTGCGGTTAGAATATCTTCCTAGAACCACAATTCAAACAAACTGTCACCCAATTCAAGCACTTCTTCAAACTGTAGAAAGATTAATACATGACTAACATACAAACTATTAAAACAAATATATGAATGGGCAAACATTATTCTAAAACTGAAATCTTGCTATACAAAAGTGATTTGTGCCAAATGTTGCATAACTCCAAACCCTGAAATCTCTAATTAGTTCATTTCTGATTTCATCTCTTATCTATTGGGGAAATCATCTAAAAATTAATTTCCCCAACTCTTTGCCTGCCAAATGTATCGATATGAAACTATAAACTCTGTATCTCTTATTGGTTTTCATCAAAAGTGCAATTACCTTCATCCATATTGACAAGTGTCAGAATATATCATCAAGTTATTCTGTCTTCATGCATATTAATTCAAATTTGATCATAATCATATTACAAAAAATTCATTCTTTTGCAAATGCTGTGCATATCTTCAAGTACTCAACTAAACTTTTCATTTAGTTTTCAAGCATCAAAACAGTGCCAAACCAAATCATTCAATAATTATTCCCACATCTATTGGAAACTCTTCAGAGCACAGGAGCCAATCATTCCATGTCACAATAAAGCGAAGGGAATCTAGTTCAATTATTCAAAGAACATTAGTCAGAAACCCATCCAAAGTTTTAGATTTTAAGAAACAAAAGCACATTAAAATGCAAAAACATTTATAATTGCCAATAACATCTCATTTGGTCATGTTTTCCAAGTATCCAGACAGTTAAGTAACCAACAAACCTCTCACAAGCATCTTATAACGACGTGAAAGGTCGCTTAAAGTCCGGGTGGCAGATCCCCCGCGCGTCCTGGTAAGTCATCCGGAGCTCCACCTGATTCAAAGGCCGCATCCCCTTCTTCTGCTGCGACTGCTGTTGCTGTTGCTGCGACTGTTGTGGGTTTTGCTGATTTTCTTGTTGTTGCAAATTGGAATTAGGGTTTTGTTGTTGAAGAGAAAGGGGACGATGAAGGCTAGGTGGGCGGAGATGGGCATCGATGTTGGATGGGAAGCGTGAGATTGCTGCCCGTTGCTGGGCTTGTTGTTGTAGTTGTTATAAGATAAGAAAATGTTGCACTTGTTGCTGCTGCTGCTGATTTTGTTGCGCTTGTTGTTGTCGTTGAGCCTGTTGCTGCTGGTGCTGCAAGAGTAACTGCTGCTGGTGCTGAGCCAAGGCCTTTGCTTCTTCCATCTTCTGTAAGATTCTCTTCAGAAATTGAGAGAATCTGCTTCTGAAACTCCGTTCTCTCTCTGAGACTCTCAGTTGTGTTAAGGCGATCAATGAGATGGCGAAGCAAAAGGAGGACGACTATATGGGTAAAGCATTGAAGGGAGAAGCCCGAACGCCAGGCTTGTTAAGCCCATTGTGCCCAATCTTGATATATGGGCCAAATATGACCCAGTGGATGTTGGCCCAACACATACTAACATTCATCGGATCATATTGTGTCACAAATTTTAAAAATGCCACTCAATCTGCACAAGTTTCATATGATATTTCATTTTTGGCCTTTGCATGTTTTTGGTTCAATTTTTAAGTTTATTTATATTTATAATTTAAATTATAATTTTTTTATATTTAAAATTAAAATTTTTATATTTAAATAAAAATATTTTTATTTTTTTCTAAAATTAAAACATTGAAGAATGAATGAATTTTATCAAGATAAAAATAAATTTTGTTAAAAAAATTAATGTGAAAATAATTTTTCACGATAAAATCTAACAAAAGAAGCTGTTTTTATACTAAATTTTTTTGAAAAAAATTCATTGAATGACACTATTTTTACACAAATTTTTTTGATAAAATTTATTTTTCTTTTAACAAAATTTAGCACTCCTTCGATAAAACTCGTCTCTTTTTTGAAATTTTAATTTTAAATAAAAATTAAAAAATTATGAGTATTTTTATTTAAATATCGAACTTTTGACTTCAAAGATAATAAATTTAAAGTTTAAAATATAAACAAAAATAAAAATGAACTTAAAAATTATACTATTTCGATAAAAAAATTTCTTTATTTTTTATTTTTATACTTTTTTATTTTTTATTCTTTTTTTTTTCAAAAAAATTATCACTTACCTCCTGTAGTTTTTAATTAACCAACACTCACCATTATTACTATTTAGCAAAATATAATAACGAACCTATTATAACTTTAATAATAATAATAATAATAATAATAAAATCTAACAAGTGAAAATAATGTCAAGGATGGTGAGTGGCTATTAGTAAAAAAAATCCCCGGCAACGGCGATGTTATTTTTATTCTTGAAATTATTTATTTTTTGGTGATTTTTTATGTCCACATAAATACATAACCATACATTCTTGTCTCGGTGCACGATTGTATTCCTGTCCGCGGTCGAGGTAAACATAATCCTATCAACAAACATGCCGTATATTCTCTGTTCTCTAAAACCTTCTTCGTCTTGTGCAAAACCCTTCCGTTCCAAACGAATAAGACCAAATTTCTTCCATTTTCAATGTGCCTGCCTCGCAAAATTTTTCTGTAATGGAAAAAGAATGCATTGAAATCATTTAACATTTAAAACCCGACATCACGTTGGCTCCATCCCTCACTTTGTGCTCTCCCCTCGTGGAGTCTCTATGCGTCGCAGCTTTCACAAGCTTATACGGTTAGTCATTGCTCTTGTTCCTCCGTTTTTTACACGTACGCTAACTTTGACATGTTATTTTCGTTCTTTGTTGCTCGGTAAGTAATTTGTTATTAGAAGTATTTGGCCCCATTTTTTGCACCAATAATGCGCCTGAGATAACTTCTTCGTTGAAGTTGATTGATGTTGATAAATGTAATTTTTTTTTCCTGGCCTGTTAAATGAAATAGGAAATCTACCATTACGGGCTACCAGTTTCTGGCTTGCTAATGCTGTGTGTATGTGAAACACCTTGGGGCTCACTCTTGACTAGTGCATATTCATATGGTATTAAATAAGGCACCTGAAAAGGAAGGAAAAAAAAAGGAAAAGGCATTCTTACTGGAAATTTTTGATTTTCTAACTAATGCTTGACTTTTTTGTCCCCTTGTTTTATATTGTTTATTGTCTGCCTCTTATGTTATAGTCTTTGGTTGTATGTTTGGGGGTGCGAGTATCTTTTGCATCTGATGTTAACTTTTGTTACCGGTGATTCTTGAGGGTCCTCTTAAGCTCATGTTGCATGTCGTGCATTATTATGAATCTTAACTCCACAGTTTATGCATGTATTTGTCTTTTCACTTGAAGCATCATGTGTTGCGGCCTCTTCTTTAAAGCAATTCTTGCTTCAGTAATAGTTGAGTTAGTTGTATAATCTTTTGATTATTTGCTCTTAGTTGTATTGTCTTTGGATTATTTGTTCTAAATATCTCTTGATTTGATGATTTTACTGTGATCATTTTAGATAAATATTTGTAATCTAAATTGCTTCTTTGGTCCATGCTGACATTTATTTTCACTGGACAGGGAAGAATTTTTTTGTTGCTTTTCTCTTGTTGTTCGACTTTCATACAACAAGCACTGGAGTAGCCCCGGTGTTGGTGTTCTTCTTGCTGATTTTAGGTATCAAAGGACCTACAGCACCTATAATTTGTTGGAACCAGCTTGTGCAAGGCTTTCACCAAACAATCAAATTATTACTAATCCTTATAGAAGCTATTCAAGGCATGGAAACCGTTCTCTGAAATTTGTCTCGGGGAAAACTTACTCTGTCCTTCAGTCAAGTAGTCTTCAGCACTGGTTCAAAAATTGGCAAGATCAGAGAAAGCGTAGGCTCACTGCAAGCACTTTTGCTGGGGCTATTGGTTTTTGGCCTCACAGGAGAGTTCAACTCTGGTTAGAGAAAATTGGGGCAATTGAGCCATTTTCTGGCAACCTTGCTACTTGTTGGAGCAATATCAAAGAAGAGGAAGCTCTTGAAAGATACAAGCTGATTACAGGAAATACTGTTTTGTTTCCTGAATTTCAGGTCTATAGGGATTCAAACCCAGAAGATGGCTGGCTAGCAGCTTCACCAGATGGGTTGGTTGATAGGCTTGTTTATGATTTGCCTTCCCGTGGTGTGCTGGAGATCAAGTGCCCCTTTTTTAATGGAGATATGACAAGGGCTTCTCCGTGGAAGCGGGTGCCCAATTATTGCATTCCACAAGCTCAGGGTTTAATGGAAATCTTAGACAGGGATTGGATGGATTTTTATGTTTGGACTCCTAACGGTAGCAGTCTCTTCAGGTTATATCGAGACTTAGAATATTGGGATGTTCTAAAAGTGGCGCTCACTGATTTCTGGTGGAAACATGTCCAGCCAGCAAGGGAGTTGTACAATAAATCTGTAATTTCAGATCCTCTCGAACAATTAAAGCCGCTAAAACCGGCGCCTAAGCATGAATTGTTGAGTTATATAGTTGGTGAAAGTAAACGTGTTGTTGACAACTCAAATTTACTGTTGCGCGAAATTCACGGGAAATTGCAATATTGATGTGTCTGGATGCCCAAGTTTTGTTCATCTCATTGTCTGTGATTTAAGGTGAAGGAAATGCATATTCTTAGCTGCAGGTCAGGAGACAAGTTTTTGTGAGTTTTTCAGTAATTGGCATTATTTAGATCCCTGGATATCTCATGCTACAGAGACAGAGCTAGGAGAGATCTCACTAGACATCCATTTGATCAAGGTGCTGTGACTGAAGCCAAAGATATAATCTCATAACTTGGGCTTGACTGAGGTAGGTATGAATATAATCTTATCAAGTTTCTGTTGTTTTGGTCTATTGAAGACTAAAGATCAGATTGATATATCTTTTCTGATATGACCTTGATGATGGTAGTTATCCTGTATCATTGTCTAGTTTCCCCCAGTAACTCTGTTTTTCCAGTTGTGGTGAAAGAGTTGTTTTTTAACCTAATTTCTGTAAGTAATGAAATTTCCTGCAGCAAATTGCCATCTGAAGGTCTATGAATTCATTGAGCCTACCTCCTCAGATCAGAATTGTTAACGCATGGTGTTCTTTTGTCAATGGTTGGATGCATCTGAATTGACATAGCAAATTTGGAGGGTACCTGCTACTGCACAAGTTTGGAAAAATTAAAAGGGATGAAGGGGGATGGCTCTAGTGTTTTTGTTGGAATTGGGGATGTCATGATTTGGTTGAGCAAGGATCAATAATTTCTGGGATGAGGCTTTTGAGGGACTTTGGTGGAGGCTTCCTGAAAGAAACCAATTATACATTATCCTGATAGAGATCTTATGACTGGTTGGACAGAATTTTGATGAAGATCAGGATTCTCATGTTAGCCATAAGCAAAGGGAGGGGGAAAGTTGGAATGATCAATTTAGTTCTTGGTGGAAAAGTCTCAACCTTAAACTCTCAATTGCAAATGACTCTCCTGATCTAATTTCTCTGCCAAGAAATGATTGAGTTCTGGTTGCCTGTCCTGGTTTATTACCTGCACTTAAGCTTGCTTGACATGATTGGACAAGATAAGTGGAAATGCTTCTTTGTTTTCTGGTAAGAGATTAAACAAGTTAGTAGAGATGAAAACTTCAGCAGTTGAGATGTTGCATTCTAAATATTCTAGTTTGTGCAAGTTCTTTTTATTTTATTTTCTCGTCTAAATCTATCACATCTACTATTGAGCAAGTAATGCATATTTTGCTGCATTGAGACCTACAACTGGCTGCATTGACCACATGTAAGGTATGTTCCTGGGTGATAACCCGGAGTAAATGCATGTCTGTTGCAGTTCTAATGTTGATGGAATGATGTATTTTGCACAATGGTGTGTTACCTGGATGGAATTTATTTCATTGGTGTTCTGTTGTTCACAAGCGAAATGGCATGTATATTCATCAAATTCAATGACTGAAATTAATACTGGCTGTTAATCATTTTAAATGCGTCTGGCAACACATTATTTTTAGGAATTAATACTTAAAATGAGTTTGATAATACTTAATTATTCAAAAAATTATCTTAAATGATTAATTATGAGCTTAATGCTTCATGTCTTATGTATGTTTCTTTTACCATTTGGTGATACTTAAACTATGTCCTGTTACTTTTCACCACTAGTATCGTTACCATCATTGCCACCACCATACTGCATACACATCACTGCATTCTTTTTAAATATAAATTTACCAAATGAAAAATTCCATATCTTAAATTATAATTTCTTAGACTTTGGCTGTCTAATCATCAAACAATTTGAGTTTTATTTTTCATATCTCTAGAATTTAGCATTACAATTTCAGTACTCATAATACACTCCTTAATATTTCAGCTTCAATTCCCAATTTTATCAAACAGCAACTCAGTCATTATCTAAAGAATCTTTGGTACGTGGCAGGGCTGTCGTTCTGTTTTCATGAGGAGTGCTACCAATGCTCATTGTTGCAAGGAGAGAACTAATTATCGTATTTGTTGTAAGCTTATCTTGCTTATGATTAAAAAGTTTTCAATCATTCTTCTGATACATATTCTGGTGGATCTTACACTTTTGTCCTTTGGAAAAAAAAAAAATTCAGTTCTGGATCAACCTAAAACTCCATATCAAATTTAAAGACATGTATCATGAAGGATTAGTAATGTTTGCTTGCATAACATGATATATTTAAGGTCTGCATTCATTTCTTTATCATTTAATGCATAATTTTGGTTAGATAGTTCTTTCTTTTGGACATGACTACAATGTCTTTCTCTGTTCTGATAACATCAATACATGCCATTCCTAGTCATGAAATCCTGGTTGGTTTGTTGCAATTTCTCGAGTGATCCTTTATTCCCAAAGCTAAAGAACGCATAAAACAATGGATAATCAATAAGTTAAACCTATGAGCTTCGAAGTTAGTTATCTCAGTTAGATCCCAATTGAAGCTTATGTTACGGGACAATAATGTTTGTTTGATTGCTATTATTCAGTGTTTAATTCCTGCTATGTGGGGCTCTAATGCTGTTATAAATGGAGCATTAAAGAAATAGGTGTGACGTGTTATAGCAATTCTGAAGTATAGTTCAACCTTAAACTAGGCCTTCATGTAGCATGATCATTAATGATGGGAAGCCATATTTTGTTCTCATAATTTTCGTACTGAGAAACATGATATATGGAGCGAAAAAATGTAAAAGATTTGGGGCTATAGAGTTTTTGATTCACATTGATTGTTATGATTGTTGTTTGTTTTTTAGGAAAAATCGACCATACAAAATGTTCTAAATGTTATATAAAAGATTAAAACATAGAAAGAAAGGTATTGGTGCTGATGCATATGGTACTGGTGTCTTGTTTGTTTACAATATGAGATAATTTGTGATGGCCATTAGAAGTCAAGAAATGGTAGGAAATTTCATCACACTACAGTGACCTTATATTTTCCATTTGGAATATCTTTTTGGTTAGTTTCTTATTGTTGGTCAGTTTGTTGTGATTTGCACATTGGATATGCCTCTTGTTCTGATTTCTTTCCTGTTTATATTTCTGAAACTTTCAGGTTGATAGAGATGCCAATGCATGCTCAAAAGAATAAAAATTTGATGATGAAACTTAGAAGGAATTGAAAATTGTGAGAGTTTCTTCAGAGATGGAAATTGATGGGAAGGATTGTTGCTGCATCTTTTGAAGGATAATACAGCTTTCTTGTCAGTGAATAAGGAACCAGACAAATGAGCATCAAAACAACTTTAGCATTTGTCATGCTTCTTGTATGTGAATCAGTTTCCATTCCGGAGATTGAGAAAACAGTGCAGGGATATATTGAAAATAATGGTGCTTTGCACAGTTGTCATTGCTATGGGCTGCTTGATTTTTATGCACACTGAAATTGAATGCTGTTCCTGGCATTCCAAGTCTAGTGATGGAGCATTATTCTGATGAATTACCTTATGAGAATCAGAACCTGGCTGTTTCTGAGCCAAATGAGTAGCACAGAAAATTTCAAGCAGATTTGCTGACATATCTTTTAATTTACAGATTCTCTGAAGTGTGCATTGAGAAACAAATTCATTCGTTGTTTGGCAATCTGGTTCTGATGTCTAGAAAGAATAAAGATTTTCTTTAGAAGTGCTCTATTATTGGTAAGAATTCTTTTAACAAAATACATTAGTGATTGTGGACTTTCATGTTTGCGACTTACCTAGGCTTGTAAACTCGTGCCTTTGCATAAAATGAGTAATCCAAGAACTTCTACTAATTTTATTGATGTCATATCTTCTTCTACTGTAATTCTAAGCTTTGGGGTGTCTTAGAACCCAACCGGGATGCACTTAGTAATTCTGCTGACGTCTATTAGTATGTTATTTTCTGTTAATTCAGCTAGAAAACAGAGGCTTAAAGCTGATTTATGGTGCAGTTTTCGGGTGAATTTTTGGAATATATAAGTGTCAGATTCTTGGCATATAGATATTCACAAGAAAGCTTGTAACTTCCTCTTCAAGGTTGTAATCTTTATCTTCTTGAATAAAGGCGAATTCTCTGTATTTTGGTCCTTGAACATCGGCATCTTGTCAAACCATGTAATCTCTTCTTGCGTTTGATCTTGTGATTCTTTGTTTCTGGGTCATTGATTCCATCTGAGTGTGTTAATAATTTAATCTAGATTGTGTTTGAGGTCTAAAATCTTACAATAGTCGTGGTCTGTGCAGGATTGTCTTGATTTACATACACTTTGATCACACAGCTGCACGGAATCATTAGCCTATATACTTCCAACATCAATTGAATTTGAAGCTAACATGGAAATCCGGTTCATTATCCTTTCTTCAATCTTCATCTCTGTAATGTTCAAGTTCAATCTCATCTGCAGGTTTTTATTTTTCAACGGAAAGCAAACTCACAGCCGCCAACTTTTTCTTAAGGGTAAATGAATAATAACTAAAGAATTCAAACGATTGTTATTCCAATTGGATGTCAGAGCTCATGCATGATACGCAACAAATAATCAAAGATTATTGTAGGAAAGAAAGCAAGAACAATTGATCATCAATTAAGATGACCAAAAGATAAATTTTGACAAATACAAGAAATGAAATTACTGCTGCTGATTAAAACTTCTTAATGAAGTCATAAATATGAGAACTGATTTCCTCTGGTTTTTCTTGGTTGATGGAGTGAGCCGTGTCCTCCATTATAACAGTTTCCTCCAAACAAGGCACATTCCTCTTGAAATGTCCAGTTTGTATAAATTCCTTCACTCCTGGTGTTGCATAGACAGTATCAATTTCCCCAGCAATAAACTGAACTGGCACTTTCACTACCTTCGACCCAGTCCATGCTGCTGTGAGCTCCCAAAATCTGCAGTTAACAGTCGAGTTATATTGAGTTAGCTAGATATTCGAATGGTGAAACTAAGTGACTCGGATTTAAGTGGCTTACAAGTCGAGTTCTCGGTAGTAGTTCAAAGGTCCCGTGAAGCCATTCTGTTGGTATTTGGTTGCAAAATAATTATTATGTTCTTCGAAAAGCCAAATGGGCAATGGAGCTTTTATAGTCCGGAGGGCCGAAGAAATCTTCTTTAGGCATGATTCCAGGACCTGGTGTGCGATTTCCCAGCATTCTCGTAAGTGCCTCTTTGATACCAATGCGTGCAAGCTCTTCTTCGATTACCCCGGGTTCCTGTCACCAAAATTTTTATTTTACTTCTACATTTATGTAATGAAAGCAATACGAAGAATTTTTAAAGACGAGAGAGAGCAAGAACCTGAAATCTGACAACGTAGTAGTCGTCTCCAAATTCATATCTCAAGAAATCTGCAGGCTTCATGTTTGGATGCCTTGGCAGATAAGGTATGCTAAGGCATACAAAAGCCTTAACTCTTTCAGGGCGAAACAAGCACAAATACCACGCAATCATCGCACCGAAATCATGTCCCACGACAAACACTTGATCAACGCCGAGTAAATCGATCAGTGCTGTTAGGTCGCCAACAATATGAAGGCAGGTGTAGCTGCTGGCATCGCTGCCGGGACCTTCAGTGTCGCCGAAGCCGCGAAGGACGGGTGCAACAGCATGGTATCCCAGCGAACTTATTGTAAGAATCTGGTGGCGCCAGGAGCACCAAAGTTAAGGGAAGCCGTGGTGGAAGAGGACTACTGGACCTTCTCCTTTCTCTGCTATGTGCACGCTTATGCCATTAACATTCACTGTCCTGTGTTTAATTCCCCCCATTTTCCTTTTGTTTGTGCACTATTTCTTCCTGTACTTGCTCCAGCATGGGATTCATGATCTTTGTCATCATCTTACAGAGAGAGCAAGTTTCTTTGATCCCGTAATATTGGATTAAAAAAAAATAATGGAAGAAAAAAGAGGTAGATTTGATTTCACCATCCGATGTTTAAAAATGATTTTTGAAGACAAAAAAAAAAAACATAATAATCTAAGAGAGGAAACTGAAGAAATTCTGATCAAAGGTCTCATGGTGTGCATCCATTGAATTGTATAATTGATATGTGCCATTTCTATTGCTTTGCTGGAACAACATTGTTTTCGCTTAGAATCCTTTAACAGTTGGGAAGAACATCAAAACTTGTCGGCTTGTATTATCCTGAAAGTAGCAGAATCTGATTAAGAAAATGCAATTTATGATCAGAGATCTGTTTATTTATATTATTAATATAAATTTACGATGGCTGGAGCTATCCCAAGTAAAAGCATTTACAACGAGGGCAATTTTAAGAGCAGTAAGCAAAATCACTGATTACTTTCAATCGAATTCTTTCTTTGATCCAGGATATATGTGAGCCTGCAATGGATTTTTTTTTCATCGCAATTTTGAACTCCAGCTTCTCTTCCAAACTAACTTCGTCTCCTTCCACAGCGTTCCACTCGTAATTCCAGATCAAATTAGCCCACAAAATATTCCAAATGAAAGCATAACCAACCACCCAAGTGGAGGACAATTCCTTCTTCCACCCTAAATGGCATTATCTTTGGCCCCCTGCTCCCTGTTATACCATACGCTTTTCCTCTGTTTTTATTCACTATATACAAACCTTTCATGCTTAAAAGCCGTCGGATTATCCCATGCCTTTGAGTCCCAGTCCCATCCCATTTCCACCAACACCAAATTTCAACAACTAGCTCTTTTATCTTCGGTTTCCCGCTTAGCAAACTTCAACCACTGAATTAACGAACTCTGTTAGCTCAGGTTATTCCAAATACACCTAAGATGTTCTGAAGACACACCACAACAATAAATTTTTACCTTATATGCACAGGATAGATTTTTTTTAATGGATCTTACGAGTCTGTTTAGTGTTAAGGTAAATTCTATTAAATTTTAGAAATAAAGTATTCGAAAACACCAATTTTTAGTTGAATTCACCTGTATTTTTACTAAAATTTGACGTGAAAGCCGCACCCTTGTACCAAACCAATCGACCCTAAACCCTATTGGATGATTTAACTGTTGGGGATAATTTGTACCGGACATTTTTGCTGTTGGACCAAAGGTAAAAAATACATTACCTAAGGTACGGTAGACCCAGAACTTAACTCATGACACCTAAAGTCTGATAACTATTTTGATAAGCACTATTTTATTTTTTGATTTGTAGACTTGTTAAGATACGAAAATTTATTCAATCCTCTGTACAAAAAGTTGCATAATTAATACGGTGGATATAAATATATATAAAATCTGGTGAATAATTTCGTCTATTTTATAGTGAATAATTGCATGCATGTATTGCTTTCATCGTAGAATCCCACTATCCCATGACACTTCGACAAATAATTTTCCACCATTACATATTTTGTTATAGATGGCTTGTATTTGTAAGAAAGCATAATCTAAAGGAAGATCAATTTGAGACTTGAACGAGATTACATAATCGACTTTCACTTTTCCAGAACTAGTGCTGAAATCACTGTAAAAAAAAAAAAAAAAAGCATTATTTTCGATCAAATTCTTACTTTGATCTAGGATAAATATTAGCCTTCAATGGATGCTTCATCACTATTGTGAACTCGTGCTCCTCTTCCAAATTAATTTCATCTCCGTCCACAGCTTTCCATTCGTAATTCCAAATCAAATTAGCCACGAAATATTCCAAATGAAGCATAGCCAACCCGAGTCCTGGACAAATCCTTCTTCCAGCCCCAAAAGGCATCATTTTTATCTCCCTGCTCCCTGTTATATCAAACACTTGTTCTCTGTTTTCTCCACTGTTCAGAAACCTTTCAGGCTTGAACGCCATCGGATCATCCCATATCTTTGAATCCCTCCCCATGTCTGCCACCATAAAATTTATGGAAGCATTCTTTGGAAACAAAAACCCATCAACAACTATCTGGTCTGTCGCAGCATGTGGAATAAGGAACTGTGCAGGAGGATGCCGCCTTAAAATTTCCAAAATCACTGCTTTCAGATATGGCATCTTCTGTAAATCATCTTCTTTCACCTCTCTCTGTGAATCTCCAACAACTCCTTTAATCTCTGCGAATAGTTTTTCTTGAGTATCTGGATACTTAACCAAATTTGCCATAGCCCATTGCAAGGCTGTTGATGTTGTATCGGTGCCAGCAATCAGAAACTCTGCGCACAAACTCATAATTTCCTTATCATCAAGCTTTCTTTTCTCCTCTGGGAGTTCCAGATCGAACAACGTATCAACATATGCTAAGACATACTCGTCTTTGCCCTTTGCAGTTGCAGGGTAGCTTAATCTCTCTTCTTTCACCTTCCTCCGCTCTCTTATGATTGGCATCAATACGCCTTCTTGCTGTTTCCGAATTTGTAAGAACTCTTTCCATAGTTTACGGAACACAATTTTTGTCACCCTCGGCCAGACATTCAGTACGTTAAATCGTCTAACATTCAGCATCATCAAACGCTGAACATCCTCAACTTCCTTAATCTTCTCCTCGTCAAGCTTGTCGCCAAAACACATCAGAGCAAACAAGCAAAACATAGCAAATTGAAAATGATCAACAACCCCAACTGCATCGCCAGTTTTCGACTGAGAGTTGAAACAATCTAATAAGATTTGCAAAACCCACTCACGCGCATGCGAGTAACATTCCACACGCGAAGGATGAAGTATCTCCGCCGTCAAATTACGCCGCAGAAGGCGCCATGTGGGGCCATAACCGGCAGAGTTGATGTTACGCAGTTCACCACTTGTAACTTGTGCGATGGAGCTGGGAGGAGGACGGTCAGCAAAAACAGCGCCTTTTTGAATCAAGATTTGGTAAGCCAGAGAGCGATCAGCAATGGAGATGACAGGTGCAGAGCCAAATCCAATGGTGATTGCGGGGCCAAATTTTCGGTGAAGAGCTTGGAGAATTTGCTTAAGTTCGAGTGTAGATTTTCTGGCCAAGTGAAAATTTCCGAAAAAGGGAAAAGAAGAAGGGCCAGGAGGAAGCTTGTAACTGTGAGTTTTGGAAGAGTGGAGAAGATTGATGAAAGCTTTGACGATAGCAGAGATGCAGAGAGAGACAAGAATAATGAACCAGGTTTCCATGTTAGCAAATGTCTAAGGCGACGAAAGATGCCGTTGGGAGGGATGGGTTTAAAGGAACGAAATATATAAGAAGACGAGAGAGTAAACAATGAAGTAAAATAATTCAAGTTTCTGAATTAAAATATGAGCATTACTGTCCTTACCGAATCCGTCAAGTACGTGACGGAAATGTATATGAATTTGTTCTGAGTGTATTTGGATTTGCATCTTTGCAAATTTCTCAGTGACGAAAGAGATGAGTTTACTAGGAAGGAAATACAAGAGAATACAGAGGAAAAATGTAATGTGTTCGGATTTGTTTAATTTTTAGTTTCTCTTACATTTAGCCTTTCAATTCAAGAAAAATAATGCATATTGTATTGGTTTATACGAGGAAAAGAATACTTGGTTCCCTTCGGAACTTCCTCCATGACGAACGAAGTTCTAGTATCCCAGCTTTCAGAGAAAAGCATGAGACAATGATTTGTCTTAGTTCGATTTTTTCAATAATCCAAACAAGATTTTTAATTATCTTCTTATTTTTTTTAAGTTATTGTTTCTTTTCTTTTTCTTTTTTTTTTATTAAAATATATTTAAGACTTCTACATACAATACGTCTATATTGATTTTTACGTATTATTTTACAGGTATAAAATACATCAATAATTTTTTAAACCTAATTTTATCTGTTAATTTCTAATTTGGAGATTTTCCTAATTAAGCAATTGGGTTTTTGAGCACAACAACCCAACTTTAAGGTTCATTTATAATTTTCGTTGAGCCTCCTAAGCCTTCATAATTTTAGGCAAATAATAAACTTCTGAATAAAAATACTCCGACCCTTTATTTTTGTTGTTGCTTCGTCTTATTTAAAAAAAAAAAAGAATTTGGCAAGGAACTATTTGCAAAAATACTGAATACTCTCGACGAATTCATTGATAGGATTTAGTCTTTCATTTGTAATGTTCTTCACTAAAGTTTTTTGATGAATTCGATGAGGGGATGTTTGCAAGAATACGAATTACCAATGACGAATTAGTCAAGTAACTTTAGTGAGGAATATTTGAAATAAAAGATTAAATCCCTTCAATGAATTTGTCGAGATGTTGCCAACAAAACACTAAATCTACTCAATGAAGTCATGGAGGGACTTTATTTTTTTCCATTTCAACTACTCACAAAATTGTTTAACTATCCCTTGTTCAAAAAAGAACAACAACTACATACATAGTTTGATATCAAATATAGCAAACAAAATAAAACAAAACAAAGCACAAATATAACAAATAGTTAATCAACTATACTATCATCTATACAATTTGTTTAAAGTAGAGCAAATAATATTAAAACACTATGTTGTTCACAAAAGTACAATAATTACATTCTCTTGCACTTTTGATTTTGTTTTTGATATTGTGCGCAATATAAGCAATGGCTTTCTTTAATGTGGCTTTCTTTTGTTCTTTAAAGTTTCAAAGCCAATGAATGATATATTTTCCACTTGGATTATATTCATTTAATTCATTCAGTAACATAATCACTGGCACATATATCTCATCCTTCAATTCCTTGAGTTCTTGTATCTTCTTAACTTCTTCATCTATAATTGCATCACAAGGACTTGCATCAATTTAATTCATGTTTTCCTTACACACGTTGCATAAGTTTTATCAATAATTTAAAAATAAAGTATGCATTGCAAACATCATACCTGAATAGTCCTTGCCATTTCTGTAATCTTGAATGGGTGCTATTCAGAGTTCCTTGAATTTTTTTGCCGCAAGGAGGATAGTGTGGTTAGCCTGAACCTGTGCTTCCTTGGGTGGAATTCTTTGCTAGCTTGCATTATGAAATGGGTTTGGATCAATCTTGCCCATTCTCTTTTTTCCAGTATTTTTACAAACACTCAAACTAAGTGCTCCCAAAACCCCTGAACCAAGCCAAAATTGTCTAATTAATTTGTTTGAGTACATTAATGGCGTATGTACCAAAAACGAAACTATTTTTACTTGATAAGCTGTTTGCATACTTCTTGCATCTCATCATTGCCCTGAAGTATTAGTTTTCTGCTCCAATTCGTTAGTCATCTCTTTCATGTTCTTTTGATTTGCTGTAGCTTCATCTCTAAGATGTTTCATTGCTAGTAATTTCTCATCCAACTCCTCAAATTCCATTTTCAATTTTTGTTTTATATCGAGCTGTTCTTGCAATTGATGAATTTGACTTAAGGCCTCTTTTATTTTCCTCTAAAACGTTAGAATACATTAAATCACCATACTTAAATTCAAAATACAATTTAGAGAGAAAGAAAGTAAACTACATACTCGATGATCTTCAATTAGCTTTGACATGTTCACATCAGCTTATTTTTGCTCCATGGAAGCTAACTCAAGTGATATTCTAGTCATTCTGGATTAAGAGGAAAAAACAATTAGCATCAGTCAATCATCTTGAGTTTTTTTGCGATGAATTCATTGAGAAAAAATAGTTTACGAATAAGTTTGTAGTCAATGAATTAATCATGAGAAATCTTTTTCGTGTTAGAGTTTTTTCACGACTAATTTGTCAAAGTGCAAACTCTTTCATAAGCTATATATTTTTTTTATAAATTCATTGCAAGAACTCAATAATAAAGGGGAGATTTTATGATGAATTTGTCGAAAGCAAACAGTTATAAATGAGTTTGCACTCAATGAATTCATCATGAGAAAAATTAACCCAAAAGAGATTTTTCATGGTTAATTCATCAATTACAAATTCGTTAATAAACATTTTTTACTTGATTAACGCGAATTTATTATTTCAATGAAATCATTCATATGTTAACTCAATGAAATTTAAAATAGTATTCGTTATCCTTCCCTTGCCAATTCATTCGCTTTAAATCTCAAAACCATAGTCATGGTATATCTAATTCCTCAAACAAAACCATAGTCATGGTATATCTAATTCCTCAAACAAAATAAATAAACTTGTCTAACCATAAATCACCCTAAAACAATCACATATAAGAGGTTTCACAATCGAGCATATTTGAAGTCACAAACAAAACATATCTTTTTATCGTAATTTATTCTTGGGTAAATCTCTTTTCTTCGATGCAAATTCTCATTCTTGGCTTTTTAATGTTTGAAGCAAATGACAACAAATTACAACATTTATGGGTTTAAGGGGAAAATGAAAGGTCAAGCAACAAGAATAAGGACTTGTTCGTCAAGAAGACAAAGGGTCGGTGATATTTTTGTTCAAAACTAAATTGTTTGGCTAAAATTATGAAAACTTATAATAATTGGGCCATTTTGATCAAAAATGGTAAGCAATTTACCTTTTCATTTATCAAACTTATTTATTTATTTATTTTAAATTTAACCTCCTTAGTTTTAGTATTTTATCATTATGTACCCTCAAATTTTAGGTTTGAGCTAGATTCTTGCCGCTCAATCATGGCTAAGCAATGAAGATGTTTTCACGTTATAGTAAAATTTGATATATATTACCTAGTATTGTGAAATTAAATATCAAATAGAGAAAGAACATATTCCTCATGGTAATGCATATTCTACACCCTTTCCTCTTTTGCATTTTCCTCTCCATTTTCAATAATTCCTTTGATTTTCATGAATAGCTTTTATTCGATATTTGGGTTTTGTAAGAATTCATAAATCTTAACATTATACCGAATAATTAGGCATAAATAATACAAGAAATTCAAATTTTGTGATTTTTCACACATCATAATATTTATAAAAGTGATTTAAAGTACATACCTTGTATTATAGGTCTTCTTTTGTAAATCAAACTCTCTACTTTTGAATAATATAATAACTAAAACACAAGTTTCTCTCTCTTTTTCATTTTCTTTAATACAGTAACACACATTTTTACATAATGGGATTACAGAAAATTATTGCAACTATTTCTTTTATAGGTAGAGAGAGGATTGATTTCATTAAACTTAAAAAGACACATCATATAAATGTGTAAATTATTTCAAATCCTTTTTCAATTTTAAACAAAAGGAAATTAGCTATTATCTATCAATATTCATGAATAAAGTTAGACAATTAATTATGGCATTGGCTTAAATAATTATCTTGCATTAGACTTGGACAAGACAATTATCTTACATTAATTATCTTATACTACACTTGAGCCAAATAATTATCTTACAGGTTTTTCACCAAATTCGCCATGAATAACGTAGTATCTGTGCCAGCATTAAGAACTTTTGAACACAAACTAACAATTTCCTCTTCATTAAAATTTCTTTTGTCTCTTAATGTACTATCAATTGACAACCAATATCGTAGGGCGAGGACCGATAAAGAGAGTAATGACGGGGCTAAATTTGGCGTGAAGGTTTCTGAGAATTGGTTCGATTTCTGAGGGGGATTTGAGAAGCCATAGAAGATTGCCATTAACAGGGAAGGTAACAGTGCTTGGAGGAAGACTGGGGGAATTTTTGTTCGAAAAAAGAAGGCTGAAAAAAGCTTTGAGAATGGCAACAATGAAGATGGAGATGAAGATGGTGAACTAGTATTCCATTGGTGGGATTTGTAGAAGCAAACAAACAAGAGAAACAGGATATAAAGGTGAAGATTGAATGGCAAGCAATCATACATAAATATATATATATATATATATATATATATATATATATATTAACTTCATTGATGGAATTTGCACTCTTACTTTGATCTTGGATATATGTGAGCTACAATGGATTTTTATCACAATTTTAAACTCCAGCATCTCTTCCAAACTAACTTCATTTCCTTTCACAGCGTTCCACTTGTAATTCCAGATGAAATTGGCCACAAAATGTTCCAAATGAAGCACTACCTAATGGAGCACACATCTGGCAGACCTTTTATTTCCTTGTTTAGTTGCTTGTAATTATATTACAATTCTTTCCTTAAGCAGTTGATTTAGTTTCCTATTGCATAACCTAGATAGTGGGAGTTCCTTTTTTTGTTAGCTATGTATATATAATATAACAATCTTAATAATGAAATATACGGTTTCATCAAAATTCTTCATAACCAACCCAAGTCAAGGACAATTCTTTCTTCCAGCCCTAGATGACATCATCTTTAGCTCTCTGCTCCCTATTTACAAACCTTTCAAGCAAAAAAGCCATCGAATTATCCCATACTCTTGAATCTCATTCCGTTTTTGCCAACATCAAATTTATCGAAGCATTTTTCGGAAACAAAAACCCCTCAATAACAATTCTTGACTTTCATTATTTAACAAATGGGCATGTCAAATGTGTTTCAAGAAAACAATTTAACTTTGTTTCAATATTAAGTTGATGGAACTCTTTGAAGTTTCGACTTCTCACTGAAACAATAAGCGGAGGATTGATAGGAATCTCTCCCAATAGTCTCTTAAATAATATATTAAATTGAAAACTCTCTGCCTTTTATTGAAACTTGCCTGTCTTAAAATATAGCCAACCAACATAATAAACTATCCGTAATAAAACATAATCAAGAGAAACAAATGCTAAACTCAACAAATCACTGTCGAACTGTTTTGAAAAAATCAAATGCAAAAGAAAAAACTTGCTCGAGGCAAAGGAATACTAAAACACCAACTCCACAATGCAAAGTATTGTTCATGTGGTTCTCTGTCACATTTTTTAATTAACCCTTACATGTCATGTACAACTTCCATATAACTTAATTTACACCAATTGCATCCCTCCCGAAAGAATTTGCCTCTGGCAAGAGTTTTTGTAAGTAATTATGGAATAATTATAGACTAAGTCGCAGAACTTCGTCAGATTGAAGCCAAACAGATTCAAAATGATGTTTATTCTTCAAGCTAACAAGGAACTTTGTAATAACCACTAATAAGAGGTTTTTATAACCACGAAGTAGAAGATTTGTACTTGATGTTTAGCTAAGTTTTTGAGTTTTTATAAAGAATGAACTATGATCTTCTTGGATTTTGAGTTAATGAAAGAATAGAGCACTTGGAAATGATTTAGAGTCAATAAACGTCGAATGGATGACATTTTCGCTTCAAAAACGTGCAAAGGATGAATGGTGTTTAGAATGTCCAAAGGCCGTGGCCTTCAACAGTGAAAAACATCTCCAGCAATGAGGGTTCAGCACCTCAATGTTAGGCCACCGCGACCGTCCAGAATTTTTTCAGAATTTTTTCTGTTTCTTCATAAATGTAAAAGAAAAACTTATGTTATTCAAAAAGGAGACCATTTTGAGGTGTTTTTTGAGACAAAAAAAAAAGAAAAAAATCAAAGAAAACAAGAACAAGAATAAAGAGGCGCAAGAGAAGAGAAGATTATTGCTTCCAATAAGGCATTTTTCTTAATTTAATTCTTTATTCCTCAAAGTTCTTATTTCAATATGTTAAATTTAGTTTCTTTATTTTTGACTTTTTACATTATAAACTAAATTTATTGTTATAGGATTAAGATGTAGCTAAATTATGAATAATGAATATTTATTTATTTGAATTGATTGAGATTTTGTTATATAGTTGGGTATTTGTTTTGTGTTTAATGCTTCTATATCAATTGATTATTGATTAGATAAATTGATTGTATATTTATATCCAAAAAATTGTACTTTGTATTTATAATCTTGAAATGAATACCATGAAGTCTATGTAAGATATTGATATACTTATATATTTAGTGTAATGTTTGTATGTAATTTAAAAATTTTATCAATTTCTAATTATTCGAATTTATATAAGAATATATTGAGTTAATGATTTAACGATATTTTTATTGTTATCTTAAAAAAGACTAATAAATACATACGATATTTCTCGTTATCAATTATAAATTTAATTTCAATTAATAAAAATAATAAATTGAGTTTGAATTAATTTATATTAAATCGATGCCTCAAAAATCTCTTTATTTGATCACAATTTTCGCTTTTGTCTCATTTTAATTTAGTAGTTTATTTAGTTAATTTATAAGATTGGTTTTCAACTCGATTAGTTTTATATAAATAATTCACACAAAAATAATACTTAACTCATTACTGTATTATTTGTTAACAATAATGTACATTTGCCATTTGCATATTTTCACAATAATCACCTCATTGAGTGGACACAAACTGATGGTCCAGAATTTCTTTGACTTCATCACTCTTTATTTGGACACCGGATAATCGAACTGTTGATTCTTCAAAGAAATTATTCTTCTACCAGCCCTCCTCGATATTCCTTCAGGTCCTTTACATTGAAAACTGAACTTGTTTGATAATTTGGTGGTAGTTCAACAACGTAGGCATTATTCTTGAGCTTTTTCAAGATATAGAATGGCCTTCTCACTGTGCATGCAACTTGCTATAGCTGCTGAGTGGAAAATGCTCCGAACAAAGTCAGATTAACACCGTATCATTGACATTGAATCGCTAATCTCGCTTCTTTTCATTAGAATGACTTGAATACTATTCTGTCTGAGTTGTAATTTTTTTGGTGAACATCATCATGGAAGGAAACCATGTATTTAGAAATATTAATGGTTTCTACACTTTACATGGTGTGGTAGTGCCAATGAACTGATGTCCACAGGGGTGGACAATTTGAAAAAGGAATGTAACCAATAGTATGGTTAATCGAATTGTTGAAAGCGAATTCGGCGTGATGCAATACTAAAGCCCATCTGGTGGCATGATCTCCTATAAGACATCGCAACAGGTTTCCTAGGCTTCATTTGGTAACCTTCATTTGACCATGTCTTTGTGGATGGAACGTGCTAAAGAGGGAAAGCTTTGTGCCTAACTTTGACCATCATGTCTTCCAAAAATAACTGGCAAATTTGACATAACGATCAGAAATAATAGTGGTTGGCATTCTATGCAGGCGAATTACTTGTTTTAGGAACAGTGATGCAATTTGTAAAGTACAAAATGAGCTATCCTTGAAAAGCGATCAACGACTACCATTACCGAATCATATTCCTGAACTATTCATGGGAGACCGAACACAAAGTCCAAACTGAGATCGATCCGCGGACGGTGAGGAACAGGTAGTGGTGTGGATAACCCGAAACTTTGTTTGACTCCTTTGTTAGCTTGACATATCCGACAGCAGTCCACAACTGTATGCACATCTCGATGCATTTTCGGACAAAAGAATCAATCGAAAACAATGTCGTAGGTTTTGTCATAGCAAAATGTCCTGCGAGTCCACCCCTGTAGAGTTCTTGAACGATACCCGCATAAAACTTGTTAACACACAAATCTTTGATTGTTTAATGAAAAATCCATCTCGAATAGGGAATCCATGAGTGGTAGTGGTCGGATTGGTCTTGAGGGACTCCCAAATTTCTTTTAAGTCTGGATCTTGTTCATTTTGTTCTTTTATGACCTCGAAACCCAGAGTAAGTGAGGCCTACAGCTGAGGGCATTTATCATTTTATTTTCTTTCCCTATTGTATGTTTGATTGTAAAATCAAACAAATGAATATAATCAAACCACCTGGCATGTTTTGAACTTAACCGATTCTGAGAATGAAGATGCTTCAACGAATCATGGTCTGTGAAAATAATTAACTCGCAATGGATAAGGTATGGTCTCCAATGCTTCAAAGGCTAAACCAAGGCATAGAACTCGATTTCGTAGGTGGAGTATTTCTGTCAAGCCTCATTCCATTTTTCGTTAAAAAAAGCAATTAGGTGCCCTTCTTGGCTGAGAACACCAATTCCGATGTGGGAGGTATCACCAGCTACCTCGAAAATTTTGGCGAAGTCTAGAAGTTTAAGTACAGGCACCGTTGACATTTTTCTTTTAATTTCAGAGAAAGCTATATCAACTAAGGGAGTCTAGGTGAATATTTTGGCTTTCAAACACTTGGTGAGAGGAAACATGTCAAGCTTTCAAATTCGAAAAAATTTGAAGTCTAATCTTTTTTAACTTATATAATTTAAATAATGCCGAAACATTAAAATTGAACTTATATAACTTTATAACATTTTTTAATCATATCAAAATTTTTCAAAGCAAGATTTAAAATTCAATAACAAAATCCCAAGGAACCATAAAATAATAAAAATTCAGTCAAATTCATCAACTATACACTTAAACCTCCAATCATTTGAAAATCATAATATGATTTTTAAACTTAATTAGTATACTAGTTTTTCATATATATATTTATATACATGCACATAATAGACATGAGATATACCATACTCCTTTCAAAAGTTTTGTAACACTCGTATACTTTAGAAGCTTTTTTTTAAAATTTTCTAAAAACATCTTCATTCAACTACTACTTAGTAGAATTTTATATATCATTTATCACTAAATGAGCTTATGTCACCTGTCAATTACATACTATATGTGGAGAAAATATAAGTGAGGCATATAATTTTAAAAATAATAAACACTCATACTCAAAAGTAATAGCCATACCTTCATTCTGATTATCGGTGAGTCCTTCTATATGCACAAATACTTTTTCATATAAATGTGAAAACAACTATATTGAGAGATATCCTTAAAAGTCTCTTTTATATTATACAGAATACTAAACAATAATAATAATGTCAAACTCAAATGAATGACCACACCATATCATACAGAACACTGAAAAATAACAATAATAATAACAATAATTGCCTACGAAGTAAGTAATAAAGTTTAAATGATAATGCACATGACACAAATTTTAGCTTTTATGAACACTTTTTTTACAAAATTATTTTCTTATTACTTAAAATATAATACATATGTTTATGTTTAAATAGCAGTGCACATGATATAAAAATTATCACAATAACATAACACGAACATTTGCAATCATAATAATGCATATACTTATGAATAATCATATAAATATATAATAATATCAAAATAAATATTTTCATAATAATTTATAATTAAAAAATATTTTTAAAAATATATTTAGACACATACATACATTCATTGTGATTATCTTTTTAAAAATTTAGTGTACTTATCTCTTGATGATAACAATAAAAGATAATTTTAGTGCTTTGATTTATAATTAAAGATTAACATTCATAAGGTTTCTATTCACTATCATAAAACACAATATAATTCTATTATGTTTTAATAGTGTAACTTATAATACTTAATTTATTTGACAATTTAATATTCTTAAAATTACCAAAATTTAACTTACGATTGTTTAAGAATTGTTATTATACTTTAAATGACAATATTTTCTAACCAAATTATAACATAATACTCATGATACATAATAAAAGTTATAATTAGAATATCAGCTTCTTAACTCTTATAAAACTAAGTTTCTTGATATTCTAAATTTAATTACTTATTCTAACAATATTGTACTAAGTAACCCTTAATCTTTAATTTTAGAAACTATAATACATTTTTAAATATTATAAAACTTTGTAAAGATGATAAAAACATATAGATAGTAAGCCATTAAAGGTTTTGGGTTTAAATTCATTCTACAACTATTTTAAATAAATTTTAATTTTAAAATGTCAAATTTTACTAAATAAAAATTGATAATGAGTTATTTTTATTCAAAAAAATAAAAGTGTTTGACTCTAAAATTTTAGTATGACATAATGAACATAATTAAAAATTAGTATATAAAATTTCATAATTTTTCAATATGATTTAGTTAACTAAAATAATTTTTTTATTAAGTTATATTATAAAAATAAGTAATTTTTTGTATCTTAATGTCAAATTCAAAAAATTATTAAAAATTAAAAATATAATTTTTTTAATCCAAAAAAAAATCATAATAACTCTAAAGATGCCTAGTTTCTCTACTTAAATCAATTTTAGCAAATTCATAATATATAATTTAATAAAATTTACGAATTAATCCACTATCTTATATTTATCTGCATAAACTTTATTTTTTTCCCCATTATCACTCCATAAATAATAATCTCTAACTATCAATCATGAAAAATTGTAAATTTGAAGTATCACAATTTAATTATAAATTTTAATCATCATATTCTATAAAATCTAAATAAGAAATCACTTATTAGACTAATGTCAAATTAGCAATCCAAAAATAAATATAAAATAAAGAAAAGAAAACTTACGATTTATCCTCTTTTCTTTTTTCCTTTTGTTTGTCTCCCACTCTTGTCTTTTTCTTCTTCCAAATATGTGAACTCAAAATTATAACTTATTACATCCAATTATTTTCTATATAATACATATACTCCCAAAAACAGAACTCATAATCTATATATAAATAAATAGCACATATATCAGAAAAGAGGGTGTTACAAAACATAATAGTGCTAAAATCTTTGATAAACTGCCTACAAAATGTTGTCAATCCATGAAAACTTCGGATGTCAAAAAAAGAACGGGGTGTCGGCCGATTAAGAATTGCTTTAAATTTAGATGGGCTTGTCTCCACTCTTTGTGCAGGATACAATAAATCCCAAAAATTTTGCCTTGGGCTGAAGAAATGAACAGTTATTTCAATTGATGTAGAACTGCTTTTTTCTCAAAGTATCAAGCACTCGCCAAAGATGAGAAAAATATTCCAATAACGTGTGACTATAGATTAGGATATAGTCAAAGTAAACTATGAATTTGCCCAAGAAAGGTTTAAGTACTTGTGTCATTACTAGCATGAGCGTGCTTGGTGCATTTGTCAAGCCGAATGGCATGACAAGCTACTCGTAAAGCCCTTTTTTTTCGTTTTGAAGCCTGTTTTTCATTCATCACTGGGTCGAAGACGAATCTGGTGGTAACCACTCTGCAAATCAACCTTGGCGCCCCTAACTGATCTAGTATATCATCGAGTTGGAAAATTGAAAATCGATATTTGACAGTTATCTTATTTATTACTTGGCTATCTATGTACATACGCCAAGTACTGTCTTTCTTGGGTGTAAGGAGGGCTGAAATAGCACATTGATTAAGGCTTTCACAGATGAATTCGTAATTTAGAGCTCTTGTACTTGGCGTTGAAATTCGGCATGTTTTGTCGGGCTCATTTGGTAACGAGGAAGATTGGATGGATAGGAACCTGACTTGCGTTTGAATATTATGCATAGGTAGTAGCTGATTAGGCAATTCTTCTGATATTGAGTCACCATATTCTTGAAGTATGCTGGGAAATTCAACAGGTTTCTCTTCCTTTGTGTGTTCGACATTTTGGCTTTAAAAAAAAAAAATTGTGTTTCTTTAACTATTTGGGAGAAGGCTCGTAGTGAAAGGATTGAACTAGTTTTCTTTCATGCTTCAAATTCAGCAATTGGGAGGGATTTGAGAACTATATTTTTGTTCTGAAAAATGAAATTTTTTTTTCAAACCCATCGTAAGTGACTTGCCGATCCTCTAACATGGATGTCCCAAAAGCTAAAGGCAAATTTTCATTGGAATGACATCACACCAAACTTCATCAATGTAACTTTTTCCTCGTTGGAACTTGACCAGACAATGATTGCTACAGAAATGTGATTGGCTCCATTAATCTAACTAATCCAATATGGGTTAGGGTGAGTTTCACGTCGTAGGTCCACTCGTGGTTCTTTTTGTTCAATACTTTTCTTACGACCCTTGAGCACCTTTTGGATAACACAACTTGAAATGTCTACGCTTCAAGTTTTTTTTTCCTCTAGTTTGATAGAAAAAATTTTAAATAGAACGATTTTATTACATTAATATAAGTGATATGACAGGAATATTTAATTAATAAAAAAAATTATTTATTAGTTATAAATAAAAAAAATAAAATTAAATTATACTTTTAATTAATATAATAAAAAAAATTTATTAAATTTATTTTTAATTATTTTATTTATAACAAATAAATAAATTTTTTTTTATTGATTGAATGATTCTATCGTATCATTTGTATTGGTATTATAAGACTATCTTATTTAAAATTTTTTAAATTTTACACTAAGTTGGGGGGTGTCCTTGAGTAACATTAAATACTTTTCACATGTATAAGCTACTCGTCGATTACGAGTGAGGCATACGATTGAAAAATGGCCATATCCTTTACATTTAAAGCACTGGGGCCTTCACTGAACACCTTAAGCTTACCTTTTCCATTATTAGTAGAGCTACCTCTGGTCATATCTGTTGGTCGAATTGGCTTCGAATTGTTGGAAGTTACTAGTCGAGGGGTTTGCGTTTCGACAAACTGAAATCATCGCGAGCCCACCACGAACAACTGTTTCTCCATTTGAAGTACTAATTGACAAGTTTCTCCAACGTTATAAATTTTTGTTGTCATCATTTCTCGGCGAATATCATTCCAAAGCCCATTTAATTAACGAGCTAATCTTTAGGTTTTAATTTCTTCAACATTGCTCCACAACGTTAATTCATGAAACTTGTTCGTGTATTGGTCAATCAATTTTTTCTCCTTGCTTTAGTTTAAGCATATCTTCATATATGAATTTTTCATAGTTAACAGGGACGTACTGAGCCTTAAGTCCTTCCTTTATCTCTTGCCACTCAGAAGCAGGCGACTGACACGTTCTCCGCTAGTGCTCCTCGGCATTACTTCACCAAACGCGAGCTGGTCCCTTCAATTTCATCTTAGCGAGCTGTACCTTACCGTCCTCGGATACAGAGAAGCATTCAAAGTAATTTTCCAAAGCAATTAGCCAATCATGGAAGGCATCAGAATCAAGTTTACCAACAAAGTCAGAAACCTCAATTTTTATCAATCGGGTGAGTTCATTTAAAGGTGTTTGTTATCGTTGGTTGAAGACTCGATCATTGATTACCCATCATCTTCGATCTCTTACATGTCCGCCAACCACTGGCACCTCATCTTCCCTTTCCCTGTTGAAAAACTGTTTGTTGGTGGGGAGGAATGTTGGAAGGTGGGTGAGTGTTTAAGGCAACTAGGCTCGGTGGGTTAGTGTGTTGTGGATTATTGGAGCTTTGAGTCGTTGGAGTATAAAAATGGTCACTTCGGATACAGGGCATAAGGCTCTGATACCAAATTTGATGCAAGTAATGAAGAAGTCTGACCTCACACCAAAACAATAAGAGAAGGATTGATGAGTATCTTTCCCAATAGTCTCTAAAATAATATATTAAACAAAAAACTGCCTCACCTTTATTGAGACTTACTTGGCTTAATATATAGTGAACCTAACGGAAGAAAATATCCGAAATAAAATATAATCGAGAGAAACAAATAATAAACTCAACAAATCACTACGGAACTATTTTGAAGAAATTAAATGCAAAAGTAAATGTAGAAAACTTGGTCAAGATAGAGGAATAGTAAAACACTCCCTCGTCAACTTAAAATATTGTTCACGTAATTTTTATTGTATTAATTAAATAATAATATTAATTATTTTTATTTATTATTAATTAATATATTTTTTTTTACTTTATCAATTAAATAATATCATAACATCAACAACATTAATATAATAAAATTATTTTACGTATTTTTTTCTAATAAATATATGTAATTAGGTGAACAATTTCCTCTCTTTAATAGTGAATAATTGCATGCATGTATCGCTTTCATGGTAGAAGCCCACTATCCCAAAACACTTGGACAATAATTTCCCACCATTACATATTTTGTTATAGATGGCCTGTATTTATTAGAAGGATAAGGATGTTCTCCTTATTTTTTTTATTCTTCATTTTTATAATAAATTGATATATAAAATTAAAAATTTAAATTATATCTTAAAATTTTAAATTTATGTTATAAAATTAAAAATTAAAAATTAAAAATTGAAGTATAATTTTAACCATTAATTATGAGGACAAAAGCGAACTTTCACTTTCAACTTGTCCTCATTAGAAAGCATCATTTGAAAGAAGATCAATTTGAGACTCGAACGAAATTTAAATAACCGACTTTCACTTTTCCAGAACGAGTACTGAAATCACCGTAAACAAAGCATAATTTTCGATCAAATTCTTACTTTGATCTAGGATTAATGTTAGCCTTCAATGGATGCTTCATAAGTATTGTGAGCTCGTCCTTCTCTTCCAAGTTAATTTCATCTCCGTCCATAGCTTTCCATTCGTAATTCCAAATCAAATTAGAGACGAAATATTGCAAATGAAGCATAGCCAACCCGAGTCCTGGACAAATCCTTCTTCCAACCCCAAATGGCATCATTTTTGTCTCCCTGCTCCCTGTTATATCAAACACTTCTCTCAACTATTCAGAAACCTTTCAGGCTTAAACGCCATCGGATCATCCCACATCTTTGAATCCCACGACATGTCTGCCACCATAAAACTGATGAAAACATTTGTTGGAAATAAAATCTCATCAACAACTATCTCGTCTGTCGCAGCATGTGGAATGAGGAACTGTGAAGGAGGGTGCCGCCTTAAACTTTCCAAAATCACTGCTTTCAGATATGGCATCTTATGTAAATCCTCTTCTTTCACCTCTCTCTGTGAATCTCCAACAACTCCTTTAATCTCTGCGAATAGTTTTTCTTGAATATCTGGATACTTAACCAAATTTGTCATTGCCCATGGCAATGCTATTGATGTTGTATCGGTGCCAGCCATCAGAAACACTGTGCACAAACTCCTAATTTCCTTATCATCAAGCTTCCTTTTCGCCTCTGCGAGTTTTAGATCGAACAACTTATCAACATGTGCTAGGACATATTCGTCTTTGCCCTTTGCAGTTGCAGGGTTGCTTAATCTCTCTTCCTTAATCTTCCTCCGCTCTCTTATCAGTGGCATTAATGCGCCTTCTTGCTGTTTCCGAATTTGTAAGAACTCGCGCCTTATTTTTCTGCACACAATTTTTGTCTCCCTTGGCCGGACATTTAATATGTTAAATCGTCTAAGATTCAGCATCATCAAACGCTGAACATCCTCAACTTCCTTAATCTTCTCGTCGTCGAGCTTGTCGCCACAGCACATCAGAACTAACAAGCAAAAAATAGCAAATTGAAAATGCTCAACAACCCCAACTGCATCGCCAGTTTTCGCCTGAGAGTTGAAACAATCTAATAAGATTTGCAAAACCCACTTGCGCGCATGCGAGTAAGATTCCACATGAGAAGGATGAAGTATCTCCACCGTCAAATTACGCCGCCGAAGGCGCCATGTAGGGCCATAAGCGGCAGTGGTGATGTGATGCAGTTTACTACCAGTAACTTGTGCGAAGGGGTTGGCAGCGGGACGGTCAGCCAAAACGACTCCTTTTTGAATCAAGATTTGGTAAAGCCAGGGAGCGATCAACAATGAAGATCGCAGTTGCAGAGCCAAATCCAATGGTGATTGCGGGGCCAAATTTTTGGTGAAGAGATTAGAGAATTTGCTTAAGTTCGAGTGTAGATTTACTGGCCAAGATAAAATTTACCAAAAAGTGAAAAGAAGAAGGGCCTGGAGGATGCTTGTAACAGTGAGTTATGGAAGAGTGGAGAAGATTGATGAAAGCTTTGACGATAGCAGAGATGCAGAGAGAGACAAGAATAATGAGCCAGGTTTCCATGTTAGCAAATGTCTAGGGCAACGAAAGAAGTTGGCAGGAATGGGTTTAACAGGAACGAAATATACAAGAAGACAGGAAGTAAACAATGAAGTAATAATTTAAGTTCATAAATTAAAAAATGAACATTACTTTGGTCTTCACTGAATCGGTGAATTACGTGACGGAAATGTGTAAGAATTTGTTCCGAGTGCATTTGGATTTGCATCATTGCAAATATGTGAAGTGACGAAAGAGATGAGTTTACTAGGAAGGAAATACGCGAGAGGAAAAAGGTAACGTGCTCGGATTTGACGTTTGATGTTTTGTTTAATTTTTAGTGTCTCTTACCTTTAGCCTTCCAATTAGAGAACAATAATGCATATTGTGTTGGTTTATAGAAGGAGATACTTGGTGCCCCTTGGAACTTCCTCCATGATGAATGAAGTTCTCATATTCCAGCTTTCAGACAAATGCATGAGACAAAGATTTGTCTTAGTTCGACTTTAGAGGTATAGAATACATTAATGATTTTTTGAAGGTATAAATAACCAATATAAGAGGAACAAGGTATTAGTGGTCAAAAATTTTTGCATTGTCACCTTTTACAAGCCGACCATTTTTTTTTTTTTGTAATAAAACAATATCAATTTGGCGATTTTAGTAATTAAGCAATATATATACTTCTTCGTTTATCAATCTTATTTATTTATTTTAAATTTAGCCTCTTCAAATTTACTATTTTAGTAACTATGTTCCCTCAAATTTTAGATATTATCTACTACTTTGAAAGAAAATATCAGAAAGAGAAAGAACATATTCCTTGTGGTCATGGATGTAGACATTACCATCAATTCTAAAGCTAGATTGACATCTTACTTGTCAATGGATTAATAATTCTTACCTAATTCTTGGAGAAATCCGAGCCATCAATGGATTCTTCATCACCATTGTAAACTCTTGCTTCTCTGATAAATCAACTTCATCTCCATTCACAGCTTTCCACTCAAAACTCCACACCAAATTAGCCACAAAATACTCCAAATGAAGCATAGCCAAACCAACTCCAGGACAAATCCTTCTCCCGACCCCAAATGGCATCATCTTTATTTCCCTGCTTCCCGTAATATCAAAAGCTTCAACTCCTCCGTTATCATCACTCAGAAATCTCTCAGGCTTGAACGCCATCGGATCCTCCCAAACTTTCGGATCCCAACCCATTTCAGCCACCATGAAATTTACAGTCCCGTTCTTCGGTACCACATATTTATCAAGCACGACATCTTCTGTCACAGCGTGTGGTAACACGAAGTGCCCTGGGGGATGTCGTCTTAGACCTTCTAAGATAATTGCTTTTAGATATGGCATCTTCTGCAACTCTTCTTCTTTCACCTCATCCTCTCCATCTTCAATAACTCCTGCGATTTCCATGAATAGCTTCTGTTGGATATCAGGGTATTTCACCAAATTCGCCATGATCCACTGCAGTGCCGTGGACGTCGTGTCTGTCCCGGCGTTAAGAAATTCGGAGCACAAAGTAACGATTTCCTGTTCAGTAAGCTTCCTCTTCTCTTCTGGAAGTTGTAAATCTAACAAGGTATCGACATAAGATAACACATACTTGTCGTCCTTGTCAGCTCTGTTTAACTTCTCTTCCTTCATCCTCTGTCTTGCTCTTATCAATGGGACCAATACATTTTCTTGATCCTTCAGCAACCGGAAAAATTGTTTCCACCTTTTACGAAGAAAAATTTTTGTCAATCTTGGCCAGAAATTTAAGAAATTGAATCGGCGCAAACCCAACAACCTGCCACGCTGAACATTCTCAATCTCTTCGATTTGCTTCTGGTCAAGCTTGTCTCCGAAACACATAAGCACTAGCAAGCAAAACATGGCATACTGAAAATGATCCTTCACACTAACCGGATCCCCATTACTTGACCGTGACTTGAAACGATCCAAGAGAATTTGCAGAACCCATTTGCGCGCATGGTTGTAAGCCCTCAACCGCGAAGGATGCATAATTTCTGAGGTGAGATTACGACGGAGGACTCGCCACGTTGGGCCGTAAAAAGCTGAGCTGATGTTATGCTGGTTGCTGCTACTGACTTTGTTGGTAGCAAGAGCGGGAGGACGGTCGGAAAAGACAGAGCCATTCTGGACTAATGCTTCGTGGGCAAGCGAGCGATCGGCGACAAAGATGGAGGGGCGAGAGCCGAAACGGAGAGTGATTACGGGGCCAAACTTGGCGTGAAGGTTTCTGAGGATTGGTTCGATTTCTGATCTAGATTTGAGAAACAATAGAAGGTTGCCAATAACAGGGAAAGTTACGGGGCCCGGAGGAAGATTCTGGGATTTTTTGTTGGGAAAGAGAAGGTTGATAAAAGCTTTGAGGAGAGCAGCAAAACAGACGGAGATGAGGACGAAGAACCCGAATTCCATTGTTGCAATTTACATCTGCAGCCAAAGGTTTGAAATTAAATGAAAGAAAAAATTGATTATTGAAGGATGACACCAAACGGCATTGACCTGCATTAGTTGCCGATTCTGAGCCAACAATTATTTATTAATTAATTAATTAATTAATTTTATTGCGATGAAGACGACGACGACTACGACACGGCTGTGGAACCATGGAAAGATCCACTTAGGCAGCATGATTGCACCAAACAAATTCGGCCCATTTAATTTTTTCGGCCCTGGATTTTACAAGGTGGCCAATACGGGTCTTACATCGTCCGAATTATTGTTGATCCTGAATCGGTTAGCAAGTCAACAAAGTCAACAAATATCCTATCTCACAAACCGAATGGACCCTCACAGTCTCTTTTATTGTTAAGTGAAATCGGGCCGTGACTCAGCCCAACCCAAATTTCCGAACAGAACAGGATTGGCAATACGTAGAGACACAAGGGCAAGGACAGCATAAACAAATAGCGTATAAATATCATGAACAAAATTCGCTTTTCGGCGCCGAAGCCAAATTCAAAATTCGAGAATTTTGACAGATCAGAGATGGCAACAACCTCGACGAAGGACATGAAGGGTTTCTACAGGTTGAAGAAGAAAACTGGAGGCGTCACAAAGAAGATTTCGAACAAAAAGTCGCCGCAAAATGCCGCCTCTTTCGGCTCCGATTTTACTGAGCCGTGGGCTCTGATTTCTCGCGGCTCTCTCGATCTTAAAGGTTCTTTTTTTTTTTTTTCAATTTCCTTTCTCTTATTCTTTGAATGTTTAGTAATGTTTATTTAGGGTTTAATGTTTTGTTGCTCGCTGGGTTTTGTTGAAGAATGTGTTTCTGGCCCCATTTTTAGTGTGTTATTTTTGCATTGTATATTATGTTTATATTGAAATTGGAAGAATTTGTATGCTCTGTTTGGGAGTGCTTTTGACATCACCGAAAGCAATTCCAAGTTGTTGGAAGTGCTTTTTCATCAATTTTGTTTATGTTCAGTTGAAGTGATTTTTAAGATCAAAAAAACTTGCGAGTACTTTACGAAGCAACGCTTGATTTCTTGTTTTTGTAAAAACAAAAAGAAAAGAAAGTAAGAATGCTTGTTTAAGAAAAGTACTGTAAATACTGTCCGCAAAATTAATTAATAGGGAGAAGCACTAGGAAGCACACCCTTATTCCTGTTGGAGCGAGTATTTGCGACAACAAGAATCTGGAAACAGATTAAATTAAATTAAATTGCATGTTATTAAGAAATAGGATTATCGTCCGAGCTACATTGGTGCTGGTATGTTATAGATCATTAACGAACATTATCTCAGGACTAAAATTTAAAGCTTAAATGTCTTGGAGGCTTCCACTCATCTTGGACATGGAAACTAGAGTGGAATCAGTGAAGTATGGACTCTTTTCCTTGGTACATTGGTGACTAAAAAGTGCTTTCCAAATACTACCTTCTTTTCTGTGATTGGAAACAAAATGATGACAATTTTTGGAATGCTGAACTACTTGTTGATTGTGTTTAAGCTAATCCATGCCCTGCACGTGGGATATAGTCCTATGGATTAGACAACAAGACTAAAGGATTTATTCGTAATTTTTGTGGCAGGTGATTATAATGAGAACGAGGATGCCTTGAGGCAGTTTGATGTGAACATGGCATATGGACCATGCATAGGGATGAGCAGATCAACTCGCTGGGAGCGTGCCAATCGTCTAGGCTTAAACCCTCCCAAAGAAATCGAGGGCCTCTTGAAAACTGGAAAGGTTCAAGCAGAGTGTTTGTGGGAAGATCGCATTTAGATAGCACTCTCTTTGCATCAAAATCTAATGTATGCTTGTTTCTTCTCTTTGATGTTCAGCCTCTGGCTGCACCGTTAGTCAGTTTGTATGTCGCATTTAGAAAGCACTCTCTTTGCATCAAAATCTAATGTATGCTTGTTTCTTCTCTTTGATGTTCAGCCTCTGGCTGCACCGTTAGTCAGTTTGTATGCTCTGATGAACTTAAAACTTATGCAGATTTTAATTGAGATGCTGCTTTTGTCGATGACAAATTGCATATTGTTGAGATGTTTAAAGTTGGCATTTGTGGTTGTGGTTAAATATTACTCATGGAATTGAGTTTACTTTAACTTTGAAACTAGACATTACAATGTGTATTGATACAAATATGTCGAGAGAAGACAGTTGAATAATCTCTACATTTTTATTGTTCACTGATGTGTGTAAGCTAGGATATAAAAGAATAAACAATATAAAGTACCCAATCTACATGAACTCAGACTTTTGAAGGGTTTATGCAGAAGCTACTACTCTTTCTCTAAGTTGGTTTTAGACTTCACACCATCAGCGATATGACCAATAAAGTGGCAACAGCGTGCATCCTGCTTGTATCAGAAGGGTAATGGGAAACCCAAAAAAATATTCTCCAGTCACCTCGTGTATGATACAAGTGCGACGCCAAGGTGTCTGCTAACCATGAGTGCAAGGGCTGGAGCAGACATAACGAATGCCACCATGGATCCCCTCACATCCTGGTGGGCAGACCATTGCTATGAAAACACCAAACAGCAGAATCTTGAAAAAGAACATAACCTCTAATAGGCTGGAGAAGACCACGACATACAACGAGTCTAGCAGCCCCAGCTCTTGATAAACCCCTTTCACAATCAAGGCAGCTGAAATCATTCAGACTGCCATCATTGCTTGAATGGCTGAAAAAAGCTTTCTTGGAGAGACTGAATTTAACTGACTATTGTAGATTACGCCCCGTAAAAGGATAGCTGCCTGGCCAAATACCTTGGAAGTCCCCAATACTCAGAAGGAAATTTTTAAATAATGTGTTCAGTAAAAAACATAGTTCCAGTAAGAGCTGGTATTATGGAATAAGATGCTGCAAAGCAAGCTACGGAGTAAGCAATCTCCGGTTTTTGCGATGCAGGTGAGAGCTCTGACTGCTGTTTTTTAATCCCAACATTTGATGGACTTTTGGGAAGCTCAAGAGAGATTTCACGATCAGCAATGGCTATGAAGAATGGAGAGCAACAAGAAGTCCGGAAAAAAAAAGGAACATAGATGCAGAGGAGAATCTGTCAATGGCAAAACCACCCAGTAGGTACCCCAGGACTCCACCAGCAGAGGATGCCATCCAAACATATGACTGTAGTTCACCTGAAGAAGTTGATTGAGCCTTCTTAGATAAGTTTGTGGGTTGTTTTACTCTCTGCAACAATGGCATCATTTGCAAACATGATACTGTGAAAGGATTGCTATTGCTAACCATGATACTGCCTGTAAGAGAGCTGCAATAACAGATGAAAAAATAATTAGGAGAAAAGCATAAAATCGAAACACTTGGGAAAAATAAAATGCAAGATGAAAAGGATTAACCAAATAAGCAGAGATATGTCTCAAGGAAGCATTCTTACTTCGTAAATCGCATGTAATGATGAACGCGGTATAAGAAATTAATGGAAAACAAGCATGAAAATGAGACAGATAGATGAAGAATCAGGCATGAATAAACTTATAAATATGCTAGGGTTGATTTAAAGAAGAGGTGTGATGACGTTTCTGAACGTGACCTCCAGATCTCAGCTTTTCTTATCTTGATACCTAAAGAAAGACATCTAATGACTAAATTATGCAGTGTGAAAGACTTCTGTATATTAAATATTCCACCTAGCATAATTATCGTTTACTCTCTCACGCTGCTCAATGAATTTCTAATATACAATTGACAATAAGTCCCTAAAATTCAGTTAAGATTATTCAAAATTGTAGCTTAAAACAAGTTATTTAATTTACAAGAAGGTACTGTATCACTATTTTGTATAGCAACAGTAATCTGGCTCCCCAAAATGTCCCAAGAAGTTTAAATTCACAAATGCCTAAACAAAAGACCCCACAAGAGTCTCGAAGTAGTTTATTAAAATTGTATGATAACATCAACTTCAGAATTCACACAATATTTCCAGGGAAATTATGAAAGTGCTTTTTCCATTAGACCATTAAAAATGTACAAACCGAAAGTTCGCCTGCACATATAACCAACCTCCAAGGCATGTTTGGATGAATTTATTCTCCATTCTTTTGATTTTTAAGGAGAAAAGAAAACACAAAAGAGAGTGATTTCTAATACAAAATTAATTACACTAATATATACAGTAATATAAATATTGCAGAGAGCACCCACAATTAATTTCCCAAAGCTTTCTCTTCACCAAAACAAACAACAACAAGTAAACACATTTAATCATCTAATTATATTCCCATATTACAATAAATAAAAAGAAACTGAAAGCAGAGGTACTTTCTTAACTACATCTCAACAATAGCGGCAACAATTTTCCTAAAACAAGTAAAAGAAAAAGAAATAAATTTGAACAGAGTGTTTCATTTTGAAAGTTTGCATACCGCCGATGGCTATGTAAGGGACGCGGTGCTGGCCGGAGATGTAGACGGCATCGGAAACTGGACGCAGTGCCGGGGTGATTGGCGGAATGCTGCTAGAGCTGAAGAGATGAGGGGTTTACATTGCGACTGTCTTTTAAGAAAAAGTTAACAACCAACCAGGGAAAGCACCGGAATCCCCGCACCCAGAATCCCAGCCCCCAGAAAGCTCTGGATCGGATTTGAACTCCGATCCGACGACGACGATACCATTTTAATGAAGAAGAAGAATTCAAAATGAGTGAAAATTAATGCAAACTTTCTGGTGTTTTGTTTTCGGCACTGAGTGGGTTTTTAGAAGCGGGGAGTCTGACTTTCAATCTCCAATGTTATTTTATGAACACGTGGCTTCCATTTTTTATTCCTTTCTTTTTTTAAATATTTAATTTATTTTTGACTATTATACAGTAAAAAAAATTTGACAATATTTTTAAATAATTATGACATAATTCTTTAAATACCATAAAATACATTGACCTCATATTGTTTTTATATACCTATTTCTTTATTTATCTATTCTTAATATTTTTTTAAATTATAATAATAATTATAAAATAAAGAAAGATTGTTAGTATTCGGGCTAATCAAGTTTCTTAAATAGGAAAAAATTTTATATAAGATAATGTTAATAGATTCATCCAATAAAATTATGTTCAATTATTTTTTATTTTTTTATTTTTAATTAATTAAAATAAATAAATAATAAAGATTTATAATCGAACCGTAAAAATTATAAAAATAAAAAAAATATATAAATAAAGTTTGAACTTTTTGCGGCACAAATGAGATAAATATTATTTCAATTTTGTAAATAGGCAAGAGAACATTACAAAACACAAAGATCAAATTAACTCATAACAATATCACAGCTTTAGCAAAAGGTCCTTTTTGGGTAGCAAACTAACAACCTTGCTGAAAGTGAAAGAAAATAAAGGGGTAAGGGAAGTTGTTGATAATCTTATATCTCACTTGGGATTTCTTCCAAAATTTGAGGTCAGATTCCTAAAATCACACCAATCTACACATGCCCATAGTCCTGCAGCTGCTCTGCTGGTCCAAGGATGGATGCAGCAACTATGTTTTGAAGCACAAGAAGAATGTGCCATATCAAATTTCTGTATTGTGCTTAAAAATGTAAATTGCGCGCAGAATGAACCTACTTTCATGGTACATGGTAAGCTGAAGAGTTTTATAATTACCAATAATACATACACCATTCAAAGAAGGGGACCTGATAAGAGAATTGAAAGAATAGTTAGCATACGAATCTCTTCCTGTGGCACAAGATTTGGAGTTCAAATCTCGCATTTGCGTCGAAGTTTGAGAGAGTCTGAGACTTATATTCATGTGATATTAAAAAGGGGAAAAACAATAGTTAGATTGATGGTCATCTCTTTGTATTACCATCCACGTCAAGGCAGTCTTATCAAAAGAACTGGCCTGATAAAAACTTGAAACTGGTGAGTCAACTTTCATTATTTCAAGAAGAAGAAACTGCATATACTCTTAGCAAGCTGACTATAACGCTTCCTTTTATGTGATCTGAAACTTGTCGAAGAAAATTTCGACACAACCAAATTTAACAGGGTGATAAAGGCAGTTAAAATGCCTACCACAAAAATGACATCTAATCGTATGATGAAAAATTTCACTCTTCTTGTCTTGTTAGTCAATGAATATTCAAAACTAATAAATTATGACTTGAAAAATTACATAGAAACCTGTAATGCACAAAATCATAGCAGGTATTTCTCCACAACTGTCCGGCCAAACTTCTCTTGAACATCCTTTGGAGTTTCAATCTGGAAAAATGAAAACAGTTGGTATGAAATTCAGAGAACAGCTGGAGGGAAAAAAAAAAAACACAGAGTATCCATCCATTCATCAAATCAGCAGATTAGGCTACTTACTGCATTGAGAGCTTTGAAAAGCGCCTTAACAGTGTTATGAGGATTCCTTGAGCCAACAACCTAAAAAGAGAGTTTAGATTAAATGAATACTTGAATTCTGCGAATTGCCATAGTAATGCATATTCAGTTGGGCAGCTCATTACCTTAGATTTGACATTTTTGAAACCAGCTAAATGCAAAATTGTTTGGACAATTCTTCCAGCTTTCATACCCGTTGCAGTTGGTGCAGGCCATAAATACACCTAGAATAATATGCAGAGTTATATTAAATTAAAAAGATTAAACAGAGATAATGGTAAACTAAAAGTTTGAAAGGTTTCACTCAAGGAGAGTGGGGAGAATTCCTTAAGAACCTTAGTTTTCTTGTATGCTGTCTGTATCGCATGTGCAATTGTATGCTCCTCATGTCGTTCCACATAGTGGAGATTCTGAAAGCATTTCTCATATGCCTGTTGTTGTTGTTAATAATGTCAGTAGATGATAAACATAAACATGAGGCATACAGAAAACAGAAAAGAAATGTTATTTCCAATCATTCCTCCAACATGATAAGAGGAAAACCTGTATGAGGCCCACACTTTCTTTTACTTAGGCTTATTTGCAAACTTCAAAACACAAAAGAACCCGAACCTACTCAATCATGGAAAACTCTGAAATTGTATTTTTGGAACATTACCCCAAAGAGATTCACAAGTAGACCCACATCCATTCATAAGTTTTTACAAATTAGTCAATAACAAAAACTAGATACAACTTACATAAATAGAAAATCCATTGAAGGAAATAAAATCTTGGCTAATCTTCAACTTCTTTTTGTTCTATCTTCCTCCTTTATATGTATATATGAAGCATAAGAAGGTTATTTCTCTTCTATCTTCTACAATCTTATCTCTTTTGGCTAAAAGGATAATTGACAATGCAATGATGGGCTGAATCAGCAGCCCACAGCAAATATAAGCAGCTAGGCTTTTGGTAATAATGATAATCATCGACAACCAAGTAATAAGAAAATAAAAGCACCAAGAAGTTACCTTCTGAAGAGCAACAGGGACAGCTGGGCCTTTGGCTTTTGCAAAACCAACAACACCATGATAGTTCCCACAAGCTAACATGGCAGTGTATTTGACCACTTGCCCACCCTAGAACATAAATGATGAAAAACTTAACAACAATTATATAGAAATTAACCCTAGAATCAATGATTAAAGATGAGGTGATAATACCTTTGTAACTTTACAAGTTCTGTTCACATCTATCAATTTAACATCAAAACCCTGCCATAATTTGATAACAAGTTAGTAAACAACATAAAATCTAATTGAAAGTTGAAAATCATGCACACAAATATACAAACAAGAAATATAAGCGTCCAAGCAAACTAGAATAAAGGATTGAAGTAGAGCAAAAGTTTACCGAGAGAACAATTTAATTAACAATGACAGATATGATATCAGAAAAGGTAAAAACCAAATAATATTGATAGCTGGAAAATCAACCTAAATCTTCAAGGAAACTATTTCAAATAAACACCTTAACACACAATTCCTTCGTAAGTGGTCATTCTCTACGGTCTACTGCTTGTCTACTTGCATTGGTTTGGGAAAGGCAATGGAAGGAAAATAGAAGATGAGATACAACTAGAGAGTTATTTCACACACACATAAAAAAAAAAAAAGCATCTATTTGCTAGCAATTTTTTTCAACCCTTTACTTGATATGTTACAGGAATAATTATAGGCCCCACGTTATATCAAATATTTTGGTTTCAAAAGAAACCTAGCAGAATGATGCAGGAGCTTACTTTCCTGTACAGAGGTCTTCTTTTCTTCTCTGTTAAAGCATTTCTCTCCTCTGCAAGATCCCTGATCTCCTCCTCCAGAAGCTTTCCCTTTTTTCCAAATGTATGATCCAACTCAGCTAGCTTCTCTTCAAGTTTCTTGTCAATGGCATTGAGCTTCTCTAACAGCATATCATCCCTCTCTTTCATATCATCAAACTCCTCTTCATCATCATCATTGATTCCTCCTTGTATCGTTTGCTTCTCTTGCTCAAATCCAGTATTGTCTAGGGCATCAACATTGGGTCCCACCTGCTCATGATGTATTACTCCATAATTCTCAGGGTTATTAGGATCATATGCCTCTTTCCACTCCACCAACCTCATAGCTCTATTAAGCTTCTGCTGAAGAATGAACTTGTCTTTGCCTTCTGCTACTTTCAGTCGATTTATCAACTCACCAATGACCCTGTATTCAGGGCGAAGGGGGAAATGTTTCAGCTCAAACTTGTCAATTTTCTTCATCCACTTGAAAGCTTCGTCAAGTGTCTCTGTCAAAACATGCAAAAGGAACTCTCTCTTCATCTCATAGGTAAACTACTAACTAAGAAAAGGGTCACAAGTCAATTTACATATGCATTCAATCAAACATAGCATAATTTCAATCCTAAAACAGAATGAATAATTGTAAACTTGATATTTCAATTCTTCAAAAGCACGCCCTGTACTGCTAAAAAGGAAAAATAAAATAATATTTCTAATAAAAATTTTCGCACCAAAATTTGGTTCTTATCAACACTTTCCCCACCAGCCAAACATTCAACAGCTATAATAACTTAAATTAATTTACTGGAGAATTTCAACGTTCAAGATGAACATCTAAATCAGCTAAAAAAATTTGAGTTCAGATATTCTTGTTGGCTTTGGTATTTTAAAGAAGCTTCAAGAGCCAAGGAAAAAAAAATACATAGATTACTAGGTAATTATACAAAATTCAAATACTTTATACACACTTTCTCAACAACCAATAAGATCATCCCCTAACTCCCCGACTTAATAATGCAAATCACATATATAGGCATAAACACACAAACCATTAAAACACGCGCATGTTAAACAAAGAAAGAAATTTATATACCAGCTTCATTGAAGTTCTTGAGCAACTCTTCATGCCTTTTAAATTTCTTCTCAAACACATCAAATCTTTTCTTCATTGCATCTCTCGAAAACCTCTCATCATCCTCATCGCTATCGGAATCCGTAGGTTCCTCGTACAGGTTCAAGTCCCCAGTATCCTTCAACTTCTCCTTCTCAAGCTTCTCAATCAATGGCCCAACACCCATGTAATCTTCCTCATCTTCTTGATCAATGTCTTTTGTGTCCAATCCTGCCCTCTTCCTCGCCTCTCTCTCTCTCTCCTTATCGCGCTCCAGCTCCGCCAGGAGAACTTGAACTACTCTGCCAGATGCAGAATCTATGGAGAAATGTCTTTCTGTGAAAAATAAAGGTTTTGATGTTCGGTTGTTCGAAAAGTGCGAGAAAGTTGATATATTCCGCGAAAAAGAGAAAATGGGTTTGCTCGGGTAGTCTTGTGATGCATTTGGGAAATGAATTTTTGGTGGGAAGGGGTTTTGGGGTCTTTGGTTGGTGGGAAAATGTGGGGAAGTTGAGATTTTGGGAGAAACTAACAGTGGGGTTTTAATAGGTTTTTTGAGGGTTGGATTGAGAAGCAGACGAGACCATGAAAATGGACGGGATTTGTTCGTCATGTTGTCAGAAAAAGTTATTGATTCATTTGAGAATGAGGGAGGGAAACGTAGTGAGAGAATCCGAGTGAAAAGAGAAAAAAAATGAGAGAAAATTTCATACAGACTAGGGTTTTAGAACATTGAGGTGGCAGTGCGGTTGTTATTTTTTGGGCGTTTGGGCCCAGAATGCTAGTCTCAATACTTTTGAGCCTGGCCCAAGTTTGGAAAAATGCGGAAGAATGATCACAATTCACGAAAGGAGAAACGATGCGTTTAACAGTTTGAGGAGTAAACTCCTCCGCTTCCATTTCTTCCAGTTGAGGTTACAGTTACGGAGAGATACATTGAAGCTCATTAATAACAAACCACTATCCATTCTTTAAGACAACGCAGAGAGATTGTTGTAAACTACAGCATAGTTATGATAAAACACTTGAATTAAAAATAAAAAAAAGCCCTCTTTCCATCGTATTTTCTCTCAAAATTCTTCACTTTCTCATTAACCAGTCAACCCCACAATCCCCGTAGTGAACTCACAGAAAGCTTCAAAATTGTTCCAACTTTGCCCCTTTGAAGCAAGCTTATTTACCATTGCAATGTTGTTCCTGCACTTATGAATCCATACTGCATTCATATTAATGGTGAGCACTGTAGTTTATAGTGCTTGCTGTTTGCTTTTGGCAATTATTACTGGATGTTTATGCCTGCAATTTCTATGTGAAGACAGAAGAAGAAAGTTTAGACTCAGGTTTTCGTCTTTCTTTTTGTCCTTTCTGATGGCTTTTTGAACTCTGGCCTTAGTCTTTCTTTTCGACCTTTTAGATGGCTTATATTAATAATTGGCAAAGGCCACACTGGTTCTATCTTAATAAAGTCTCTGATGATTTTCTTTCACTCTCATTCTGCAAACTGGGGTAGCAGGAGCCTTCACTTCTTGCCTTTTTTCTCCTGTTATAACTCACACATGCTGATGTGATTTTGACACATTCTATGTCAAAGGAATCAGCTGGCGATTCAAAAACAACAGATTATATGGCCCTGTACAGTTTTAATAATTATTTTTTATGATTATAAATTTGTTATTCTTACCTTAATTAGGATATACTAGTTGTAGATTATTTTTAGACAAACTTGTATATGGTAATATAACTATTTTAAGGGTTAAAAATTAACTTGTATTCTTATTATATAACGGAAATTCTCCTATAAAAAAAAATGTTACTTTTTGCTCAAAACTCTTTTCATGCTATTAGAACTATAGTTCTAAATTCTCATGTGTTTATTATTCTCGAGTCCAACTCAGCCTTAATTCAGTCCCATGTTCTTGGTTATTCTTGATCAAGGAACCAAGTTCTCTCGGCCTCATATCTTCAGATAAGTATGATATTTTCTTGATTTGTTTTAATGACAAAAATTACACAGTCAGAGTATTTCACTTCAAGATATTTGTCAAAAGTAAAGATTTATGGTGCAATTTTGATGGCTACAAGCCTGTTCTTGACAAAGATAAAGACAAAGATGAGCACACCAAGTGGGAAGTCAAGGATGCTCCAATCATAGCATGGGTTTTAGGGTCTCTGGAATCTAACATCATCTTGAACCTTCGACATTTCAAGATTGCATCTGAGATGTTGATTTACCTGAAGAAATATGGTCAACACAACACGACTCGTCAGTTCCAGCTTGAACATGAATTCTTAATTCTCCAACATAGCAATCTTTCTATTTTGATTTTTATTCTAGTTTCATAAATCTTTGGGTTGAATATACTGATATAATATATGCTACCCTACCTCTCGATGGTCTTAATTCTATTTAATCTATCCATAAAACTACTAAAAGGGATTAATTCTTATGAAATTGGGATCTAAATTTGAAGGCACTAGGTCCAATCATATGAACCAAGAATCTGTCCCTTCTTTAAATGCATGTCTCAATGATTTGTTTCATGAGGAGTAGTGCATTCTCATTCAAACCACCATGGAACAACATATATCCTCTTTTTGTTGCAAAGGATTTGGCTATTATGCTTCAAATTGTTCAAAAAAATATTGCAATTACTATAAGAAGGATGGACATATCATTAAAAAATGCCTTATTTGACTCCCCAATAAATCTAAAATAATATATATTACCTTAGTTGGCTTTTCTTATACAAGTGATTCTGTGGATGCAACACATCAGACACAATGTGCTTTTACTTCTGTTCAACTCGTGACCCTTGAAATGATTCAACAAATGATTATTTCTCTATTCTCTATTTTAGGACTCTTAGGTAAGTCCTTCTCTACATCACCTCTTTGGTACTTCTATTCCAGGGTTTCCTATCATATGCCAAATAATACTAATTTTCTTACCAATGTAAATAAATATTTTAAAAATCTCAAAATTTATATAGTTGAAGGTAATTTCTTTTCTATCACGGCCACTGCTGATGTCTCTTCTTTGACTGATGTATTTGTTTCCTTTGGCTTTACCATTAATCATGTTTTTGTCAATCAGTTGGTTGACAATAATTGTAAAATGAAATTTTCTAAATTTGGTTGTGTTATATGCGATCAACAATAAGGAAAGATGATCGCAAGGGCACCTAAAGTAGGATGTCTTTTTCCTCTCTAATTTCCTTTGTTTTCATGTTTCACTTTGCCCTTTATCACTTATAATTCTGCTCATATTGATTACTAGGTATGGCATAAATGTCTCAGACATCCAAACTCTAATGTATTTTATGATTTACTAAATTCTTGTTTACTTGAGAATAAAGAGTTATTATCTCTTAATGTTATTTAATTTGATTATAATTCTTATAGGCTTGGCAAAAGCAAAACTCTATTATTTTCCTCTTATACACCAAATGTAGTCTACCATTTTGATATGATACACAATGATGTATAAGGTATGGTACCAATTACTTATTATGCTAATTACAAGTACTTTATCACTTTTATGGATAACTATAACCATTTCACATGGATTTATTTTATGCATTCTAAAGATGAAGTATTTTCTGTTTTTAAGCTTTTTCTTACATATATTTAGACTCAATTTTCTACCAATATCAAAATACTTTATTCAGTCAATGGGATTGAGTACATTTCTCATTTATTTCAAGAATTTTAAAGCAATGGCACAATTTCTCAACAATCTTATCCTTCAATCACAACAACATGGGGTGACTAAAATAAAAAATTGTCATCTTCTCGATGTTTTTGCACCCTTTATTAAAGTCATTTATGCTTTCTTGCATTTGGTGTGAAGCTTTCACCACAGCTGTCCATCTCAACAATAGATTACCCTCTCCTTTATTGAATCATGTATCTCCTTTTACTTGGTTACTTTGTCACATTTTAAATTATTGTAACCTTGTACATTTAGTTGTGTGTGCTATGTTCATCTTCCTCCACATGAACGAACAAAATGCATAGCTCAATTCATTCAATATACTTTTCTAGGATATTATCTATATCAGAAATGTTTTCTTTGCTATGATCCTAATCTACGTTGTATTTAAATTTTTAAAAATATGATCTTTTTTTAAAATCAGTATTTTGTCCATTCACTATGATTTTTTTTCTTTTTTATTTTTTGTTTAGCCATTGTTTATTAACTCTTCTACAGATTATGTACTTTCTAAGCCTTTCTTAGTATGTTAGTGATGCATGTTCAACACATCAAATCAGACTTCAACACCTCTTGAACCTCCTTAAACTCATTCCTTAACTACTGATCTTGTTCCAGCAACTACACCACCTCCTTTCAAACATAGTACTCAAGTTTGTAGACAACTAAATAGGTATGTTTTCACCTCTCCCTTATCTTTGACAACTACATTGTCTTCTATTCCTATTCTCTCATTTTATAAACAGGCAATGGAATATAAATATTGGCTGAAAGCTATTGAAATAGATTTTCTTGCACTTGAAGAAAACTAAACTTGGGATAGTGTTCCATATCCCTTTTTTTTCTAAAACTCTTTTGTAATAAGTTGGTATTTTCTATCAAGTTTCATTTCGATCAATCCATAGACTATTACAAGGCTCGATTGATGGTTTTTAGCAGCAAGCAAAAGTATGGCTTAAACTACGATAGGAATTTTGCACCAATAGTCAAGATAACCATTGTATGAATAATATTAGCCATTGTTGCATCTTAATTAAGAGTAGTAATTCAGATTATTATGTCGTATTCGTGTCAGATTATAATTGTATCGTGTCAAATAGTAGTTTTCCTAAACTATATCTATTTAATAATCGTATCAAAAATTAAAAATAATAAATAATTAAACGAGTTATAACCGTCTCATTCGTATAACATATTTTTTATTATATATTGTAATATATTTTTATAATATTTATGATACTACATACACAAATATTTATCAATTTTATTCTAAATATAACGAAAAATATTTTAAAATGTGATAAATATAATTAAATTATTTTAAACAATAAAATAAATATAAAATAAAATTATTAAATTATAAATAAATTAATATATTATAATTATTTTAATAATTGATCGTATTATAAATGAGTTCACTATCAAGAATGCTAAATTTGAATCTGACGCGATTATTAATCGTGTCGTATCATATTTTTTTATTTAATAATTGTATTATTTTATGTCAACTCAAATTCGCAGATTTGTATCGAGTTCGTGTTAGTTAGGTGGATCGTATCAAAAATTGCCACCTCTAGTATCAATCATGGTCTTTATATCAAATGGATGTTAAGAACGCATTTTTACAGAGTAATCTCAAGGAGAAACTATACATGAAACTTCCCTATGATATGCCTACTTTCTTAAATGATGATGTTTACAAACTAAAGTGCTCTTTATATGGCTTGAAATAGGCACCGTGAGTATGGCTTGAACAGTTTTGATTCACTTTCCTTAGCTTTTCATTCACTCAGAGTTAATTTAACTCCTTTCTTTTTCTATAAAGGACATTTAAAGGCATAGTTGTTCTTCTAGTTTATGTGGACAACATCGTTTATCATTGGTTTTAGTATGAAAGCCATCTTTGAAATTCAAAATTTGTTGCATTATACTTACCACATGAAAGTCCTTGGCTAGTTCACTTACTTCTTAGGGTTAGAGGTAGATAATTGGCCTCAAGGGATTTTCTTGAACCAGCACAAATATATTCAGGATTTGGTTCAATTAACTGGACTCACGGATACTACTTATCGATTCCCCATGAAAATTAATTGAAATATTAATGTGACAAAGAAGAGCTTAATGAGGATCCTACTTTATATTAGAAGCTACTTGGTAGTCTTATCTATCTAACCATCTATTGACCAAACATTTGTTATGCTGTCCACACTACCAGCAAGGTTATGCAAGCTCTTCAACATTTACACCTATCCACAGTTTAATGTATCATTAGATATATCCTTAGCACACCTAATCGTGGCCTATTCTTTCTGCTAGTTCTTCACTGCAATTGGAAGCCTATAGTGACGCTAATTAGGCTAGCTGCTTAGACACTAGGAAATCAACTACTAGATGGTGTATGTTTCTTGTTGATGCTCTTATCTATTAGAAATGCAAGAAGCAAGATTCTGTCTCCAAATCATCTACTGAAGCAAAGTATCGCACCGTGTCTACTGCATGCACTTAGATCATTTGGCTGCGTGGTTTACTCATAGAGCTTGGTTTCTCCCAAGTTCAACCTACTCCACTACATGATGACAACACTAGTGCCATCCAAATTGCTGCCAACCCTGCCTACCACGAATGAACAAAGCATATAGAAATTGATTGCCACTTTATCCGGGAGGCCTGTAACCGTCAAGTTATCACCTTCCCACATATCTCCACCACTCTACAGATCACAGATATCTTCATCAAATCCATGACACATCAGCACCATAATTTTCTTGTTAGCAAATTGATGCTTGTAGATTTATCAACATCAATTTGTGAGGAAATGTCAAAGGATTAGCTGGCCATTCAAAGATAGCAGATTCTATGCCTTGTACAGCTTTGACAACTATCTTTTATGATTGTAAATTTTTTATTCTCACCTTAATTAGAATACACTAAACGTATGCTATCTTTAGACAAATCTGTATATGATAGTTTAGCTATTTTAAGGGCTGAACATCTGCTTGTATATTTAGTATATAATGGGAATTCTCTTGCAAGAGGACACTTTTTGCTCAAAACTCTCTAAGTTTATCACTATATTCACTTCTTACTTTATGTAACATGATTTTCATTATGCTTCTGGCGAGATATTTTATTTTCCTTTCATGTTGTGCGTGTGATATTCTTCAATTGTTAGTAACATTGGGTTGCTAATCAATTTCAACCTCGATATGCTTCTGTTATACTGTAGAAATAATCCATCACAAGCAAAAGATCTATGTCCAAGAATGTACGTTACTGCTTATTTAATGGTTCTTACAGACTTGCTAAACAAATTATTCTCAAGCATTTTTAAGTTGCAACTTAGTTTATCATTTTAATTATGTTTAGTTTATCATTTTAATGATGTCCTTCTTTATAGTAATTTTGCAGATCTGTACCATTCCCCCATCTGTGTTAATCCCTTATCTTCATGATATCTCCTGTAGAATGAAGTGCTGGAAAAAGAGTTTCCCCGCTAGTAAAAGCAGCTCATCTAACAGGTTAGTTGAGCTTTCAGTCGAAAAAAAAGTGTCTCGTTGCTGATTGATGATACATTGGGCTGCCTGCACTTTCGTTTGGATGTTGAATGTGTGCTGTTGCCTTAGCTGACAGTTGAATGATCGCATTACGGTTGTATGTGAATGCAAGATTTATGATAAAGCTGCAATTTGAATGGTTCAGGCATCATCTTATCGGTTTGGGCACCTGTAATTCTCACTGAGATTTCAAAAATCTGTGGGTTTCACCATATCAGGCTTTGATCTTTCCCTTCAAAGATGCAGCTTAAACAGGTTAGAGATGTAGTCTTTTCATTGTTCAAAGCGACTTGATCTGATTTTGCTACTCTTCAGTCCCCAGACTTGTCAAGATCTTAGTTTTCCCTTGTACCCGTCAACTTACTTTATTGCATTTGCTTCATTAAGCGACTTGTAATATCTCACTGAGATTCTATGTGATATCTCCAGGTTTTGTAAGGGTAATAAAGCCAGGAGAACAAACTGGCCGGCAAGGGACATCAATTTTAATTTTAGGGTATACATTTCAATTGCTTCAATGTATTTTATAATCCTCAATTTTTCAATTCAATGCAGGTATTGTTCTCATCTCCTGAAATTAAAGTACTTGCTTTTTCTGTAGCATTTACCAGGTAGAAATACAATCCCCCAGGATGAAGCAATATATTGAAAATTGCCCTTTACATTTTAGATATAAATTTTATGTTCTAACTTAATATAAATTTTATGTTTTAAATTACAGAAGTCTCGTGCTTCCATTAATATGTTGCATCAATGGTAACGAAAAAATTTTTCTTTTAGCCTAGTTGACCTATTAAAATATCTCCAATTTGATATCAAGATTAGAATTCTATAGTAGTCCTCCTTATGAGATAAATATTAGTGCTCTTTTTTTTTTCCCCTGTATGCACAAATTCCTTCTTTTGACAGGATACTTGCAGTACAGTCATTTGTAACATCGCTTCCACCATATCAATCCTTGACAAAACCATTAAAAATCCAAAGTAAATCCATCTAATTTCACATAAGAGAGTCCAAGTAAAACAGTATCACTTTGTAAACATCAGAGACGGGATAAAACCATCTAATTAGAGAAAAAAAAAAGACATAAATTGATAAAAATAAAAAAAGTCAATGAAAGCAACAAATAGATAAGAGTAAAATAAATAAAGTAAGAGAATATTCCTTCAATTTTTTTTGGTTTATCACCAACTATTATCTTTCTCTCTTTTCTCTAACTGAATAATTTTATCACATCATTATACTAATATAATAAAACTATTATATTTAAGATTCTTTTTTACAAATATGCATGTATGCCATCAATTCCCTCTCAACTATAGCGAAGCAGGAAAAATAACAAAACACAAAAAAGAGGAAAAGAACATGGAACTTAAAATGTAGCTTACATCAGCAAGATAAAAAAAGAAAATATTTTTCCTGAGGAGAGAAAACTGGAATTGGACAATTTTATTATGAGGAATTATTTCACCGCTAGATGTGTATATTGTTTAGCATCGAGCGATAGTCCGTCCTCACATTATTACTTTAATTATTACAATGTAATTGTTCTGGTCCATCCTCACATTATTAGTTTAATTATTACAATGTAATTGTTCTGATTTTCTCTGCAATGAATATCAATGTTAATTACCTTAGAGCTAGTTACCTTACTGAAAGTTTCCATGGCTGGCAAACTGAGGTATTGATCATAGTCAAGCACTCATTTCTCAGCACAGAAGCATGATGTCAATATTTCATGCTTAAGAGATAAGATCAGACAGCCCCATTGTATGCATTTCACTTGAAGTCCGTGGCAGCATTATTCTGATCCTCAAGTTACTGCCCCAAAAACAACTCTTTCAAAGATCTAACAGGCGAGTTGTATCCATATACTACAGTATCTCTCCACAAAGCCATTCCTGTTACGCAGAGAAATAATTCAGAATCTCCTTTATGCTTAGCATTTTCCTTAGCCAAAGATATGAGTTAACTTTTATTTATGTATGGAGCTTATTATCAGCATGCTATTCCCCAGAACATGCAGCACTACAGAGGGATAGAGAGCAGACCTATCCAGGAAAATAAACCAACTGTTGCTGCTAAAAAGAATTCCCTGCTGATAACATTGAAACTGGGATCACAATAAAAAGTTTTGACTGAGATTAGAAAAAGCGACATGCAGAAGGGCAATGGCAACTTAGAAATTGTAAATGAAGATTCAAAAATCAGAAAGTTCTAACCAGTAAAGGCAAACAATATTCCCATAACCATAAAATACAGCAGCCCAAGTGGAACCAGTGAACCTGCAACCACAGGGGAATGAAATACTTTACGCCTTTATATTTTAGTTAATCAATCAAGTGCATATTAAACTAGGCTAAGATCTACAAGGTTTTGGTTTGATGTCAGGAAATGATTAGAAGGGTAACTTGAAAGAGTTAAAAATTGCACCAGACCATGTTATATACCACTAATAGGTCAATTAGGAAGAGCATTACCACATCAAATCACGAATAAAGAGTGCACGAGGTATCATAAGTCCATTTCCGATCATACCAAGTAACATTGAAACTGCTGATAAGCCTTTGATGTTATCAGGGTTCAGGAAATTTGTCCACTAAACAGGTAGCCAAAACTTTTGTCAGAGAGGCACATTAAAATAACCATCTTTTCTGATCTGTCAAGATTTGGAACTGTAGCATACACAAAGATTACCATTTGTGAAACTGGCATCCACATAAAGAGAAGTGTCGCTGTCCATCCAGAAATTCCTCCAACAAACTTTACACCTTTCTTCGAAAGTTTTCCCATTCTTGCCTGCAAATATTAACATTAACAAGTTTAAAAAGATTGCTGAATCTGACTGCTCACATACTATTGATTTGAAGAGAAAACGAATAGATGACTCAAATAACTCAAGGTCTTTTACGACAATAAAATGAGAAGCTTTCCACACGGTTCTCATCAGTGTAAATTTAAGCCTTTCACAAAGAGAGAATCCCTTTTCCTTCAATTTAAACCTGAAAGCACTACTCTCTACATCAAAGAATTCCTCCGACAGAGTATCAGCATCTAGAAAACCTAATGATCAATGCCCTTATATTTTTTTTGGTGTTACATATGCATTACTAGATTCATATCCATAAGTAATGCATATCTTTACCATAACAACAGCTGCCAGACCTGCAACAGAAGCTATAGTCCCGGGCAAGATACTATTAGGTATATAGGGTACAAATGTAGACCATATAACCTGCAGTCAAATTCATATGAAAAAAGTTAAAAGAGTTTAGAGAATCAAGCTAGATCAACATCTTCATTTCCTGATGGCCAGATGAAAATGTTGAATACCAGATATTTGTAAATGAATATGTGTCTCTGTGCTGTATAAGAAAGAGAGATTACTTGGGGAAGGGCTGTTAGCCCACCAACAGTTATAAAATCTTCCCAGAATTGCCAAATTCCAGCATTTAGCATGTTAGAGTAATACAGGAAGTTTAAAACAAGACCAGTTGCCACAACTACAGAAGTAACCACAAAGTGAGGCAGAGGCATTGCTTCTCCCATTGCAAGCTGTGTAAGGACAACATATATAGAAACAACACCCAAGGTTTGAACTAGTATTGCTTCTTTCTCCTTCTTTTTTACAAAATAAGAAAGGAGTGAAAGATTCCCCAGCAAACCAGTTAGCATGCCCTGTATTCAAAATATCCTCTTAGATTTCAATAATCAAAAGTTTCTATTGAGTCAACAAGAAAATGGCAGAATAGATATCAGATAATTTAAGTTGTATGTTTTGACAATATCAAACCTAGATCATAGAAATATTTGTTAATTATATTGCTAACATTTTCTAAATGCTTAAGTTATTAGAGTTGCAGCAATATATTCAGCAACCTTCACTCATTCAAGTGTAACAAACTAAATCCTTGTTATAAAGTAAAAGTTTTCAATTCACTAAAGTGGGATAAGAACCAGAAATATACCCAAAATGATAAAACCTGCGAAACTTGGCATGTTGCTTTTACATATTTACCCAAGTTTTCTAAGCACGAAAAGAGATGCTAGCAGAAAAAGAAGGGGCTACCTCCAACAAGAGCAAGAACATGAAGAAAACAATGCAATCAAAAGATTATAAGATTGCTGCAATTTCCTTACCAGCCATGGTACTGCTAAAAGGGCAGTTTTATTTCCACCTAAAAGATTGCGTGCATTTAGGATGATCTGAGGTAGTTGTATTATCATAAATGGGATATTTGATGCCCCTGAGAATTTGGCTGTCAATGAATTCCATTCCTCAAGATTCTTATTGCTCCATCCCTTGCATAACATTTTCACCAAAAATAAATCATAAGTACAATTAAACTGATCTTCTATCAAGGTTATTTACAAAATTCAGCTCAATCAGTTAGGACATTTTGTTTCTATATTGAAGAACTAATCTACCAGAGAACATGAATGGTAAGATTTCAAAATTCTTCTCTATCACCAGAATTCTGATCAACAAACATTAGAATCAATGAATACATGATGGCGATCAATCACTTTCATTCAACCAATGTAGCTTCATTGACAAGCTCCAGAAGATCCAAAAAATTAAAAAAAATAAATTTTTTTAAGAAAAGAGAAAGGATAAAACTAAAACGAAATCACACTTTAAAAACATTGGTTATGTTAGTTGGGCATTTCCAAACTTGACATTACACTCTGACTTCTTTAATTATTCCAAGCAACCAAACAGGCAAACCATCGTCGATATGAAATACATCCGATAAACCAAGATATTGCTAAAATAAGCAGCTATGCCCAGAAAGTCTATGCCCATAATATTACTTAATATTATTTTCCTTTTCTTCATCAAATTTTCTCAGTAATCAAACATATCACTTTTCAGAACCCAGAAAGGAAAATTGTTTTTTTTAATAGATGAACAAAATGAAACAATTATGTATTGTCTGTTGTACCTGGTGACGAGGGTCAGGCACGTCCGAGTCAAGGGCAGGAACAGGACCGAGTCGGCGGCGAAAAGAAGCGAGCGTGTAACGACTAATGAACAGCACATTGTTAAGATTGTTAACAGGTCTGCATACAGGCAAGGACTTAAGTGGAAAAGACTGAGACGTGGAATGGCGATCTGGTCGAGAAAACCGATCGTTAGGAGCTTTACCAGATGAAACATGAACCACCAAAGCTTTAGTAGCCGCCATTAAATCCAAAGCAAGCTTTCCCCGTTTACCAGTGAACGAGAAGATAGATAGAAAGAAGGAATGAAGGTGACAGCAGAAGTAGAAAAAGTTATCAGTGTAGATGGGGAAGAGTGTCAGCGTGCGGAACTACAAGGGACACGTGGCGGGAAGTTTAGATATTCGGGGCTTTGGTAAGGCGAGATATCTTGGGATGTAAAAGTGAAAATGTGTAGGAGATATTTACTGTGACATTGATGTTGAAGCCGCGGTGGATCGGATCTTGTCTCCCAGCATATCAGTCGGATCGCTATGGCCCGCGATTCGGCTTATTTATCGTGTGAGAAGTATTGGCCACGACATTTTGATCATATGGATACGATATAATACAAGTGTGATCATAACATATGAGCGTTTCACATCATTTATCCTTCAATTTCAATAAAATATTATTAAAAATTATTTATTAACTTTAAATTACTAAATTGATGCTACTATTTTAAGTTAAAGAAAATTTTTAAAATTATTTATTGAGTAAAAAAATTTTCAATAGAAGTAAAATATTAATCATTATTTACTTAAATATTTTTATCACGTGATAAATATTTTTTAAATATAAATTATAAAAAATAATATAAAATTTATTTTTTATTTATTTTAAATTTTTCCATCATTTGTTATTATAATTTAGAAATTGATTTAAGGCATAAAAAAATATTATTTATGTGTTATTTGAAATTTCTTGAATTAATTTTGTGAATGGTTTAATTAGCATTATTTTCTTGTTGAATTAAATGGCAATTTTGTAAATTTTTAATTGATGTGAAATAAAACAGAAATTTTTTTAAATAGTCATTTTCGTAAATTAATTTATTAAATTAATTATCTTCAAAATTCTTTTTATCAAATAAGTCAAAGAACTTATTTTTAAACTAAAATACTCTTCACTCAATAAAATAAAATAACAATATTATTTATTTCAATACAAATTTTTATAAATTTTTTGCATTGCCATTTTAACTTTTATTGTACATATTTATAATTTATTGATTTTTTGATTGTGCGTTGGTGATTGATTCGGCCCAAAATATGTAGAAAATATTGTAGAAAATATGAAAAAATTTATTGACAATAAAATTTTCAATTTCAATGACATGGTAATTGCATATGATAGAATTTGATTTTGTATTAGAATTAAAAATTTTGAATGGACTGTAAAATTTAAAAGTTTGAAATAAATTCTAATATTTATGAAATTCAATGAATAATAGTAAATTATTTTAAAGCCTTGCATATTGATACAATAGTTTATAGTTTTGTCTTTTAATGTATTTGAATGGGACCAATATACATGAATGTAAAATGTTTTACCCATTATTCGTTAATTGCAAATGTGTGAGGCACCATTTGATATTTTATAAATTGGAGCTACTTGGAAGTTTCAAAACTGAGACCGCAACTCTATTTTCAAAATTTTACATAGACCGCCAACTTGTTGTACTTAACAAATAAGTATAAAATAGTTCAATGTCTGGCATATTAATACCCGATTAAACCAAACTTGTGGGTATGAATATGAAAGACTTTGGAATATTTTATTGTTATTCGTAAATTCGAAAATTTTGAGTCCATCCAAAAAGCAAAATTTGTTAATTTTTGTGATAGGGTGCATTTTTGTTGATTTAATTTTTTAATTTTTTAATAAAAAAATTATAAAAATGATTAATTTAATAAATTAACATATAAAGTGACCCATTTTAAAAATTTTTCAATAAAATATCACCACGCTAGAATTCAATATTGTGAAGGTCTTCAAAGGCCCATCAAACTAGCCCATGAATAAACATGAAACCCTTCTTCTAACTCGGCCCACTTGACTGCCCATTTTCATTACTGGAGTGGCTGCGGCGGTGGCGTTTCACATTTGATGCGAAGCCAGTATCTAGGAGAAACTATACATTAAACGGATTCAAATTCAGTAATCTCAATCAGGGTAATCTGTTTTTCGAGCATTCAGAAGTTGGGATTGGGATTCAAATTCAATAATCTCAATCAGTGTAGTCTCTTTTTCCAGCATTCTGAAGTTGAGATTCTAGGGTTTTTGATTTAATTTTTTTTTGGGAAGAAACAAGAGATTCAAGTATGGACGAGGATCAGGAAATGGAGAGGTTTGGGATGGATAACGACTTCGAGGGCGGTCAGTGGATAAACGGCGAGTTCTATTACAAGAAACGTAGGGAGAAACCCATGCAAACTAAAGACGACGTTCTGTACGGCGTTTTTGCCGACGATTCAGATGAGGACGACGGTTACTCTTCCAGAAAGCGGAAGAAAGACGGTGATTTTGGTAGAAAACCTGATTTTACGAAGCCCGTGAGCTTCGTTTCAACAGGTAATGTAAATTTTTATGTGATTTCTTCATGGTTGTCATAGTGGTAATAGACATTGGTTATCGGGAATTTGAATTTTTGAAGTTTAATTACTTAGGCTTGTCTCAAGGGTTTAAATATGGATGAAGAACGAAAAAATATAAAGAAACAACAAAATTATGAAGTATTAGCTAACGGTAATGCTAAAGATCAAAATGTTTCTAGGGTGGAAACAGTACTTTTAGATGAAGTACTTGATAAAATATTGAGACTGTGCTAATAATGTAAATTGATACTTGATAGAAAAAAGTAATACTTTTTTTCTTGGTGGTTATTTATTTATTTATTTGCAGGTATTGTGATGCCTGATCAAGAGATTGATAAGAATGTGAAAGAAGAAAATGTTGATATGTTTGAGGATGATGATAATGGAAATAGGTCTGGTTTAGGTCTTGGTTCTGGATCTAGGAATTCTGCTTCCAGTTCAGGATTAGGTTTTAGTGCTAATAATTCAAACAAAAATGAAAATGGGGTTAAAGATAGTGATGGGGAAGTTGAGGATGATGATAGTTTCTTGCCAACTGCATTTGGCCAGAGGATAAAGGAAAAGGCGCAGATGAGGGAGAAGGAGAGGGAGAGATCAAAATTAGAGAAAAAAAGTAGAGGCAGAGAAGGGAGAGAAACTGGTGTTGCTGATGTTGGGAGTTTTGAGAAGCATACAAAGGGAATTGGGATGAAGTTACTGGAGAAAATGGGGTATAAAGGTGGTGGCTTGGGGAAGGATGCGCAAGGGATTATGGCACCGATTGAAGCGAGGATGAGACCCAAGAATATGGGAATGGGATTCAATGATTTCAAGGAAACGGAAGCAGCAAAGTTGCCTGGTCTGGAAAAGTTGGAAGAAAAGAAGACTGGGGCACAGCAGCAACCAAAGGGGAGAGCTAAGGAGAGGCTTTGGTCAAGACAGAAGGTGGTAAAGAAGGAAGTGTATGTTACAGCAGAGGAATTGTTGGCAAAGAAACAAGAACAGGGGTTTGAGGTTGTTCAGAAGGTTATTGATATGAGAGGCCCGCAGGTTAGGGTTTTGACAAACTTGGAGAATTTGGATGCGGAGGAGAAAGCAAGGGAAAATGATGTTCCAATGCCTGAGCTGCAGCATAATGTAAAGCTGATTGTGGACTTGGCTGAGCTTGATATTCAGAAGATTGATAGAGATTTGAGGAACGAGAAAGAGACAGCATTGAGCTTGCAAAAAGAGAAGGAGAAATTGGAGAAGACGGTGATGGAACAGAAGCAGCAGTTGGATAATATGGAAAAAATAGTTAATGTTTTGGGCCAAATTGAAAAAGAGAAATCATTTGGATCATTAACATTGGACTCGCTTGCAACTTATTTCAGTGATTTACAGAGGAGATTTTCTCATGATTATAAGCTTTGTAACTTGTCCTGTATTGCTTGCTCATTTGCTTTGCCTTTGTTTATAAGGATGTTTCAAGGTTGGGACCCTCTTCGAAATCCATCACATAAACTGGAGGTGGTGTCACTATGGAAGAATGTCTTGCAAAGTGACAATAACCATGATATATGGGATGTGTCAATGCCTTATACTCAGCTGATATCTGAAGTTGTTTTACCTGCTGTGAGAATATCTGGCATCAACACCTGGGATGCCAGAGACCCTGAACCTATGCTTAGATTTTTAGAGTCATGGGAAAAGTTTCTGCCATCTTCAGTTCTTCAAACCATATTGGATACAGTAGTTATGCCAAAATTGTCAAGTGCTGTGGATTCGTGGGACCCACGTCGGGAAACTGTTCCAATCCATGTCTGGGTGCATCCATGGCTGCCACTATTGGGACATAAATTGGAGGGTTTGTACCAGATGATACGCATAAAATTGAGTAATGTTCTTGATGCTTGGCACCCGAGTGATGTATCTGCTTACACCATACTTTCACCATGGAAGACTGTGTTTGATTCAGTAAATTGGGAACAACTTATGCGTCGATATATAGTTCCAAAATTGCAGGTTGCCCTACAAGAGTTCCAAATAAACCCTGCAAACCAGAAGCTTGATCAGTTCTATTGGGTTATGTCTTGGGCTTCTGCGATTCCAATTCATCTTATGGTTGATTTGATGGAGAGATTTTTCTTCACCAAGTGGCTGCAGGTTTTGTATCACTGGCTAAGCACTACTCCAGACTTTGAGCAGATTGAGAAATGGTATCTGGGTTGGAAGGAACTTCTTCCTCAGGAACTTCTGGCAAATGAAAATATCCGGGCTCAGCTTAATCTTGGTCTTGACATGATGTCCCAAGCTGCTGAAGGTATTAATGTGGCCCAACCTGGTTTGAGAGAGAATCTTAGTTATCTTAGGGTGCGGGAACAGAGGCAGTTTGAGGCTCAGCAGAAGGCAGCAGCACAAGCCCAACAAGCAGCTGCAGCAGGCCTAGGTAGTGCATCTCAGATGGATGGTATGGATGCATCGCGTGAGATGACTTTGAAAGAAGTTGTTGAGGCTTATGCACAGCAGCATGAGCTGCTATTTAAGCCTAAACCTGGCAGGATGCATAACGGTCAACAGATATATGGCTTTGGTAACATAAGCATATATGTGGATTCCCTAAATCAGATGGTGTATGCCCAAAAGGCAGAAGGATGGACTCCTGTAACACTTGATACACTGCTGAAGATGAATAATAACTCTTTTGCAAGGAGACGCTGAATTTACAGAGAGCAGTTGCAGTTCAGGGTAAAGTATTAGACAAGCAAAGTTCTAAGTGATGATGGCTGTATACATTTTGCTTAGAGTGCAGCAATAACTGAGAGGTTAGTGTGTCCTTGGTCTTTCATCTTGTCTGCAGTAGCCAGGGTTTTTCATTTTAGGTAATGATTTGCCAACACAGTTTTCTTGATATTAACTTTCGTTTAATACTAATGAGTAACTACATTGCACTAATGACACGTTTTATAATGAATGATATTGTAACTCTCTTCAGCTGGCTTGCACCAAATAATTGTCTTTGGTTGTCTAACATTCGTTGGGCGTCTTGCTGTTTCATATTACATGTGGGATTATTTATGCTTCATTTTCTTTTCTGTTCAAACTTTTCTCCCTTGTTATAGGGAGTGTGGATTTGCAACCTTTTACTGCTTGTAATGCCTTCAAGTTTCTCAATAAATCTTTTTTCTTCTGCTAGGAAAAGAAAGATTAAAGAGAGAGAGAGGGAGAGAGAGGGAGGGAGAAAGATTGGCCATTCTATGAAAGTGTTTTGTAGAGGGACGATTTTTCTTTCTCAACCCAACTAATGAAGGCATTATGTATGCATAGACCTTAGAACACGGTGAACTTGTAAAGGTCGAGAAATTTGTGTGTAAAGATAAATGTATGCATGGCTTTTCTTAAGCGACCAGTCAGAAATTATGCGATAAACGGAAAGACTTGTATCTTGAAATTATTTTTCTGGAAATGCATTGTAGACAATGAAGATGAGAAGTGGATTTTGGAAATGTAATCTTCGCTTGCATCATGGGAAGTGGGTTTCACCGAAAATGTCAAACATATGCAATTGTGTGAATTCTGATGTATAATTTTCGTGGAAAGACTATAGGAGAAAGCGCAACAGGTTTGTGTATTGGTCAAGCGCAAGGGTCAGTTCTGTGTAATTTATCTATTTTGATAGAATAAATATCAAAGTGGGAGGTACTTGTCCTCCTTTTCATTTGAGGTGAATCAAGCCTCCTAAAAACATCTTTAGGTTGAGAGAAGATCTACTGATCCTTTATTTATGACTTTAACTTCTTCAAATAAAAAATATAGAAGAATTTGGGCAAAATTGGTAAACATGCCATGCAACTCTTCTTTATGCAAAATCACAAGAAAAATAGAAAGTAATAGATTATCCTAAAAAACGATCAGAAAAAGATAAACTTTCTTATAACATAAAATTCTTCCCTTCTGCAACACATAATTTATTAAATAAAAAATATCAACCAATTCTTCCCTCAAAATCTGTATCAAAGCGCAATTCATTGATATGCTGAACAAATTTGGTTATCATTTCAAGTTCATTAGTAAATGATTTGACAACCAATTTTCTTATAAATAAGTACAGAAAGCTGCCATAAAAACTAAAGGGTTCGTGGCAAATAAAAAAATCAGATTCTCATCCGGTGAGTATTTTCCAAACATTCAAGACTTGAAAAGTTATTGCGACACCTTCTTAAATCAGTGTGTTCAAGTCTTGTTACAGAAAGTTTCTGAGTCGTAAGCCAATTACGGGACTTCTGTGATTATACCTGATTTTGGAAAAAAATAATTTGAGGATACAGATATTTCTTTCTGTATAAATATATACAGTAATTTACTCAAATCAACTATGACTGTAACGAAACATACTAATCTAATGTTTCAGAAGCATGGCTTCCATCTTCTTCTTCCTTGCAGCATGTTTTAGTTTCTCTAGCGCCACGAGTCCAACTTGTCTAACTCTTTCTCTGGACAAACCTATCCTGAAGAATTACAACAATAACATTGTTAAATAAACTGTAGGGATGCAAAAGGGATTGAAAATGATGCATAACTTAAGAAATGCATAACCAGAACCCAGTTTCATACTTCCTTTCTCAACACCTCCTGTAATACCTCAAGTGCACAAGGCATCTTAAGCAATATTATGCATGGTGTTAGATTTGTGCTCATTATCTGAGATATCATCAATATTGTTTATCTGTTACTCACTGTTTACTTATATCCTCCCATGTAAGACATTCCTTATCAAGACCATGGTAAAGACGAATGATCTCTCTCTCGCGTTCTCCTAGTGTCACAGTGATGAGCCGGTTTACTTCATCCTGTAAATGTGTCATAGCTAAGGTCATATCGAAAAGTCTGTGTAGTGGATATAGTTCAAATATTCATCAAAATAATTTGTTTACTCTTCTTCTTTTTACCTTGAGTGCCCAATCATCTACTCCATGCCACGGGTTATTCTCCACATGATTATCAGCAATGTACTGAAATGATAAAGAAAAAGTTAAGCATATACAACAGGGAAGAGAGAAGCAAGGTGTGAACTAAAATCTTACAGAGGGGGACTAGCAGAAACTTTGTAGCACACTTACGCTATGGTGGGTTTCTCCTGGAAGGCCATTTAAAGAGGGGAATGCGTCCCTATCAAGTGAGAAAACCTTACTGATTGCCTACGTTTTGTAACATTTTACAGTGAGTAATGGAGAGAATATGCACATAAATGACTGGAAACAAGAAATAATTTGTAAACAGTTGTACCTCTGTAGCATTCGTGACTTTCTTCTGGGACATGTTTAAGTATTCCGCAATTCTCTGAAAGCATGGTAGGCAAAAAGCAAGTAAGAACAAGGAAAAACTAATGTTATAAAAATTAATAGAATTCCTTTCTGTTGATCAGAGTTAAAAAAAAAAAAATTCAAGTTACATCAACCGATGGTGTTAACCCTTTCTCTTCTAGCGTAATTTTTGCATTCCGGATCAAACTTAGCCTTTCACGCAGATGATTAGGCAATCTTAAGGTTCTTGAGTTCTCAACCAATGCTCGAGAAACACCCTGGCACCAAATCATAATGTGAAGCAGCATTAGCTTTGCACGATTACTTAGATTGGAATGGAAGTGACTAACAAACTGAAAGTTTGTCAACATGAATTCAAAATATCACAGTGATGAGAAATCAGAAAATAGCTTCTGTGTAGGAACGAGTAGGCCGTTAAAATAGTAGTAGTCTCAACAAGCTACAGAATATGGATGGTTAAGGAATCACTTTTGACAGCCTATGAAGAGATTGAACTCGCAGAGCATCAATATCGTCATTAAACATTATAATCTTCTTGAAGTTAATATTGACCGGATAGAATTTTAGTCAGTTTTTAGCAATGAATGTGATCTTTAACCATATAGTAAATTGTTTACAGTGCAAATGAATGTTAGCCTTACCTGGCGTATCCACCAATACACATAAGTTGAAATTTTGAAACCCTTTGAAGAATCAAATTTTTCAATCCCACGCAACAATCCAATCAAACCACCCTACAGGAGAAGTACAGAATAAGCACTAGAAGACTGTGTCTTGGATACAGCAGTTTGGTTAAGAGTATATTGGCATTTATTTCTTGTCCACCAAAAAAAAAAAAAGCACCTGAACAAGGTCAGCCATGTCAGCACCCATGTTGTTATATCTTTGAGCAATAGACAAGACCAAACGAACATTGCTCATCACCAGCTTCTCTCTTGCCAAAGAGCACTCCATCGATATTGATTGTAACTCAGGACGAGAAATCCTCAAGGAAGCTGCAAGTTGTTCCACTGACGGATCACATCCCAACCTCTCCTTCAACCTAAACAACCAAAACAGAGAAATTATATTCAATAAATAAAATTTAGAGAAAATAGTTTTGCGGCAAAATCAAAACTTGAAAGGTATGAAACCACTCAGAATGGCAACTAGCAAAGAAAATGAAAAGATATAGGAAGTCAGAGATATACAGGACCCCTTTTCTGCCATCTTTCTGTAAGTACAAGTTTAAATGCTTCTATGAAAATATGGTTGTATATAAGCCAAAGTATAGATAGAATTATAAAGAAATCAAAGCTTTAACCAGTACAAGAATCAAAATCCTAACATAAGAAATGCCTAAACATTTTGAAACATGTAATCCATTGAAGGGGGAATCTGAACATGAAATTTATCAATTACCTCAATTTGTGATCCTCCAAGGAAAGGCCAGTTTTAATTTTCTTTGACAGACGCACAACTTCCGCATGGGGAAGCAACTCTTCACTCACCACACCCTTGACGTAGCCCTTTAAACGATTCTGAATCAGCTCTGGACTAATCATGGATCTTAGCTGCTTGGAGCCATTATGCTGCACCATTGATTTATTCTGGCCCAATATTTTCTTTTTAGAATTCATTCTTCGCTGCCGAGCAGATACTCCAGAACAAGTGACAGGTACCCTTTTGTGAGTTCTCTTACTTGGTGAATCAGTTAAAACTGTCCTCTCAAAAGAAAGATTCCATTGCTTTTCAAGCATAGACTTCTGCAGCAAAAGAAGGGCTTCCATTGAATAGTCAAGTTCAGAGCTTTCCTCTTCTAAGTCATTAGATGTTTGAAACCAGGGCTCGTCAGTCGAAGCAAAATTAGTATCCGCGTGCTCTTTGAGAGCCTTGATGGACTGAGTTGGTATGTTGGATGATGGAAAACTTGGACTATAATCTGATGACTTTTTGGCAGCTACCACATTCTTTGTTGAACCAACTTGACAGTTTGCTGATCCAAGATCATTGATACATGAGAGCTTGTCCGAGAGATCAGAATAGTAATATGCGGAACTCAAGAGCCTCTTTCCTGTGCTAAGACCTATAACAGCAGCTGTGGCCATCGTATGGCTTCTGCTCTTGCAGGCACAAAGAGCATCAAACAACTTCAAAAAACTTATTTGAATCAAAACCCTATCATAAAATTATTGCAGGCACTTGATTCACTAGGCGAAGTGCTTTATTTCTTTTGAATTCTAAATCTTCCCGAAACGACTATTATCCTTCTGATATCGAGAAAAATAAAATTAAAATAACAGTCTTTTGAATCTGATATAAACAAGTTGGCAAAACAAAATGTGCCCAATTCATTAAAATTCTAAAAAAAAAAAAAAAACCTGAGGCTATCATGGCAATTTATGCAAATTATAAACTATAACAGAATACCAGAGCAAAAGTCACACAAGCAGGCGACCAGGATCCAACAACCACGCGCACACAACTCATTCTACAGAAGAAGTAGCAAGCAATTGATTCCCTAAGAAGAATATAAAAAAGGAAAAACAACAGAGAAATAGGAAAAAATATATGTTCTCATTTGTCAGTTGATTTTACTTTCATAATCTCTAAAAACATCAGGGCCTCCAATGTCAGACAGAACCTATTTTAGTTTTCTTCCTCTTCATCAGATTGAATAAGTGATCGCATAGTTGAATTTCTGTCACAATATTTATTTTTAAAATTAAGTGATAAATTTTTAGGATGAACCCAACCCAAATTTTCAGGACAAACATAATTTTGATCGTCTCAAACTTTCTTTCCCACATCAAGCTCATGAATACAAGAAGAAAATGCATAGAAGAAAACAATAACTAGAGCATCAGAAACCAAATATCTAACAGCAGAAGCAATAAATAAAGAAAATAATAAACAAGGATGAATCAAATTTCCATGACAAATGGCATACCTGAAGAAGATGTTAGCTGAGCTAAGGAAAGAAGAGAAGAAGAAGAAGGGAGGTCGAATCCAGAGTGAAAAGATTGACAGTTAAGGGTGAACAGTACGACAACAGCACAAATTCTTGTTACAAAGCTTGTAGTAACAATATTGTGTGTGATTATTTTTCTTTTTAATTTTCCATTCAGTTAAATGATATTATTATTTTTATTATTATGGTTATTATTATGAATATATATTGAAGAAAATGGCTGTAAGAAAATCTAGAAAATAAGTCCAAAAGGGGTAGAGATATGGAAGGAAAAGATGGCATTGGCTGAAACAGATATTGGCTCCATCCTTGAGTGGCCTTAATTCTGCCATTGTGCCTCTCTCTCTCTCTCTTTATTTTTTTTTTTTCATGAATTTTTATCATTCATTTTGTATTGAGGTAATAACATCTAGTCCCTGTATTTTTTTTTCTGTTCTTTATGTTTTTTTTTTTTTATGGATCCCCGAATACTAAATTCTATTAAAACGACTTCACCGTCCTTAGTTGTGGACTGGAGGTAATTTGATCATTTTAATGAAAGTTAGCTGAAGACCAATTTGACGTAAATGGATGAACTATAGTTTTATTTGAGAAAATGTAAAACGGAGGACCTTAACGATATTAATCACTTTTTTTTTTTTCGGCGTTAGTTGTATTTATTAAATTTGATATTGGGTAAATTTGGTAACCACACAACGACCAAGAGCAACAAACGTGACTGCATCCCGGCAAAATCCCGCGAAGTTGCGGGACCCACATTACACGTCATTTCTGAACGACACTGTGTGCTTCACACTCGAAATCTCAACTCCTTCACACGTGGACGTGATAAAACGGATATGTTCCTGCAATTCCTGGATTCTATCCACATCCGATTGAAACTACATAATAATAATAATAATAATAATAATAATAATAATAATAATAATAATAATTTAAATTATCAATTTCTATGTTAAAAATTAGTTATAAATTTTCGAAAAAGTTAAGTAGATTTAAATTCAGGATGATTACATTTTCTATTACACTTGAAATCCATTGACATTTTATTCCAATATTTTCAAATTATGTACTAATATTAAATTGAATAATTATATTAAATCAAATCAAAGTTATCTTACATGTTCAAATAATTTTTAAAATTAAATAATCATCATAAATCTCTCTTAAAATTCGGTAAAAAAATTTCTTCAATATTATTATTATTAATATTTTGCTTTCTGTGGTTTTCAAAAAATTGACCTTAAAATAATTATTATATCATAATTATTATCAAATAAAATATTAAATTTAAAATATTTATTTTAAAAAATAAATTTTATTAAAAATTAATATTACCGAACAATTTTTTTTAATTTTAATTTTAAAAAATATAACAAAAGCACCACAATCTCTCTCGGACAAGCAAGCTTATATCACACGAGGACCATAATTCCTAAAGAAGTACAAGTTCACACCTTGAAAGGTCCCAAATCTTACAGGAGAGGAAAAAGATTGTAATAACATGCCAAAACACAAAAAGATCACAGAGCTAATTTTTGACTTTATTACATGAGCAGAGAACAAGACACAGAAGAACTCCGAAAGAAAGCTTCAAGAAATAACCTCTGGGAAAGAATATAGCAGAATCAGTTCAGGTCTACCGACAGTAAGAATACCCAGTGATGAGCCATCATACAATACAATGGCCAAATTTGCCATTATCAACCATCGCAAGGACCATGAAACTTGCCTTTTGTTCTCTAATCTCCCTAGGCAAGAATTCAAGTCACATAAAGATTCTTCCACATAATTTCTAAAAAAGAAAAGTTCTTATTCGCTCAATACATAAACCACGGTGTCATCTTATATATTGGAGCCATATATGGCCGCTTTAAATATAAGCGTAACAGACAAATGATTCGGCAAATAGCGCTCTGCAAAATGTACCAAAGGAAGGGGGAATGAAAAGACTATTCTTTTTGTTAACTTAACCCAATAAGTATATTTAAAACCAAAATGAAATGAAAAAGGATAATATGTTTGATTTACAGCTTCCGGTGACTAAGTAAATGAAAAACTATAAGACTTGTCAGAAACTCCAGCCATCACCTTGAACATGTAACTCCATGTTGGTATTCCTTTCAGCGACTGCAATATAAACCTCAATCACTAAGTTAGATTCCTTCAAACAAAACAAAAATTAACCGGAAGATAAAGAGCAAGCAATGCATAAATTAGTTTTGGAAAAAGGTGCTGCAAGGCCATTGAAGCATCATACCAAAAGAATGTTAATTTCATGCAAAATTACCAGATGACAAAAGAAACAATAACCATAGATTATATTTATGCAAGCACAAAGAATGAGAATGTTTAGATGAGGCATTGCTTTTAGCCCACAAGGCATGTAGACTACTACACATTACAATATTCTTGCCAGCCTCAATACATAATCCCTTCATAATAAAATCAAGCCAATTCCAACATCAGACAATCCTTCCGTAATCTTTTCTTCCGCGAGATGCTGGTGGAATGCTTGAGATGGGATGATTGGCCCTACGCCCTACAATAGAATGACAGAACCAAGTTAAATGTTGTTAGCTCATTCTACTTCCTATCATCCCATATTTTTGCTCATCTGTAGTAGAAAAGGTAAAGCAGAAGGGTTAAGCGACTTGATGGTGTCAAGTCTTAGGAAATACCCCATGCTATGCCATTGTTGAAAGAGCTACTTCCAGGAGAACGTGGGCCTCCAGAGCTGAAGCTGGAAGGAGAAGGCTGAACCTTGAATTGATTCCATTCACTACCCTGAAGAGAGGAAGGTCTCATATAATTGTGCCGTTGAACAGGTGGCTGTCCTAAACGGCTTGGAGAATTTTGTGAGATATGAGGCATTAAATGAGAAGGCTTTGACATGAAACGAGAATATCCAGCCTGTGGATCATGAGCTGAGGGAGGGCTGCCCACCTCTACATGTGAAATCGAATGAATGGGCCCATTTTGTCTGAAAAAAAAATAAAACTGTTATGACATGAAAAAAAAATGGAAAATTATTACTAAAAAAATGAACCTCACAACTCCCACCCCCCTGGAAAATTCCCTGCAGAAAGAAATATCAGAAAAAGAAAAAGAAGGGTAACAGATGCATCAATTTCACTATCCTTGTATTAGTGAGAGTTCACTCTGATCAAGATATATTCATCATCAAATATGAAAACCAGCACATGACCAAAAGTTCACCTTTTATTTTTATCAATGTCTTATTCACATGATATAGCTGATGACTACAGTGTATATCCATATATTTGAGTCATATCAGATACATCACTTTCGTAAATTGTAAACCCATAATTTTGCAGGAGGAAAAGAAAACACAAAGACAGTCACATAGACAATACAAACAATTCTCAGAAAGAAACTAAACAAATCTACCGCAAAGAATCTACAATCCACCTTTGAATGGTTGTATTTGAGCGTGTGCTTGAGATACGGTTCAATCTTCCAACTCCAACTGGTGATTCGGCTGAACTAAGGTGCATAGTTTTTTTGAACTCAGTCGTTATGCAGCTCTCATCTGAACCATCTTCTTGCAGAAGAAGTTCATCACTGGAACAGGAATACATAGAAGCCACAGTTAAAAATTAAACGAGCAATTCATTCAGATGATACAAACTGATCCATGCATTCTCTAATTCACTATGCAATAATCTAGTTATCCACTGTCCAGCTCAAGAACTTGTTGCAGTTGCCTACTCTATATCTACATCAAAGGTCGAAGAAAATTATGAATCACAAGAAGAATCATATGTAAACAATTACAAGACAGAAATTAACGAAGAAACTGTATAGTGTCAGTGCATCAAAAAGCAAAGATGGTTGCTAGTGGGTACAGGCAACAGCAGGCAGGATAACGGTTAAAAGAAAACTGATTTCTAGTTAGTACATGCACCAGTAGCAAGGTAAAAGTCAAAGAAAAGATAGTTGCCATCAGGTAACAAGCAGCCATAGACTAAATAATGGTCTTTGCCTCTTGCAGTTTGCCACACAGGGTCCTCAAGACTTGGCCGCTCAAAGAACCTTGAAAAGGGTAAATAAGACCAATAACTAAAAGATTCTGTACTAAGAAATACAACAATGAGAATCCATTTCGTTCAGAATAAGATTCTCTAGATCAATGTTTATTTGTTAAATAACAAATGTACACACACATCCAGAACCAACTTGTCATAAAATTCAATTTAGATAACCTTAAATTGCAGTTTGAAAATTCTTGTCTGCTTACCTATAATTGGGATCCCAATCTCCAGGATCTGGCAGCGACAGGCTCGCCTCAGGCTTATCATGAGAAGCTTCTGCACTAGCAGTACCAAGTGTTAAGGAGCTTGGCACATTTTGCACCGCAGAAGAACTAGTAGTGATTCCAGAACCCCCACGTTGCTGCTTTGAACTGGTGGCATTAGAATTTGGCGGCAGATGTGAAGGTGAACCACCAAATGCTTGAGAGTTCCGGTCAGCTTGGCTAGAACTGCTGCCATCACCAAATTGTCCTTGCCAATGATGAGATGATGAACTCTCTTGAGATTGAGGGTTTCCAGAATATCCTGAACCTTTTCTTCTATTAAAATGGGTAGCTGCAGACATTTTCCCTAAAGGAGAACCATGGCAACTACTTCTTGCTGGAGAAGTAGGACCATAATGACCAGGAGAGCCAGATGAAACTTGGCCATAGGAGCTTGGAGGGGTGAATTGTGAGGGACTAGTGCCAAGTGGAAGAGGTACGAACATTCCTGCTGATGGGCTCATGCCAAGTCCATTTCCTTGAGAATATTGAATGAACCTCTTTCTTGCATCAGGACTACTTCCGCGGATTGGCACGCCACTCTGTGGATGCATGCTCATCCCCGATGGACCAACAGGTGAAAAATACGCAAAAGTATTGCCACTATCTCCATAACTCCCATAGCTACTTCCTAGTCCAGTACCATCATTATAGCTACCATAACTTCCCACACTACCATAACTATTAGCATACCCATAGGGCACCATCTGAAAATGTGGGCTATTATGCATGGAAAATTTGCTTCTGCCAGAAATCTGTATGGAAAGTGAATTATAATTCGCTTATTTTCTGGATGTTGCGATTTCAAAAAAGAACATCAGTAAAGCTATGAATACTCATAAAATGATAATTATTATTGTACACAGCCTCCAATGACAAAAATAATAGACAATTAAAAGGAACACTGAGCTCACATTGGGAGAAAGACCAGCAGCAAACCAATGGCCTGCACCTGGGTGATGATGCACCTTAAAATTTTGAGTAACAGGCTGCAAAAATAAATAAATAAATACAAGAACAAATGGCAGAGAAAAGAGAGAGAAGGATTCTATAATATTGGGGGTCAAACTTTTCTTTTCTTTTTCTTGTAATAAGAAATATCTACATCATCTCCACAACACTTGAAATACATAGAGAAAAAAAAAAAAAAGGAAAGAAAGAAAGAAACAACATTCCTAGCCGAGTCCAATGCAAATATTAGTTTTATAATTTTAAAACCATAAGCTTGTTATTTGGGTGGCTGGAAAGCTCCCCTGCATATTTGGCTCCAAACATTGAGAATAACAATGGGCAAGGTTCACATTGTTTCCATGACGCTTAGGTTAGAAAAAGTAAAATAGCATAGGCCAGAGAATCATTATACACTAATTTACTCACCAGATGGGGTGTCTCCGGGGGAGGTATATAAGGGCATGTGAAAGGTTCTCCTGTCACAAATGGATGTTTTGAAGCCTGCAGGCAGATAAATTCAGACAATAACGATCCACATCTAGACAATTATATCACATAACAGCACAGATTAAGTTTCAGCAATAAACATGGATGCAGACAACCAGGAGAATTCATTTACCTGAAAAGGTGACCATCGTTTTGCAGGATCGAACTCAACAAGTCCCCTGAGGAAATCAACCAAGGCCAATCGTATTTGATTTTCTGTTCAGGTTTGTCATATTAAGGATGTTAAAGACGTCTCAAAATGTGTTAGTGACCCTCGAGAATAAAATAAAGCTCAATTGCCTGCTATGCTTCAAATTAAAAAAAAAAAAAAAAACGAAGCTAACCTTTGCTAATATCTTCCACAGATAAGTTCTTTCTATGAGGGTAGTTTGTAACAATATCTTCAAGGTTCTTATGGTTGAAATATTCTTTCCCAATCAGCGGTTTTTTCAACTCCCTCTGTACAGAAAACCATCAATTGTGACCACAAGGCAAAGAAAAATACGTCACAAACAATGGTGTAAATCGCTAAATGATTAAAAATAACAATTTAAGAGATTTAAAAAGACCTGTTCATATTACATTTTCTTAAACGTATCAATATTCCTCTATAAAGCCAGAAACTATGATTTAAATACTTACAGCTTCATACTCTATTTCTGTTAATGCTTGGTAAGCTCTTCTTCCACCCATGGGAACTTCAACATTCTCGATATTGTGGACACTCCCAATGCACTTAAAGAATTTACTTGTATTTTTGGCCTCTTTTAGAACATAATCAGGGGGCTGGCTTCTACAACATGTCAACATGCATTAAAAACAACAATTCAAAAAATTTGCAAAGGAATACAACCAACAGGTAAAAGCTGCCAATTGAGATTTTTTTCTCGGTGCAATATCTTTTATACACACACACATAACAGAAAACAGATGAAAAAGTAGTGGCCAAGATAAGAAGAGATCATTCTTTCATATATTTTTATTTTTCTAGTTAAATTTCATGCCAACCTGGATCTCAAAGAAAGGGAGAGAAGAAAGAATGACCCTTGAATTGAAAAGTAGAGATGTTCATTTAAATTAAAATTTCAGCCAAAAGCCAAGCAGATTTAAATTTATGAGGTCAGTTACTTGGTTGCCTCCCACCATTATGCACAATTCTAGGCTTCATTATAATTCAACTTTAGAAAATAAGTACACATATATGTATTCTCCATTTTGGGCGCAAAGGTATAGAAACCAACCTTCACAAGTAAGGAAAATTAATATCTTTTCTCTTTCAGCATGGTTGTTGACAGAAGTTATATTTATTGAATTACCACTACGTAAACTTTTATGTTAGGACTAGCAATCTATTTTCCCCTTATTTTTCTATTTGGATGTATGCACAATCATTTGCTTCGTCTCCTTATAGGCCTCTTAAATCAAATTAAAAAAAATTCAAATGTTAGATGAAGCTGGAGTAAAAACTTCTTTTTTTTCCTTTAAAAAGAGTACAAACTCCATTTTAGGGTGAGCATGCTAGGCTGATATAGATCATCTACTTATACCAAACACTTCAACAAACAGCATGGGTTTAATCCCCTATGGAGTCCCCAAAAAGAAAACTGATCCATTTCACTAAATATCTCTGACTATTGTTTTGTTATCATTATTTAACACTCTTAAGGTATCAAACCATTCCCACAAAATTTAACAAGCATGCTAGGCTAATTCATCTTCCCAAATTTCATGCTACAATACCTTGGCATCCGTGGAATCGCTTGGGGGATTCCAGAGAATGTTAGTAAGAAAAGCAATTTTGCCCCCATTAAAATATAGGATTAAAACGTATCTTTCAATAAATACAACTGCCTACAATCAATTCACGTCAACATTATACCTTTAGAGCTAGGTACCAGAACAGTGTCCTGGCCTCATATCAAAGAAATTTTTTTTGTTTATATTTCAGGCTGATAACATTATTATGTACGGTTAAGTATTTGTATAGATAAAAAGTTCATATCATGTTTCAAATGGAATCCTAAGCTTTTCCTAGAGAATAAACAATTAAAAGAGCCTTGGAACTTAAAGACTAGTTTCCACCAGTCTACTTTCTATATTAAACGCAGAAAATAACTGTTACTCATACGTTAGTGTATATTATGGAAAAGCATAAACTACCTCTAACTTACAGCATGAATTTTTTTCTTGTTTACAAAAGAAGAAACCAACAACTTTTCTCAGCGGCAATCAACTATCAACAGCTTGTTTTTCTTATTTTTTTTTCCAAGTGAGGACATCATTCAATCCAAGACAATGTAAATCATGCACAACAAAGTGATGCATAAAAACATGAAAATACAATCTACTCCTATTTACAAACAAAAAAGAAAGATTTATACCCTAGTATTTCAATCATTCGCCTCAGCAGGTCAAATTCTGAAGCTCCTGGGAATAATGGGAGCCCTAGAAACAATTCCGCAACTATGCAACCAAAGGACCACATATCAATAGCCGTAGTATATCTAGAAAGGGTTAAGGTCCAAAACTCATGATAGTTGTACAAATTATGAATACAGAACTTGAGATCATAATAAAAATCTTTAATGCATGAAATACTGTGAAGGACAGCACTCGAAGGCTCCAACTAACTTTGACCGGTAGAAATTATCAGATATATAATTAAAACTTGCCTTCACATCAAATGAGAACAGACTATCCTTTTAATTTAGAACTCGACAAGTTAAACGAACTAAAAGAGATAATCGACCACATTCTGTCATTATCTCAAAAGACAGTTTTCAGATTTTATTCAACAGAAAAAAAAAAATCTAAATCCCAAAGCATAAGGTTCTAGGTAACCATATTCATCATTGAGTATAAAGTGCATTTAAAGTTTCTGCTTGTAACTACACTTGTCATTAGCAAATCTAGTTTGTTTCCTAAGCAAATAATAATAATAATAATAAAGGTTAGAAGATGGCAAACAAGTTGGATAAAAAATTTAAAACAAAACAAGATCCTTTTTGATAATAATATTCCATATATACCTCTTTACGGGATGAACTATGTTGGAATCAGTCATCCATAACTTGAAATTTGTTCAACTGATTCCAACAATGTTGTAGAGCAGAAGCCTTGTAAAATGTGAAAAGATAACAACAATACAAAATCACAAACGTATAAGCAACAGATGCAGAAGCACACAGGAAAAGGCAAGAGATCCCAAAGAATAAAGCTACAATTTCATTTAAAAGGATACTGATATCCAAGAAGAACTTCTGGAGATCTATAATAACGACTCTGCAGCGAGAACAATATCATGAGCATCATAAACTAAAAACAAAAGTCTAACAATAACCATATGTGCAAACCTGAATGTAGGAGTATACAGTGCGATCTTCCATGCATGCTGATCCAAAGTCGATTATTTTAATTTCTGCCGGCTTTACGCTGTTATTTTCAAGATAAAAGTTCATGCTCAACGGGAAAAAGATCTAGTACACTATTGTCACATCAAACATGCCAAAAAATATTTTACCTTGTGCACAGAAGAATGTTTTCAGGCTTCAGATCGCAGTGAATTATCCCAGCATCTTTCAACAGAGCCAGTCCACGTAAAATCTGTATGATAAAATATATAGATACATAAACAGTTGAAACATCATAATGAGCATCATTGAACCCAAAGGAAATCATGTTCGGAACCAAATTGAATTCTGAGCTGAAATACCTACCTGTTTGGAGAACAACTGGACAATGCTCAATGATAGCCCCCTAAAATGATTAATCTTGATAAGCTCATACCTAAATAGGTATAAAATGTTAAAAAAAAAACACAAGAAGCTGAAACATTACACATAAATTAATGGTAGAAGGTCAATGCAGATGCACTTTTGGAGCACAGATTCATGTAGGTTTTGTCACTTACAGATTTGTGTCAAGCAACTCAAAGCAAATGCACAAATGACGCTGATGTACAAAGTAATCATAAATACGAACAATATGATGCTTATCCTCAGGATCATACTTCCTATTTAACTGCAAAAGGCAAACAGAGGAGCAAACACAAGTTTTACGACTAATAATCGCTATAAGCAAGAAATATGCAACTAAGGTAAAACTTCAGTACCGTTGTCAAAATAGATACTTCAACCAGTGCCTGCTGATAGTATGCAGGTTGATTTTTTATTATCTTCACAGCAACAAAACTATTAGTTTCTGCATCCCAGCATTTAGCAACCTGCCCAAAAGTCCCATGGCCAAGAAGATCTTTGACAATGTATCTGCAAATGATAAAAAAGAAATGATTATACGTGTGATTGTGAAATCCTTGATTAAAATAATATTGGGCCACAGATGATGTACTTAAGTGCATGTTACGACATTCATGTCCATACACCAAGGAGTGGTGCCTAATTCTCACACATGAGGCTAATGGAAAGTAAACATATAATAACAAACTTGATTATACAAGTACAAAGAACGACAAATGGCACTACTGTGTTGAGCAGAGTTGAAATCATTTTACTGCAACAAAATTGGACCCATGCCAGGTAAAAACAAAAAATATTAACACTTTAAGGTTCAAAATTCCATTGCACAGATGTCAGCATGTACTAAGATATCTAAAAGCTATATGAAAGAAAAATAACATATAATTTTGGTTGATTGTCATTGTGCAAGATCAAAATTTGAGTTACAACTCTGTATGGACCAAACTAGTTGTCATTAACCCTGTAGAATAATTATACTAAGAAATGAAGACAAATGCCTTCAATGGTTTCTCTACCCGCCAAACAAACACACAAGAATTCCAATGCCTATCAAATGTGAAGCTGTACAAGAAAGGAAAATAAGAATTTCAAAAGCAATGGGCGAATACGGGGAAAATGATGAAGAAGGAAACAAACCTTCGTTGTGACTCTGAATTGACCATGGCAAAGTTCACAGTGAGAATAAGATCTGCGTTCACATTATCATAGCCATCATTGAGGACCCCAACTGATGGGCTGGTCAAATATCGTTTTGGATTTAGTTCTTCTGAATACTTAAACTGGGGATTGCAAATTTGGTACGTTTCAGCGATATCCTTCGTTAGTCTAACCAGCAACTGCATAATTAAAAGTGAATCTCAGCACAAAGGTTTGCTTCTCAACAATTGCAAGTTCTACAACCATTATACCAAGTATATTAAATATGTTGAAAATATAAATGAAAATGTAAATTTATTTCCCCAAGTAGACAACAAAGCAATAAGTCATACAGTAGAAAAGGTTGAGAGCAAAGCAGCTAAAGGTGAATAAACTCAAAACATTTGATAATAATTAGTATCTATGCTGCTTTTCATTTTTGCTTGATATTCATCATCATCTATATCCACATAAATAGCACCACGCCACACTTTTTATCCAATGATTCCAATATTGTTCCAAATCTTAGACTTAATATGGAAATAACTTGGATGATACAATGATCAGAATCTAACAGTGTCGCATCACATGATGTTTGAAATAATGCCACATCACACAATTTCTTTTTCGAGTAATCCCAAAACCAAATATCCAAATGGGTATAAGCATATAGCGAAAACTACTCAACAGTCTCCAGCTATTCCCATTGATATCATATATTTATACCAGAACAAGCTATTTGGCTACCTATTCGATCAGGTATTAAGTCTAAAAATAAAAATCTGCAATAAATAGGCCTACGGGGTTCTTGTCAGCATGTTGCAATGTCTCTTATTTCTTCATATCATCATTCAATTAAAAAAGAACAAAGGACATTTTTCATAATGACATAATCACTGAGAATAACAAAAGCTTTCTATAAGCAGTCAATAAAGGTCATTGCAGCAACAACAATGATAAAGATAAAGTAACCCAATAGTGATGTGATTTATTGGAAAACAAATAACGCATGGTGGAAGGGATTGTAATTGCCTATACTCCTGTGAACTTTTCTATCTCACTAAAGAAATCTCCATTCAGAATTGAAGAAAATGTATGCTTTAAGAAGGGATTGTAATAGTAGAATCTATGCAATTTGTGACCAGTTTAAAACAAGTGAGAGATTGTATGTAAAATGAAAAAGAAAACAAAATAAAAATGCAAAAACCAAAAAAAAAAAAAAAACCAAAAACAACTTCAGACTAGTTCCTTAACTCCTTTGGGATTTATAACATAAGAACGATCAAAAAACTGGTTAATCCTACTGTAACACACAACTCTAATCATATAGAGCATTTATTCCTTGTTGTTCATCATTGGCTCAAAAAGAAGCATCCATCCTTCCATCCTACTGTACCTCGCGGAATACAGCTTAAACAATTTGCATTACGCACAGCATAGATTTCTATGCAGCGACATCATACTTAGCACAACATATATTGAAAAAATAAAATTAACACTAAACTAAATTCAGCTAGCCAGCTGTCTTATTATCCCCACTTCACAACCTATACCAATCAAGGAGTACAATAATTTCAAATTCCCCAAATGTTCATATTTCAACAAGCAAACGAAAACCCACGAACATTTCAACTACAGATAATCAATCAACCCTCCAAAAGCCACACGAAAAAACAAACAAAATCACTTACAGGCTTCCTAACGAAAACACGCAAAGCCTTGGCTTCCTTCTGCACCAAATATGGCACAAAAGCCAGCTCCTTTGGCCTCCACGTGGCGCCCAATACTTGACCTCCATAGCTAGGGCTGCCCTCATCCATTGACACACCGCCAAACACCCAAAATCAAGCTCCTATCCGCAAATTGACCACGCCCACTAGCTCCATTAATCGCATCATCGAACGTAAAAAAGAAAACGAGAATGCCAAAAATTGATCAATCACCGTTGAATTTCCTGAACCGAGTTTCCTTCTGCTGATTATAAATTGATGATCATATTTTCACAAACCCGCCAACGGATTCCAATCCCATATCTCATTCATTCGCACAAAGCCTCTGAAACCCAAATCAAACTCATGTCTCCGACACTCAACAGATCCCTTAAGGATTAAAACCAATGTCACACTTATCAAATTCAAGCCAAAAAGATTGGATTTTGACCATGCAAATTACAAAAACAAAAGTAACCAAGATGACGTCTAGATATACAAATTAAAATAAAATCCGCGAATTATATATAACAACAGAGACGAATCGATAAATGACGATGAGGAAGCGGAAAGACGCAGAGAGAGAGAGAGAGAGAGAGAACGGAATTCTTTTTGATCTGCGAGACAAGTACCGTGTTGCTTTGTCTCTTTTTTTTTTTTTTTTTGGCCCCCCTCTGTTACTATTGTTTTTAAGATTTTGTTTTGTAATGGAAACAAAAGCAAAAGCACTGTCCATGTTTTTTTTCTTATTTTAATGTTTTTGTTTTTTATGTCTCCTCATTGAAGTATTTGTTTATTTTATTTCATTTATCACCTGAATTTCTTTTTTTTTATTTTTATTTGATAGCTCGTAAATATTTTTTTTACTATTTATTATTATTTTATTTTATTTCTTATTATTTTTGCTATTTAAATTAAAATAATAAATTTAAACAATTCTTTATTTTTATTGAGTGCGTGCGAGCTTTGTCTTTTCAGCAATTGTCGTTCTTTGGATTAATTAATTAATTAATTATTTATTTATTTATTTTTATTATTACGGAGGGAATAGGCCCAAGGGAAAAGAAAGTTTCATGTTATTCCGGCCTGGCCCAATGAATATAATTGGAAGCCATCCATTTCTAGCCCAGTGGGCTGAATGGCCCGGTCAAGGGAAAGTAAAACTTCATGCTACTCGGCCCGGCCCAATAAAAATGAATAATTTGTGTGAATTCTGGTGCCTTATAAAGTGAAACAGTCAAAAAATATGATGAAGTGTGAATTGAAATATTTAAAAGTTAAGACTGTAAAGGTCTTGGGGGTTTGCCGGAGTAGCTAAGCATTGAGGTAAATGCAATCCTTGGCTCCATTTAGCCTTCATTGAGAATAAAAGTATTCTTGGTATACTAACGCCAAGAGCATCTCGATTTCATCTAACTTACCGTCGAAAACAAGGTGGTCAATATTCCAAGAATGGTACTATTAAGAGCCGAGAGTCTTAGTGGTAACACCGAGAACGACTATGAATAAGTTATGGGTGCCACCACGTACACGTATTAGCTAATAACTGTTTATTAGTTAAAACTGATTAATTGTTTTATGTATTCAATAACCGTACATCAAACATAGAATAATTGCTCATTAACGTGAGATAATTGCCCATTAACTTAGAAAATCTCTTTTGAAGTCTATAAAAGGTAAATTTCGCTATAATGCTAGGGATAAGGAGGAAAAAAAAAAAGAGAGAGAGAGAGAGCAGTGACATATACACTCTTTGGTCACTATTACAATTTCTTTTAAATTTGAACATAAATTATTATTTTAAACTTAAATATCAAAAAATTATCGTTAAATACACAAATTTTTAATATTTTTTTTAACTTAAATATCTTTAATTGTTTAGACTTACATGAAAATTTGAGGAGATGGATGGTCAAGTAGGAAAGTGATATATTTTTTCAACCGAGAACTGAAAATCAAGAGGTACGAGTCTACTAACAAACAACACCCAAAAATCCAATAGCAACAGTATAATTTTTGTATTTTGACATGAATTAGTCAAAAAAATACAAAAAATTTCTAAAATAACCTTATTATATAATCTATCTATCAACATAATTTGTTTTAAATCATTCTTAACAAAGTATCTAATTTTTTTAAAATTTAAATATATTTACCCCGTATGATTCACTTTATTATTTATTATTTTAAAAAAATACACTCGAAAGTCATTCTCTTAAATTAAAAATTGCGGCCAATCTCATTCTATCAACTAAAAAACTCTAACAAATATCTGACAATCATAAAACAATGAGTTATTTTTTATTTTCTCACCCATTTTATTTGATATTATGAGACAATATTTACATATATTAAATTTAAGTTTTATTATATAGATTTGTTGAGTTTGTATTTAAAAATTAAATTATTTAAAAAAATCAATTCCAAAAATCGACCATTGACTATGAAAAGCATTAACGGAGAAACACATTGAGTGCTTTTAAATGCTCAACATTGAGCGCTCATGTCCCATGCTTTCTAAGTAATTTTTTATTATTTTTAAAATTTTATTGTTATTATATTATTAATGTTTAAATTTAATATTATTAATATTATTTTGATGAGAAAATTTTTATATTTTATATTGCATATTTTTTATTTTATATTACTTTTTATAATTTAAAATAAATAATATATTTTTTGACTTATATTTATATTAATTTTATTTGCACAGATATAGATGATAATTTGTGCTTGATTGAATGCAAATCTCTTCACATGCATTAATTTGTAATACCCCAAACTCAATTACTCAACTCAATTTTTTAGTTTATTTAAACCCAAATTCTTTAGTTTTGACCCATATTATTTGGTATATAAATATATGGATAAATGTAGATTAATCTAGAATTTTGAAGAATATTTTAAAACCCAAGGGAAGAGATAAGAAGAAAGAAAAGAAAAGAAAAGAAGAAAGGAGAGAAAGAGAAGAAGAAGAGAAGAGGGAAGAAGAGAGAAGAAGAAGGAGAAGAAGAATAAGAAGAAGAATAGGAAGAGGCATAAGAAAGTGAACGGAAGATTTCTCTTTATTCTTTATTTTGAAAAGAAAAATTATTCATATTTTCTGTAAAAATTATTGAAAATTCATAAAAATAAATATATTTTTGTTTTAATAATTTAGTAATTAAACTTATTACTATTTTAAGTTGTTAAACTCTAAATCAATAGATTTTCAGTTAAATTTGATAGTTTAATTAAAAAAAATTTTAAAATTATTGAAAATTAGATTAAAAAATTGTGAAATTTTGATTGAGGTGAATTTGTAAAGATTATAAAAATTTTATCTTATTTTGTAAAATAAGTAAATTTATGTATAAAATGTTAAAAATTTTGGGTCTAAATAAAATTTTTATAATTTTAGAATAAGATGATAAATTTTAATAATTTTATACTTTAAGTGTAAATATTTTAGTGTATTTTTGTAATTATTTATATTTTTAATAATTTTTTTATAATTTATTATTATTAATAATTTTTATTTTAGAAATTCAAAATTCTAAAATTTTTAGACTAAATTTTAGTTTGATTTTATGTCAAAATCTTATTTATATTTTATTATAAACAGTATGAATTATTAGTTCATTTTAGTAATTTACATTAATTTTTTTAAAATATTATTAAGTAGTAACAACAGAAAGAATGAGGGATCAGTAAAATTTTAAGAATAAAATACTTTTAAATTGATCAAGATAAATAATTTATATATAATTGAGTATTTTAGTGTTTTAAAAACTGAAAAATATGATTTTATATTAAATTTTTATTAAAAAAATATATATTTTAATGGCATGATTACTATTCTATTATATTTTGTATAAATTATTCAAGAATTTAGTAATATTATTATTAAGTTATACTTTCGATATGTGTAATATTGTGAGATAATATAAATAAATTATTTTACTATTATTATGTGTGATTTGATCATAAAATAGTGTATAGACATTTATTTAACACCAGTTATTATAGATCTGATTTTAGTTATACAGTAAAATTCGTAAACTTGAAATCATGGGTGAAGGATCTTGGGTATAAAACCTTTAAAACACGCATGCCATACATTTTTTGAACGGCAATCTTTGAAAATAGTATTCCAAAACTATACATTATACATAGTAATAATTAAATTGTATTGTTGTTGTATTATCATTATTTATGATTATTTATGATTTGATTAATTGAAAACATAATTATTATTAAATTTATTTAAAAAATCTCAATTATAGGTGAATATTTATGAAATTTTATCACACATCTTACTTTTTAAGTTCCTTTGCAGCAGTCAAAAATAAATGAACTTGAAGGAATATTTTGCAATGTATATCGTGTATGTTAGAACGGTGTAAAAAAATTGTTTATATTTAGTTAAATAAATATATAAAGTTTTAATATCATAAATTTTGTTATTATAGTCGTAGAAAATTTCATAAAAAATATTAAAAGTATTATAAAATTTTAATATTTGTATATTTATATTGATATTGCATATACATAATAAAAACTCTACTAAAATAGTCACAATCTTATCCTTTCACTTTTAAATGGACCTAAATGTTTTGGAGGCATGACAAAATCAAACAAAAATAGGTAAGAAAATTGATAAGAACTTATTCTTTCTATCTTTCCCAACAAATTGCCTAATTTTAAGTCGCGAGAATGAGTTTTGAATAAATTTTGTAAAGTGGGTAATGTAAGGGTAAATGTGATTAAATTTAAAATAATTAAATATTTTAGTAACAATAATTTAAAAAAATCACGTTAGTTTAAAATTTTCTAAAAAAAAATGTTTAAGACACTTGATTTTTGGTCCAATGTTTCAAAAACCTCTAAACTTTTTCAAAAAAAAAAAATGAAAAAATTGATGTTAAAATTTTAATATTTTCAATATTTTTTTATCCAATACCCAAACACCACCTAATTTTTTTTAAATAAAAGTAATATTGATTTATTATATAGTATTGATAAATATAAATAATTTATATATTTTAATTAATATTATTTTTATTTTATCTATTTCATTAGGATTATATAACAAAATTAATATTATTTCTATTTTTTTTAAAGAGATGGGTATTGAAGTATTGGGCCAAAAATTAAAGAGTATCAAACATATTCTCATACTAATTATTACGAGATACGTCATATAATTTATTTATTTTTTATTTATATAAATTTTTTGACTCTTGTAAAATTATAATTTTTTTTATTTGCATGAATTTTGATTCATAAGAACATAGAATATGTAACATTATTTGCGGTGTGAGATAAAGACTAAGTGAAAGAAGTTGTATCATCCACAAACTCCGGTAGTATCATGTTAATCTATGTAAATAAATTTTTATAAGAGTTTGAATATGTCATATGATTATTATAATAATAATAATAACATATCCTTTTCTTTTGTTGGAAGGCAAGCAGCCCTACATTGACTCAATTGCATGAAGTTGTGTATCACATTAACCATTAATTCCATGAAAATCATGTGTACTTGCTAACCAATTTCATGGATTACGATGCTTAAATTTATTTAATTTTTTAAGAAAAAAGATTAATAACGATACATTCTATCTTATATATTTTATTTTTAATTCGTATATTAATTATTTTAAATTGTATGTTCGTATTTAAAATTTTTATATTATATATTTTAAATTTTATATTTTATATATTAAATTTTATAAAAATAAAGTACATAACAAGAATATTAGCTAGTCTTAAAAAGGAAACATCACATCATGTAATTTATTTTATACGTATACAAACTTTCTTTTGGAATTTCCCTTCATTGGCTATAAGTTGTTTTGCACTTAAAGGTAGCGAGACCTTGGGCCAAAAGATGGGACCAAAATAAAATTGATTCACACGTTGACCAACGACAAATTAAAAAAGCAATATTAAAATCTTTTTGTGGTTTTGTACCAAAATTGTTCTTGTACTTTTCGATAGAGTTAATTCCCTTTTGTTAATTAGTGAATGGATTATTCCTTGTTTCTCATGCTTTTGTTTTCCATTTTCAATTCAACACCACTGTAATGTATTACATATAAGATGTATATAATTTTTTTGGACACTTACATAAATAATTCTAAATTTACTTTCACGTTTTGTATTTTTTATATTATATATATTTTAAATTTTATATTAATTATTTAAAATTTTTTATATTTTAAAATTTTATTTTATATTTTAAATTTTAAGTTAATAAATATAAAATATATGATATGTATCTTAACCAAATCCTTCTTAATTTATGAATTGTATCACGTTTAAACTTCCAGTGTCAAAAGTTTCTAATGTTCCACAAGAATCATTCAATTGCATGTCTCACACTCTTGACTATTTTTATACAAAATATCATGTAAAAGATTAGATTACACGTTGTTTCATGGAAAATAACATTGAATATTAGCTTACATTATCATCTCTTGAAACTATTATTAATGTAGACTAAGAGAAGACCCATTAAACATTTTAATAAAATGAGCCCCACCCACTCAATGCATAGTGTTAAATTCAAAAAAAATATATAGTTTTCCAAACTAATTAAGTTTCTTTATGTGTAATGCTAATTCAATTTTAATATCAGGTGGAATTCGATAGAATTAAGTAATTAAATGATAAAAAAATGAATTGTATATTATAATATAAAATAAAATAATTAGCAAATTTGGTTAATTATTAAATAAAATTTGATTTAATATTAAATCAAATCTAATTGATATAAATAGGGTCCAAAATATGTAGTTTCGTAGCAAATAAGTACAACACTGATTGATTATTATTAAATTATGGTGAAAATGCAGACATGGCAATGGTTGTTGAATTAATTATGTAAACTCTGTTTAAATTTCGAAGGTGTTTCTCGTGGTTACTCTACTGTGGTCAGCATGAAAGTCGTTGAAAAGAAATATATTGGCTGTTGCTGCTTGAAAGATGCCTTTATTTGTTTTGTATTCTGATGAATTTTCCAGGCAGTTTTTCGGAGAAGAAAATGGAAAGGGACAGTCAAATCATCACTAGACTTTGAATGAATTTACTCGTACATTCATGCGACTCACTCGACTTTCTAATTAATCAATTGATTAACGATTACATTATTTTTAACTACCCACTAATGTTTTAACTTTTGTTTGCCCATGGAAATGACCTTTCCACCACCAATGGCTTTTGGCTTAGAGAAATGGCTTCTTGCCAAAGTAGAAGAGCGTATGAGGTTTAGCAAAGCCATCATATTTAAATTATTGCCAGTCATGTCCACTATTGATAGTCAATATTAGTAGTAGCGCACAGCAGCCTGGAAAATTCACCATGCTTTCCCTACAGAAACATTTTTGTCGACAGTCGAATAATCATCATGCATTTGCACAAGCACTTCCCACACAACTTCCACTACTCAACAAACAAAATGATGCAACCCTCACCAAGTTTCAGCCCCGTAATCTCCCTATAAATCCATACGCCCTCGGCTGCCCACTTCAAAGCCGCTCAGGCACACAAAAGCATTACTTTCAATCTCTCTTTTCTGCTTTTGCTTCTATAGTTTCATCCTAAACATTATTATGGCTCCACCACCACCACCACCCCTTACCTCCCTTGTCTTCACTGTCCGCAGGTGCACTCCGGAGCTAATCGCTCCGGCCAAGCCGACGCCTCGCGAGCTCAAACCCTTGTCCGATATCGACGATCAAGAGGGTCTCCGGTTCCAAATTCCGGTCATACAGTTCTACAAACATACCCCTTCCATGAAAGGGAAGGACCCTGCTAAGGTTATCAGAGAGGCCATAGGACAAACGCTTGTTTTCTACTACCCTTTTGCCGGTAGGCTCCGGGAAGGGGCTAACCGCAAACTTATGGTGGATTGTAACGGAGAAGGCGTACTGTTCATTGAAGCTGAAACTGATGTCACACTGGAGCAATTTGGTGATGCTCTTCAGCCTCCATTTCCATGCTTGGAGGAGCTGCTTTTTGATGTTCCAGGCTCGTCTGGTGTGCTCAACTGCCCTCTGTTACTTATTCAGGTATTTGTATTTGTATGTGTCTGTCTCTCTCTCTCTCTCTCTCTCTCTATATATATATATATTAAGTTACAAGCCAAAAATGTTCCAGATTGGAAATTATTGCATCTCTACAACTTTGCCTAGAATGACTCAACAATTCATGGCTTGTGTTTTCTCATTCTCATATATATTTTTCTTGGTATTTTTTCAAAATTTTTGTGCAATTTATGATTCTTATTTTTTCAGAAATAATGAATTTTTAATTTTTTAACCCATTTTGATGAATAATTTTAAGATGAATGTAGATTATTGGCTGAGATAAAGAGCAAACAAAAGAGTATTAAATTATTCTTCATCCCACTAATTGACAGAGACATTTTTTTTCTCCCTTTCATGCACTAATGTTGGCTTCAAAAGATTTTTTTTAAAAAAAGAAGAAAATAAAAAAAAAACAACAATTGCTTCTAAATCATCTCCACCACTAGTAACTTGTATAAAATATATATAATTTTTATTTTAATTAATATAATAAATAACGATGTAATAATATAATATAATATATTTTTTTTAATTTTACTAACATATATATTTTTCATAAAAAAAAATAAAATTCACGATAATTTGTGCCAATCATATTAATATCTAAAAGTAGAAATTTCCATCTAACTCCCAAAGAATGAGAAGATTATAAGGCAGAGGTGCCCACCACCGCCGTTAGTGGTATGGTTGGCCCAGTAGAATGAAATTGTTGGCAATACAATGATTGAAAAGTATAGTCAGAGATATTGAAACTGTTTAAGTTTTGTGTTATATTTTAATCCTCTTAAATATGAGTAGTTAAAGGATCAATTTGATGCAATATATACAAATATATCGTTATTTTTAGAAAATTAGGCACTTGAGTGTTGTTATACTTTTAAATTTTTGAGTTTATAACATTAATTTATTCGCAGGTGACACGCTTGAAGTGCGGTGGTTTTATTTTCGCCCTCCGGCTTAACCACACAATGAGCGATGCGGCCGGTCTAGTCCAGTTCATGGCTGCCGTTGGTGAAAGGGCGCGCGGAGCGCTTGCCCCCACTATTCCACCCGTTTGGGAAAGACACGTACTCAACGCCCGAGACCCACCTCGCGTAACATGCACACACCATGAATACGTTGAAGTCGCCGACACTAAAGGCACAATCATCCCGCTCGACGACATGGCTCATCGTTCTTTCTTCTTTGGCCCTCAAGAAATCTCCGCCATTCGCCGATATCTCCCCGAGCATCTCCGGCGTTGCTCCACTTTCGAAATCCTCACCGCCTGCCTCTGGCGTTGTCGAACCATCGCATTGCAGCCAGACCCGACCGAAGAAATGCGCGTAATATGCATCGTCAACGCCCGTTCCAAGTTTAACCCGCCATTGCCAACAGGGTACTACGGCAACGGGTTCGCATTCCCAGTGGCCATGACGACGGCGGAGAAATTGAGTCAAAACCCGTTAGGGTACGCTTTAGAGCAGGTGAGAAAAGCCAAAAATGACGTGAACGATGAGTATATGAGATCACTAGCGGATCTGATGGTGATAAAAGGCCGACCCCACTTCACCGTCGTCAGATCATATCTTGTTTCAGACGTGACTCGAGCTGGGTTCGGAGATGTGGACTTCGGATGGGGAAAACCAGCTTACGGAGGGCCAGCCAAGGGCGGGGTGGGCGCCATTCCCGGGGTGGCGAGCTTTTATATCCCGTTCAGGAATAAGAAAGGAGAGGATGGGATAGTTGTGCCAGTGTGCTTGCCAACTCCGGCGATGTTGAGATTTGTAGAGGAATTGGACAAGATGTTGAAGGAAAAGCCGATTGCCGGTGAGAGTAAAACTACTTTCATAACATCTGCTCTGTAAAAAATTACATTCGGTAAAATTCAGAGGGAGAAGAGGGATTGAACGAAACGACTGAACGAACGTGTAATGAGTGTGTGTTTTAGTTTCAAGTCGTCCACTTTGGTCGGTTGTGTTGTGGCTTTCTTGAGTGAATTTCCATCACCAATTTGGAAAATAAAATGAACAGAAAAGTCAATCATCTCGTCTTTGAATGAACGAATCATACATTCATGCCACTCACGCAAGTTTCTAAATAATTAATTGATTAATGATTATATTATTCGTAACTACCCACCAATATTCAACTTTTGTGGGCCCATGAAAATGAAATTTCAACCAATAAAATGGCTTTTGGCTTTTGGCACTTTCAATCTTTCATTTCTGCTTTTTTGCTTCAACGCATCTATCCTGAACATTATCATGGCACCGCCGCCATACCCCACCTCCCTTGTCTTCACTGTCCGGAGGTGTACCCCGGGGCTAATCGCTCCGGCCAAGCCGACGCCTCGGGAGCTCAAACCCTTATCCGATATCGATGATCAAGAGGGCCTCCGGTCCCAAATTCCGACCATACAATTCTACAATCATAACCCTTCCATGAAAGGGAAGGACCCGGTTAAGGTGATCAGGGAGGCCATAGCACAAACGCTTGTTTTTTACTATCCGTTTGCCGGTAGGCTCCGGGAAGGGGCTAACCGCAAACTTATGGTGGATTGTAACGAAGAAGGTGTACTGTTCATTGAAGCTGAAGCTGACGTGACACTGGAGCAATTTGGCGATGCGCTTCAGCCACCATTTCCCTGCTTGGATGAGCTACTTTTTGATGTTCCAGGCTCTGCTGGCGTGCTCAACTGCCCTCTGCTACTGATTCAGGTATATGTTAAGTTACAATCCAAAATTGTGCTAGGATTGGATTGGAAATTATTGCATTCCCACAACTTTGCCAAAAATCACTCAACATTTCGTTAATTTCGTCTCCAATTCAATGATTGTTAATTAAATGGCTTGTATTTTCTCAATCTCTTATTTTTCTTCCTATTTTTTTCTAATTTATAACTCTTATTTTTTCAATAAAAAATGAATGTTGTATTTATCGACCCATTTTAATAAATAATTTTAAGGGGGAGGTAGAGATTATGGCTGAGATAAAGAAAAAATTAAAAGCAAAAGAGTTTCAAATTATTCTTGGTCACACTAATTGAAACATGGACTTTTTTGTCCTCTCTTTCTTGCAGTTGTACTAGTATTGACTTTAATTAATTAATTGATTTTTTTTTTTTTGGACAAAGCTAGCACAAGAAACAAGAATTGGTCATAGATCATTCTCCACCACATAATTCATGCTTGAACAAAGTGTACAAAAATTTATGTCTTAATCAACGTGACAGATGAGATGACGACATAACACATTATATTATCACCTAGACCGTACTATATATGATATAAAATTATTTGAAGATTTTATAATTTCAATTTCCTATGTACTAGAATTGCTAATGAATGACCCATGAAGTAGGACCATTACCAACACGTTATACTGTAGTTATTTTAATACAAGTAGTAAATTACAGGATTACTTTGATACAATATATTGTTGTTTAAGAAGTTTTGAATAAATTAGGGATTCGAATGTTAGTATACTTTTAAATTTGTTAGATTCGTGTTTGTGTCATTCTTCTATTCTGCAAATTGACAGGTGACACGCTTGAAGTGCGGCGGTTTTATTTTCGCTCTCCGGGTCAACCACACAATGAGCGATGCGGCTGGTCAAGTCCAGTTCATGGCCGCCGTCGGCGAAATCGCGCGCGGCGCGCTTGCCCCCACCATTCTACCCGTTTGGGAAAGACACTTACTCAACGCCCGAGACCCACCCCGCGTAACATGCATCCACCATCAATACGTTCAAGTTGCCGACACCAAAGGCACAATCAACCCGCTCGACGACATGGCTCATCGTTCTTTCTTCTTCGGCCCGCAAGAAATCTCCGCTATTCGCCGATTTATTCCCCAACATCTCCGTCACTGCTCCAATTTCGAAAGCCTCACCGCCTGCCTCTGGCGCTGCCGCACCATCGCATTGCAGCCTGACCCGACAGAAGAAATGCGTGTAATATTCACCGTCAACGCGCGCTCCAAGTTTAAGCCGCCGATACCAACAGGGTACTATGGCAACGCCTTCGCATACGTGGCCGCCTTGACGACGGCGGAGAAATTGAGTCAAAACCCATTAGGGTACGCTTTGGAGCTAGTCAGAAAAGCCAAGAATGAAGTGAACGATGAGTATATGAGATCAGTGGCGGATCTGATGGTGATAAAAGGCCGACCCCACTACACCGTCGTCCGATCATACCTTCTTTCAGACGTGACTCGAGCTGGGTTCGGAGATGTGGACTTCGGGTGGGGTAAACCGGCTTACGGGGGGCCGGCCAAGGGCACAATGACGAGCTTTCATATTCCGTTTAGGAATAAGAAAGGAGTGGATGGAATAGTTGTGCCAGTGCGCTTGCCAGCTCCGGCGATGGTGAGATTTGTGGAGGAATTGGACAAGATTTTAAAGGAGAAGCCAATATCTGCTCTGTAAAAAATTACATTTGGTAAAAATCAGAGGAAGAAGAGGGTTTGTACGAAGCGTCTGAATGAATGTGTGATGATTGACTGTTTTAGTTTCAAGTTGTCAACTTTGGTTGGCTGTGTCGTGGCTATCTTCAATGAATTGCCATATGTTTTCTCCTTTTGTTGTTTTGTATAATGATATCGATTAGTAAATCCCGGTGCAATGACCAAACGACATTGAACGAGGCGTTTAACAAATAAGCCATGCCATTATTGGGCTAATCCGGCCTATTGCAATGCCCGTTTCGGCCCATTTATTATAGGCTCAATAGTACTGCCATAAAATTGGGAGATCTCCGAAACAAGAAGCAAAAGCAAAACAAATTTCAATCAGCCATTCACTACCGTATGCGACAATGTCCAGGACCCTGATGTCGCGTCCTTACATTTTCTCCTCATCGTCGTCGAGGACTTTTTGTTGTTTCTTTCTTCAACCCAAGAGACCCTTTGTTTCTCAAACCACGCTCAACAGGAGCAAAACACAAACAAGCTCGTTGTTGTTGTCATGCAGCGATGGCAACAAAGCCAAGCTCCCAATCCGAAGTGACGGGCAGTCGATATCGAACTCAAGCTTTGGTCATGTCGGCCGTCGTAGATTCACTACCAGAGCCACTCATGTCAACGATGCTGGATCTATTGACTCGCCTCGCATGCAATCTATGGAGAAAAAGGTATTGTTTTTTGTTCCTTTTAGTGAAATTTGATTCCGGTTTTATTGGTTTGGTGATATATTTTTTAATATTTTTTTATTCTATGAAATTTGAATAAGTCTTATAATTTGGTGTTGGGTTGTATCGTTTTCTTGTTAGCACTTGTGTTTAGTTCAATAAAACAAAGGGCTTGGTTGAAGCGAGCTAAGAAGTTGGCTTTAACTGAGGCAAAGTTCTATTAGTTTTGTTAAAATAATAAGAACATGAAAAGAAATTATGGGGGAAAAAAAATTATAACTTTCGAAATTTGAATGGTTTGATATTGATTAGATACGTATTTTAAATTTAGGATTTGGTATCTAATTGGTAAAGAAAATAATTTGAATGTGTTGTAATGCTGGATGAATAGGCTCTGAGCTTATGATTGAATTTCAGGTGATGTCGCTTATGGTTCATATTTTGCAACTTTTGAGTGGAGTGCAAAATATGCTTTAGTTCATAAAGATGCATTCTGAGCTCGGATTGAGCATTTTGTTATCATAACCAACTAATTCTATAATGTTGTTAATATATCTTGTTAATAAATCTATTTTCCATATCACTTTTTACACTATTAATGATTTTGCGAGGACAAAAAAGAATTTGTGTTTGCTAGGCAATTGGTGTAGCTTATCAAACAACAAAAAGATTAAGGCTTAGTTTGGGTTTGTTGTGCTTCTACCTGTAGACACCAACTCTTATTGAGGACTACTCACATTTCTATTAATATTTGACATGTAGTGATTTCATTCCATATCAGTTGTAGTTTCAGGGCCACAACACATTAATCTTAGACAAAGCCTCAAAAGAAGTTGGAGAGAACCAATGCAGCAATGGAATGTTGAGCTCCTAAAACCTGTTCTGAACTTTATCACTAAATCAGGGAGGAAGCCTTAATTGGTTTATCCTGACTTTTCAGTTTATTTTGCATTGTGGGATGAAATCACATTTAGTAATTTGATCCCACGTCAGTTGTAGCTTCAAGGCCACAACACATCAATCCTAGACAAAGCCTTAGATGAAGTTGGAGAGAACCAATGTCGCGATGAAATGTTGAGCTCCTAATACCTCTTCTGAACCTTATCACTAAATCAGGGAGGAAGTCTTAACTGGTTTATGCTAACTGTTCAGTTTGTTTTGCATTGTGGGACGAAATCACATTTAGTAATTTGATCCCACGTCAGTTGTAGCTTCAAGGCCACAACACATCAATCCTAGGCAAAGCCTTAGATGAAGTTGGTAGAGAACCAATGCAACAAAAGTTAAGCTTCTAAAATCTGTTCTAAACTTGACCACTACATCAGTGAGGAAGCCTTATTTCGTTTTGCATTTGGTTGACTCACTGAATCTGACCTTTAAGGATGGAATGAGATTGAACTTTGATCGTTGGGGTCATAATGGAGAAGTACACATAATTTTTACATTCTTTTTTGTTGTCCGTTTTCTTAATCAGATGGAGAATATACTTCTTGTTGAAGTAATATTAAGCATAAAGTTTTAGAGAAATTGATGGATTGCTGAGCATTCAAGCCATATTTCTTCAGATTGGCTTTAGTCTTTTTAACTTTTATCTTGCAATTTGCTTTAACAGATCAAGGAGCATCTAAATGCAGAATTGGTATCCGTAAAAGATGCTTATGGGGATGGTCGGCATGTTAGGTGAGCTCATATTTTTTCTCTCTGGGATTTTTGTTCCTTGGAAAAAACAGTGTACTGTCTTATAGGTTGTTTACTTTTGTCATTTTAGCCGCGCTGCTTCCTTCCTTAATTATTAATAAGAATAGGCCAAGTAAAATCTTCAGTGTTGGTTTTCATTTATTGTTTGACGTATTCACCATATATGATGAAATGTAATTGTCGAAAAATTCTATAACATATAGGCATTGTAGTAATGACGTGTGTTCTGCATTTTCTATATTTCACCACCAACAAGGCAACAATCAAGGCAAGCCATAATTGATCGTACAGTAAAATAAATTTAAATGGGAAAACAAAAGACACAATTCAATCATACAGCTGATACCAAAACCCTAACTTTGAACTCTGGAGAAGGAGGTCGGAAAAATAGTTACAAATCCTTAGTTTTAAATTCATTTGGAGAAAAAAATAGTGAATATATCTTTATTTTTATTATACATGATTTTGTCTTGGGCAAATGGGCTATTATTACTAATATTGATTTTTTTTTCTGGCTTATTAAGATTGAGATTTGGGTGTACCAGACTGTGTTGCCATGTGCTTTTGTTTAACCATAAAGGCATGTAGCAAACTACACACAAGTATTTTAGCTTATTGTCCCGCTTCTGCTGAATTCTGGTGATAATGCAACACCCATTGCAGATCAACACCAAGCATTGTACGCACTTCCATTCACCACAGCACTTGTGTTCTCCACCCCTCATAATTCTAATTTTCATAATTTCATTCATTCGAATCCTTCGAAGAGACGTAACATAAGATAGTTCTTGTGGGTTAATTAAGGTAATCATCCTTAGTAAATGTTGTGCATGGATTAGGTCATCTTGGGGAATTAGTAGGTGGAATAATTTTTAGCTATATTAAGATGAGCTGGATTTTAGATATGGATTTCCATTTCACTTTTGTGTGTTGCATTTATTGCTGCTCCTCTTTTTGACTGATTCATGTGCGATTTGGTTATTACCATCTTCTGATGGTAATTTGAGATCTTTCTGGACATCCGGGTCACACAAATAAATATCATGCGCGTTTGTTTAGTACTGAACACACCTGTTTTTTATTCTAGGTCTACCTTGTACTTCTGTAAATATTGGTTCTTGATTGAGACTTTCTTTTTTTCCATGTACGTTCAGCATTGATGTAATTGCTTCAGCCTTTGAGGGACAATCCGCTGTGAATAGGCAAAGGATGGTGTACAAAGCCATATGGGAGGAGCTTCAAAGCACAGTACACGCGGTTGACCAGATGACTACCAAAACTCCTGCTGAAGCAGAAGCCCAGAAGTGATTAACCAGGTTGAAATGTCACCAAGAAAGCAAACTCCGTCCCGATCTGCTTTGTTCCTTTGTCTTGCAATTTTTCTTCGTCCAATCTCACCGTCTCCATTTTCCTGAACCGTTTGTTCTTGACATATGCCTAAAGAAAATGAAACCCAATTTCCCACTCACTCCATGTAGCAGTTTGCATTTTCTATTCTCCATTAATCTTGGTTTCTTAACTTGGTTATTTTTCTACTAAATATATATAAAATTATCTCAGACAAATCATCTTCTCTTCTGCCAACCACGAATGTATCTAACCATTGTACAAAGCTCAACTAATGATGAGTTGAAGATAAAGAATAATGTAATTTCTTGTAGATATGAGACCAATTAATTAGTTTGAAACCTGCCTTCATCTTCTGCTTATTTCAGAAAATCAAATGAGTATTATAGAATATTTACTGGAATTTACTCCCAAAATTGCCACGCACGTGCACTCCCTTTTTTTTTTAAATGATATTGAAGTTTCTAAAATCCAATAAAAGTTTTTCTCGCTCTTCAAATTGGGTTTGTCTGGAATTCTTGTTGTCAAATGTGTGACGTCTAAGGCTTGAGAATTTTTATTTTTATTTTTTGAAAACATAATCTTTGATGCGGAATATTACTAACATTAATAACTATATATTATTACATCATCCATGTTACTCCAGCTGCCCTCACTTGTGTTTCAATGGCCATCTGTCTGCTGCCTACTTGAGCATAAAATTAGTCATTGAAATATTCATCTTCTGTGCAATCAAAGGGATAATTTTAAGTAAGAGAGTCTTATTACTTCGTAAAATTATTTAATTAATAAAATAAAAAAAATATATGTATTGATAGTGAGTGTTAAAAATTAATAAAAAATTTTACTATTTAATTAATATAATAAAATAAATTTATGAAATTTTTTATTAATTATTAATAAATATATATTTTTTACTTTATTAATTTCATAATTTTACTATGTTAATAATGTTGATATAGTAAGGCTGTTTTCTACTTAAAATTCTTTCGCAAATAAATATTAAATTTTAATTATAATTGTAATTCTATATGCAAAAATAAGAAGAAGAAAAATAAAATAAAAGCTTCAACACAATCATGTCATGGAATTATAAAGGATTAATTAAGACTAAATACATAATGATGATGACATTAAATGAAGACAAGAAATCATGTCTTCCTTTAATAAATTTGCATGCAATAACAAGCTGAAAAACACAACCTACGATTTTTTTTGGCTTCACCGCCCTTATATATGGTCTTTGTGTTTAGAGTCACGGCTAGGCTTTACAACCATCCATGGCGGAGCCGACCGAGGGACCGCCCGAGTTGTGTTGTTGTGTCTCCTTGATGGTCCTGAGGGTGGAATTGGTTTGCCTCTGGGGAAGAAACTCAAAGTTGTTGCCTTGAAACCGCTTTTCTTATGCTTGTTTTTGTCCTCAAGGCTTGAACCATGGCATCTATATATTGATGCATTGCAAGTAGCGGGAAGAAGCAGAAGGGAGAGAACAAAAGAGAAATGATCACAATGTGCATTAGGGCCATGGAGTGAAAGAAACTTCAAATGATCAAATATTGGTTTTTTTGTTTTGGTTTTTTGTATGGAGCTTTGCTATTGCTTTGGTTTTTATATACCTGTTTTACCTTTGCTGATACGGGTGTTCGTTGGTTTAACTGACAATACCAGAGTTGGAAAGGAGTTTAGTTTACGCAATTTTCATGTAGGAAGTCAAAAGAGACATGGTCTCTCGGGTCATTTGGGGTGAGTTGAAGTAAGAAAAAGCAAAGGTAAAAAGGCGACGTCGTCTAAGAGTGGAATGATGGAGGAAGAAAATGTCGGAGTTGGAAATGTAACGGATGGTGAAAGGAAAAGGGTAGACTTAAATGAGATTTGATTCTGGTAACAAGAGACATATTGGTGTATTAATGAAAGAGAAACGGGTTTTGCCATACCACCAGATTGCAAGCAGTAGCAAAGCAGAAAACCTCTTCTCCGTTAATCGCTTTTGTTACTTAATAGATTGGAAATAGTACATGCATGTATGTATTATGTTTGCGTGTGATTGATCATTGAGAAAGTCAGCTGCTTGTAAACTCTTACACCAAAATTTTGCTTGTCTTGGCGTGGCAACATGTAGCGGAATTTCACATTGGTTGGATAGTAATGGACTATTTTTAAAATTTATAAGAGTGAGTTTTGCACACCTTAATGAACATGTCTCTTGAGAAGAAGGTAGTGACTCAACTTTTGATAAAGTGGTATCAAAGTCAAATCCATTCTAATTTTAATTCTAATATCTTAACCAAACGCTCACGCATAACAAATACGTCTATGAAAGGTCCATAAGTCTCGAGATAGAATATGACAGATATTCAAGAAGTCTCACTGTGACGAGGACGTCACAGAATTGAATGGAAAAGAGTGTGACGGAATCACACATTGATTGGATAAAAATAAATTATTTTTGAAGTTTATAAAAGTAAATTCTACACACCATAATAGACATGTCTTTTGAATAGAAGGTAATAATCCAATCCTTGACAAACAGGTCAAGCTCTTAAGCTTTAAAATTTGAACGAGAGGGGTATTGCTGTGATGTGAAGAGCAAAATGGTATTTGTACCAAACAGAAAATAAGCTTTACTTCTCTATAATGTAAAAATTAGGCAGCATATGACATTGTGTTTTATCAATATCATATATATGATTGATAATGTATTATCAATTTGACATTAAATGCTATGATATCGATCATGTTATGGTAAAGCATTAGCCACTGAAAAAGAACGAGGGCTAAAACTCAAAAATACCACATATACCAGAATTTGAGTTTCTCACAATACACTGTTTGATGTCCATATTACCATCTTCCCTGTTTATACTTCCACTTCTACATTTTTACCAATACGAGTGTTGGAAGTTTTTTGTAAAATTGTAGCAGCATGCAACAATACATGTCCCAACAAGTCAAGATATCGCAGGAGTTTCCTGATCTAAAAGACCTTAATAATTGAGTGATGCTTGCGTTTCTGGGTTTGCTTCCTTAAGAATTAATGCAGCTCAACGAAATCAATGCTTTCGTGCACTATCTAAAGCAGAAGGTTAGAAAGATAAATCTGTATAATGTACACTTAATAATAGAGTCAATTCAAGGTTTATCCAAAGCAAAAGGGGAGCATAGTTTCTAATCTAAGTCACAACTGCAGTGAATGAAATCACTATCTTTTAAAGATAGGAAGGTAAGTGATAAACATTGAGCACCTGACGAATGCGCTTCTTGGACCAAGCAGAGCACAATTGTTGCAAAGATGTTGATTTGACAAAGGATAATGAAAGTTTCTGAGAAGCTTTAACAAAGGCAAGCCCTTGGCAACTACCCAAAAATTGGAAAAAGGAAAAACAAATTCAAAAGCAGAGTGACAAGATCCAAAACCTGAATCCTTATACGTTGTCCAAATAGTTTTGGAATTCTAATCACACAAAATTTCCTAAAGTGAGAACCGCAGTATCCATGGAAAATTTCAACAAACAATCACTAATGTTTAGCATAAATTACAACTACAATAATTTTTTTACATTTGTATTTTATACAATTTAAAGAGCCATAATCTGTGTTGTTTTATATACAAATTTATAAATGCCTGTTGATGCAATTTCTAACAACTTTTTCTGTTGAAAAAAATGAATGGCTGGCTGTACATAATCTGATGCAGAAGCAGATGCCAACAAGAAAAGAGGACAAGCATCCAAATTGCTGAAATCCTCTCAAACAATCATCTCTCAAGAAAGAAATAAAAAGTACCAAGTTCATCTGCTTGCTCGGTGTTAACTGGTTGACGGCAACATTGGGTTCATGCCAAGTCCAGATCCTCCAAATGTATCAGGTTCAGCATGCTTCACCCTACCAAAATAACGGATATGACGCAAGAGTCTGGCCAGGAAGGTATTGTGGCAAATTGTTGAGCTATCACACACAACTGCCACATGTTTGCGTGCCCTTGTTATGGCAACATTCATTCGCCTACTATCTCCAAGAAATCCAACAGCTCCCAACGTGTTTGATCGGACCTAAAAAGAGAGAGAAAAATGCACCAGATATTGTTAATTTTTGCACGCACAGGTGTTTATGCGCAAATAATAGATTTAGACATTTTCAAAACATAATTTACTGCCATTAATCAAGTGTGACTGACTGTAGTTTGGATCCCATTTTGTGAAAGAAGATATGTTGAGATTGCAAAATAAAAAACCAAGAGTCAGGGCATCAGAACATAATGCAGCTCACATCATGAACATGTTTGACATAACAATTGTTGTCAAAAAGGGTGATTTTAACTAAAAGGCTCTTGATCATATACCCTAGGTATCAACTTAATGAGCAATATAAGTTTTTTTGAGTGACAATGCAGTGTTTCATGCTCCTCATTCCTATGCTTATTTGTTTCAACCAGATGAGTCATTAATCTCGTGGATTCATCAGCACAAAGCTTAAGAGCAAGAACAACTACATTAATCAAAAGTTAATAAGTGATGGGTGCAACTGTAGACCTAGTATAGAAATATACCATTGATATAATCACTGCATCAGCCTCCCGGCCTTGAAAGCTATCAATTGTTGCTACCTCAACATTTGCAGCCTCTGGAAGCTCATCGAGCCTGTCCCTCAAGAGTTGTACCTGAGCAACATAAGGTGATTGCACAGCAATAGCTGATGGGCTAACACCTGCACAATGGATTTAAGAAAGGAATATGATTTACCTACTGTGCCTGTTAAATGAGTTAGTACAGTATGCTTGTCATAGTAAAATTCTAAAATCCAACATAATTAAAATACACAGCTTCTTTGGCTTATTTGATTCATTACTCAGTTTAGTTTGAAGGAAAAAAAAATGAAAATTCAAGATTAAAATAACACATAATCAACATTTACCAGCATAAATCAAGGAAAAAACATGCTGCACAACAATTTCTGCTTCCCCTTCGTTGTAAAATGAGCCTGTGCCAGCAGGATCTAGATGCTCTTCACAACCAACTGATAAACTTCCATATGGCATTCTTGTATCAAGCAACAACAATGGGCATTGTGTTATCCATGTGGGCTGCAATGATGGGTGGAAATTTAACAAATGATGATTACACAATCTCAAGTAAAAAGATTATACCATTGCAAGAACAATATTCAAATGGAAGGTAAAATACATTTTAAACCTTGGTTCAGGCAAAACTATAAATTCAGTGGTGGTTTTTGATTCAGTGATCTCTAACTGCCAATAGAGCAATTGACATTTTGGTTGCACATCCCTAACACTTTTTGAATCACCATGTGAATTGTTAGCGGGTTGGCAGTGTGGTAATACATCCAAATTAATGCAGTTCAAAAACTAATGATCATTCAAAAAATAATGTGAAGGGAACAGTGTTAAGTAGTTGAGGATGCCCAAAAAAGAAAGGAGCAACCTTTGTAGAAGTGTAAGATTCTAAAAAGTAGATAAAGATTTCCCTGATTTATTTTAAACTTTGTCAATCTTATTATATCAAATATCGAAAGTATTCTTTGTTCAGTTTTTATTTTTGTTTTTAATTATTCAGAGACCAGAATATCCATCATCATCAACCCAAAGGCTAGAAAAAAAAAAAAAAAAAGACAAGTGCATTGATATTTACAACACATAAACAACCACAATAAGATGGCAAGGGCTAAAATGCTAAAGGATGTCAAAAAGATCATGAATGATTTTGAACAGATTGTAACCCAGCAATTTAGCGTGCACAAGAAAAGCGTAAAGGAAGCCTACACTCTTTACTTCAAGAATGGATGATTCAGAGATGTGGTATCATACCTTGACAAATGGAGAATCCACAAGAAGATGAACAGCAACAGTTGAAGAGGAGACCAATAATCCACCATACATCTCCTTTGAGGCCCAACTGGCTATTGCATCATTCATACGGTACTGAGTTGTTAACTTGGTAGCAAGAACCCCTTCATGCAAACTTGCAGCTCTCTCTAGGAGGGATACTCCAAGGCCACCTTCTAAAGCTTTTCTAGATAGAATCACTGGAGCAAGCTGGCATTGGTCACCAGCAAGAATGCATCGCTTTCCCTGCAATATTGGGATCCAGCAAGAAGGTTCAATTGCCTGTCCTGCTTCATCAATAACAACTACGTCAAATGTATCTAGCCTTCGGATCAATGGATCAGCTGCTCCAGTGTTGGTGGCTAGCACCACTTGCGCACTGGATAGTACTTCCTTGACTGTCTCCTTCTCCTTCTTCTTTAATGTCTTTCCAAGCTGTTTTAAAAGTTGGCGTATTCCTGCAGCTAATGAATCATCCTTCAAACACTGTCTCAGGTCTTTTCTAAGATCTGATTTCTTCCTATCAAACTCTTCAAAAAAACTTGCAAGCTTTGAGTTGACAATTTCACCCAAAGACTTTGAGGCTACAGTTGGAGATATTCGTGCTGGATTTCCAACCCGCACAATGTTTAATCCAACATCAGAAAGTTTTTCTACCATGTTGTCCACAGCTGCATTTGTAGGCGCCGTTACAAGCACCCTTTCACCTTGTTGGACAGCAAGAGCTATAAGTTCCTTAAGCAAACCTGACTTACCAGTACCAGGAGGCCCTTGGATTATCATCACTGGCCGCTTCTTATTTAAACCCAAGCCAATTGCCTTTTTCTGGGAATCATCAAAGGTTTCACTCCTGAACATTCCATCCAATTTCACTTCAGCCAAATCTGCCAAACCATTCTCTTTTAACCATTCAACATCTTCCTTATCCCCAAATAGGGTAGCCACTGCTGCAATCGAAGGATTTTTTTTACGCAAACCATTCTTTTGAAGAAGCATTAAGGCTTCACAGTTGCGCTGCAAAAGAGAAATGCAAGAAGTTAGTAATTATGCAATTCAACCGAAAAGACACTATCAAAAGGAAAAACTAAATTGCAAACACTAGGAAACATTTGTCTTTGAGTTCCTATGCCATTATACTAAGTGGCATAACGATACAATAACTACCTGTAACCTTATATAACCCAATAAAGTAGGAACTTGATCCAAATGGAAAATTTTCAAACCAAGTCAAGGAATTTCATCCGTATTCCACCACTTTCATTAGTTTTCTTTTAAATCTTACTGTCATCATTATTTTTCCCTTCAGCGGAGAGTGGAGTATCTACCTCAGTTTTCTTTCTACCTCTAACACTACACTAATCTCATCCAGATCATGGCTTTCTGTTTCGAGGATCACTTATGGTTTTATCTGCCTCTGAGATATGCAGCTCATCTTGAAATGCAAATGGATATAAAAGTTGAAAATAGTGGAATCACATTCTGGAATTCCTCAGTTATCAAAGAGGGGTGGCTTCAGCTTTAATGCCATTTAACAAAACCACACCAACCTTTACAGGACAAAGTGGATGTGGTGATTTAGTAAGGTGAATCCAGATAACATTGAAGTAAGACTGCAGGAAGGGAATACGGAAGAACAAACAAGGATAAAGTTTTACCTGCAACACGAAAAATTAATAAATGAAGAGGAAGAATACACTTTCCGAGATTTCTTTGAAAGGTCCATCTCATATAAATTTATTGAACAATAAGAAACCATGTTATAATCAAATGTTACAAGTTTGAAAGATAGAACAGGTTGTGGGAAGGGAAAGACAAGAAATTAGGATAGGCCACTTGATTTAAGTGACAGAACACAACACTTCTGAAATAAAACGGGAAAATCAATAGGAGGCATGACAAAAATATGCAGAGTATTCTCATATGAAGAGCCTCACAAGTATGATTGAACAAGAAAATGACCATTTCAGCCATCTTTCACCCCATTCCATTCTCGACTAAAAGTCAATACTGCAAGAATTTCACAGCATCCTGAATACAAGCATAAGAAGCTCTTGTCTGTAACAATAAAATATGCCTCCAAATAACGTATACACCAAGGATAACTGTATAGAATTCACACCTCATAAGTAATTGTATCAGCCAATCCTGGGATACGGTCAATGCGTACACTCTTGCCAAAGAGCTTAGAGAAGGTGGGATCACCATGACGAGATTCCAGAGCCACACTGATGCTACAACCATCCTCCCCAAGATTGTGAACAAACCCCTGCATGCAAGAAGTGGCTCCTGCACCCCTACTATCGCAAATCCTCACACAAACCATGTCGCCTGGTGAATGGGTTGTAGGGGGCAGCCGGTGATTTCCTTCAACCCTAAACAATACCAAATTCATTCCTCCTAGTCCTGTGTACACATTCCAACGCCCAATATATTACTAAACCAAATTGGAATATCAGGTGCTAACTCATAATCCACAAACACACAAATGAAATCCAAAATAATCAAAAGCTTAATTGACATCACATTGAAGAAACTACCAGTCAAGGTAAGGAAAAGACAAATTATTAACCTGTAGATGTGCTAACTGCATACAAGTTGCAGATGGTGTCACATAGTTCTTGTGGTGCCCTGCCATGGCTAACCAAAAACTCAGTCGGCTTCAGTGAATCAGAATTCTCATCGGGAATTGGAACAGCATTCAACTCCTCCTGTGTAAATTCCAATTCAGCATCCCTCTCTATACGAAGCAGTTCTGACATGTGCTTTGTAAACTCATCAATCTTCCCCTGTATAGTCTCGGCTCTGTCCAAATCCATTCCTAAAACACCTTGCACAGGCTTTGGTTGTGTAACCTTTCGCACAATAGCTCTATGCTGGGCTGAAAAAGGACCGTAATTGGACCACAAATTGGTTAACGTATACTTAAGTAAATAATAAATGTTTCAGTTTCACCAAAAAGATACGAGTTGTTGCAGTCAACAAAATTTCCAATCCAATTGGAGATGAATTCTCAGTTTATTTTCGTTATTAAAGCATTAAAGGGCGTTACATAGTTATTGGTCCCAGCAATTAAATGGAAAAACATAGTGTTAGCAAGAGAGAAAAACCTGAATTAGCAAACTCTTTGAGCATTTTCCATGACTCTGTCTCATGCCAAACCTGAACCATTGATTTCTGCTGCAATTCCTGTAGAACGTCACGCATTTCCCTCTGGAAGTGATCAAACAGAGTCGGATAATGAGTGCATGCTTTCAAACAAATGGCCTCGAGGCCCACCGGCATAGGAATGGCATTCAAATAAGGTTGCGCTTGAATTACAAACGTAAGACCAGGTCCCATCCGCTGCCTCAGCTCAGAAAACTCTCCTTGTACCTCAGCAAAAGCAAAATCTGAGGCCATCGCCCGCATTCCCTGGCATATCCACCTCACTACACTCTTACCAAGATCTCTTCTGCCCAAAGGGTCACCGTTTTGATACAAAGTTGGTACATTTAACGCCTTACGACTCCTCTTAGGTTGCTCCTGTTGCTTCTCCCCACCCAATTTCTCAACTATAGTACTAGCATTGGCCCTGGTAGAAGTATTAGTACTGGATAAAGTTTTAGTCTTTTGGATTCTCGACTGGGTTAATACACTGCTTTTGCTTCTAGGCTTTTTCTTGGTGCTAGTACTAGACTTGGTACCGCTGTTGCTGCGATTGCTGCTGTTACAAACAAACTGCTGGGGTTGATGAATTGTAAACGAAGAATTAGAACTGTGTCCAATGAGCAAACAAATCGATCGAAAAGACGAACAGAAAGAAAGCTGCAAAGGAGCCGCTGCATTCAGAACATTAGAGTTACACCTTCTCACATTCAAAGGTAACGCTTTCTTTATTATTGTGGGAACGCTTTTGCTTGCACAAAACACACATGAGGCAACTCCCACTTCCATTTCAATAGCAACCCAGTTCTTGATTTTTCCAACAAATTACACCCATCATTTCATCATGGTCCGGACACAAAAATAATATCAACAAATTTGCAAATTTGAGCCGCAGGAAGCAATATGAGGTCGGCGGAGCAGTGGGATTTCTGTGCTTAGGTTCGCATTTGCTATTTATATAGGAAGCAGAATTTCTGAGAAACCAAGATACTTTGAAGAGTTTGAAGGGGTCTGAAAGTGAACAAAAGTCGTTACCCGAGGTCGAAGTGAGGAAGAGGAGATCAACAAATTGGCCTGTGATTGGATGAGTGAGATTCCGTGGCACGGGTTGGCTTGTGTGCAACGTGTTCTCTTGCTGTTCTATGATCCTCTCCTCTGTTGTGCTTCTTTTGCTTTTGTGACTCGTGGTCTACAGCTCGTTTCATAATCGCTTTTGGCTGATTCGAGTAAACGTGCTTCGTCGTTGACCATGAAAATTGATTAATCCAATGAAACAAGTTATCGTGGGAGAAGCCGGCTTTGGGTCTAGAAACTCGGGAATTTTGTGAAAAATATCCCATTACAAATTGCACTTAGAGAAGAGATTGACTATTGTACATCCTGTATATTTTATATTAATTTTTTATTTTTTTTATTTATTTTAATATATATTTTAAATTTAATATTAATTACTTTAAAATACCTATTAATTATTTCTTTTAATTTAGATATATTTCTATTATATAATTTGTTAATAATTTATTTATAATATTTTTTTATATATTTTAAAAAAATTAAGATGTAGATATCGTCATGCTTTAAATTAATGTGATATAATTTTATTTATTATTATTTATGTTATTTATATTCATGTCCTATTAACATTACGAAGCATGTATAATTTTGTGTTGTATTTCTTTTTTTTTTTTTTATCTTGTAAATTTTGGCTCCCTTCTTCTTGGCATAATATTCCCATGTCATCCTCCATCTTGAGGAGGGAGAATTCATTGGCCGGCCTCAAGAGTAGGCGGTTAATGATCGTTTAACAACGGCGTCGGGAATTCACAACAGATTGCGGTGCAGTGTATTCACGACATCTGTTGTCAAATTACAAGCCAAAGGGAGACAAGTTTATCTATTTCCAGCGGGGTCCCCATGGTGATGATGCCCGTTATTGGCGTATTTCAACTCAAGAGTATTCTTGGTATTTCCATATTCAAGAAGGGCCAAAATGCATGGCTTTGAAAGCTGAAAAAGGAAACACTCCGAGTCACTTTTTATTGCTCGAGTGACAGTGGCGTCGACAAAAACTGTGGAAGTGAGGAGCTGAGCAATGAAATTGTTTGATGCACCTTGTCACCTTCAGGACCAGAGAATTTTTCACAGGGCACCTCAACTGATTGCCAACACTGTCAATTCTGGGGTTATTCATTTCGCTGTAAATGGCGTTACTGAGGTATGCACGCGCGTACTATTTTCTTTCAGTTGTTATTTCATTCGTTTTGTAAATTATTTTATTGTTCTTGCAGAAAGATTCTTGGTCTAAGAAGTTCTGACTTTTTTTTCAGATTTTATTGCTGTGTTTGATAAACTTTGGTGAATAAAGAATTGGGTATTCTTTATTTTTATGCTTGCTCAAGCGAGGACTCCCCATTGGTTCATTACCCTTAAAGGAATTCTTTGAGGGCACTCCTTCTGCTGCTGTTGGAGAGGTTAGAAGATGATAGGTTATATGTGTGTGTGTTCTGGAGAAAACTAGTTTGAAATGTTATTCATGTAACTCTTATGTGAATTTATCTCATGCTTTTCTGTTCTCTTGTTTTTTTGCTTATGGAATTCAAAAATATGGAAGGCTTGGAATTAAATTGTTCTATGCTATCTTTTGTATCTTTGACAATAATAAAAATATGTGTGTATTCTGTGTACTTTTAAAATTTTAGAAATGTTGGAAATTCTTGCATGTTTGAGAGCAACTCTACTGAAATCATGCATATGAGCCTTTTCCGGATTGGTTTAGAAAAAGGCTCAAGGGGAAGGGAGATTGACTTCACGGAGCAGGTTTTACCATCCTATTTTCTTTGCTTGATGTTTATGTAAATGATTGATTTTGTGGATATAATTCATTTGGATATCTGTTTATGTCTAATGTTATTGCCAACTGAAATCTACATGATCCACTGCAAACTCAATTTTAGAAATTCTTTTAGCTATCTTCATTCTATTAGATGACTAATTTCTCTTACATAATGGAGGTGACATTGGAAGAATCTCCTATTACAAATTGACCGCATACATAGAGGAAGTTAGCATCTTGTTTCAGTGTTTGTTTCTTACAATTGTGCATGAAAGTTGCAATGGCCCTCAAATGGCCTAAATTATATTTTCATAATTCATTGAAGAGCTTTTTCTTTTTTAATTTGATTTTGCAGTTATGCATGTGTGTGTGTGTTTGTTAACTTCTAAAGTCAAAAAATAGCAATGCTGCTAACTTAGCATTACTATCTACCTTTGGATTGCATGAATCAATGACCCAAAAATTAATGTCTCAATTCAAGTTAAAAAATTTAAGTCAAGGGAACCTATCCACACAGACATTATATGTATACATATACATACGAATACATATATCATTTTTCCACTCTACCTTTTGTTTTGCACTAATCTGCATGCTACTTTTTCTTTTGATGCGTTATTAACAAAATACTGTATTTTTTAGTTCTGAAAGTTAGATGAGTCTTTACTCCTTTTTATCCTTTTTTTTTTCATCCTTATTCCGGGTTGAAGTATTCTGTCAACAGCTTGAATTTGCAAAAGAGTTGAAAAGTCCCACATCCATACATTGTGTTCGTGCGTTTGGGGATCTGCCTGAGATATGCAGTATGATTCTTCATGTTTCTGTGTTCGCATGAGAATTCCTACCCTGGAGGATTATTGAAAGAATGATTGAAAATAGTTTCTTGGTAGCTTACCGTTATGAACCATAGACCTTAGGTACAGAGATAGTTTTGAATTTTGTTACAGGGTTCATCCTTTCAGTTTTATTAGCCTGGATTTCTTCCTCTTTTCATTCTGCCATGTGCTATTGTCTGGTCATTAAGTCTTTCTGTTTGTTCTTTGGTAAGATCCTTTGTGAACGTTGAGGAAGCTGAATTTTGATGAAATCTTGTCCATTGCTAGTTCCTCTAGGACTTCCCTTTCTCAGTTTGATATTTTACTCAAATTTAGTGATGCTTATGATTTTTAACATCTTTATGTGCCAGAAAACTTGTAATGTAGGAGGTTTCTTTTTGTCCTTGCTAGACTAGTCTACTGTATAGGTTTTGTGATGTTTTGGTGATTATATTGGAATTTAGGACTTAACTGGATTATTTGTGGGAACAATTTTTCCCTTCATGAATGGCCCTGGTTGTACAATGCCCAAGATGGTCACTAAGATTGTAACTCTCCTTTCTTGGTCACAACTGCTCAAGGATGCTTATAATCTGAAAAACCATGGTCTCTTCAACTCACATCAAGTGTGAAAGTTTCATGGGTTACTTAAATGTAGAATATTAGAAGACTCTCTAGATATTTGTAAAAGGTGAGGCTCCAAAAAGTTCTGCTATTTTACTGTGGTTTTTAAAATCTAAGATGCATGTTACTCAGCTCAGATGCACAAGTTGAAATGGATGATTCTTCCAATGGAACAAAACCTAACTTCTGCTTCTCTTTTTAGTTCATTATTCTTGGATGAATGTGGGATGCGCTGGACTAGTTCAGGTTTCATGGTCTTCCTTATCAGACCAACTTTTAGAAGTCAGTTTCAAAAATCTTCCCCTTGTGTGAAATTTTGGAAGGCATGAGACTTGAGGGATGAAAGATGAAATATAATGTTCTGGAGACACTAAAGTCTACCATAAACTTGGAATGCTTTGGATTTATGGAACCTCATGCATAAAACAGCACTTAGGTTAATGTGTCGCTCAGGGAAGCTCGTAACTGTTGCTTTTGTAGCATAAATAAATCAACTATCCACTTTAGTCAAGGGTGTGGGCATTGGGTTTGGCACTCAGTGATTGGTTGCCTGGTCTAGTTACACTCTGTTATAAGTCACTGTTCTATGTAACATGTTATTCTCTGCTACAAACTATGTGAATTGTTGTTTTCAATGTGCTGCTTATGAGTGTGTGTCTATGGTTTGTGATTTCTTTTACACCACATACTTCCTACTGTTATGTTTCCAGATGACTTCTATTCATTAAGTGATAAGGTTTGGGCAGCACTGCTTGCTTCTTTGCGGCCTATAGTACAGCAACTTGATTTTTCTTATTCTGACATTTTATGTTCTCAGATCTAGGGGTCTTTCCCTGCTGGTGTCATTCTTCATTCTTACCTTGTCACTGACTGAGATGAATTTTCAAAGCTTAGTGCATACTTTTCATTCTCTGGATTTCTTATGTTTATGAAAGAACAAAATGCAAAGAAAATGTTGAAAATGGTGAGTTCATCAATTTCAGTTGTGTTGGCTATTGCAAAATCTAAGGTGTACTTAATTTGTAGTTTCTGTTAGGTATCTTCGGAAAGGATTTTGTTGGAGACAGATGCACCTGATGCACTGCCAAAGGTTGAGTTAGATTCTCTCTTTTTGGTTGATGGAGATCCTTCCCTCCCTCAAGAATTCTATGCAAAGAAAGAAAATCTACCAAATGTTGGTAGTGCATCTGATAACCAGTCCCATGCTTTAAAAGATTCATCAACACTGCTGAGAGAAACTCTTAATCATCCAGCAAACATTCATAATGTATGTTTCTTCGACTCTCTATTGTTATTTCATAATGCATTACATGACTAAATTTCTGTCCTTGTACTTGCAATTTTTATCTCGAGAGCTGTCTCTTCGTGCAAAAGTGCTGAACATTAGGGTCATACATGAACAAGTATTCCCAGATCCCTGTTTTTACTAATTTAAAGCTGATAAATTCAATCTTGACTAGAATCCTTGGACATTGATAACTAAAGTACTATTGCCTTGTTGATCTTACTGATGCTGGGGCATGCTTTGACCATCGTGATGTAAGGAGAAGCATTTAAAAAGAGGTGGGTTGATACAACACTTAAAAAGCAAGATGATATGATTAAAATATGGCATCTCTTGATTCTTTATAGCAAGGTTCATCATCTCTTACAGATGGTAAACTGTTAAGTTTTTCTGCAGCTTGATTCAGTAGAAAATAGTGGCAGAAGAATAAAGAGCTTCACTATCATAAATTGAAATTTTCTTAGATGGCGCCATAGTCCATTGCTGAACTTGTGATATATGTGCAGTGCATTAATCAAAACTGTCCACCAAGGCCAGTGTGGACCTGATTTTTCATTTCATCATAATCTAAGATTTGTCTCTCCATTTGGCAGGGCTTGAATTTGATGCCACATTGTGTGCTATAATTTGTTTTTCCTTAGCACTTGAGTTTCTTGTTCTACCACGTGCTAAGAATTCTTGCCTTCAGATGAATTAGAAATTCTTGGCTTGTCATGAGCTAGAACAGGAAATTTGTCTCGAACATGGGCTTTAATTTCTCAATTCGCTGTGGTACAGCTTGAATCAATAATTCTTAATCTTGTCATGCAATAAAGCCTTTTCTCCCATAAGCATTATCTTGTTATCATTGCTCTTTCCCTTTTCATCCGTGTCTGGGTAATTTTGTCATAATACTTCCAATATCCATTAGACAATATTTGCTTGAGGAATTTTACCCTTGTGCATTTGAATACATTAACACATTTTAATGACTACTTTTAGGTGCCCATCTATGTTGCATCATTGCAAGACATGAGTAAAGAAGAACTTGCAGAACTAAGCTACAGAAAAACGGTTCGCTTGGTCTCTAATGAAGGTACAAAAGTACTTGAAGAAAGGTAATCAAGTTGAACAGTCTCAGGAAGAAACTGGTGATCAAATTCCCGTCTTTCTGAAATGATAATTTCACACCGGCTATTTACGCAGATGAATACAGGAATGCAACTCTTGGATCGTTGCACATACTAATCTTTCAGTCACAAACCAACTGCAATGCTTTTTGCATCTTCTTGCATAATTTGCAGTAACGAATGCTTCTTTGTTCTACCAATTAGTTTCATCTGTGCAGGAATTTATTCTTTTTAGCGCATGAGATTATTGATAGAATATCATAAAAATAAGAGATTTAATGTATGTTTGGGATTGGGGTGTTTGTGGTTTTAACTGAACAAATTTGTAATGGAACACATTTATCACTTTTTAGAAATTTTCGGGTGAAAAAAATATATTTATATTATTTTTTAGAATGTTATCTGTTTTTTTGTTTGTGAATTGATTAACTAAAACACGGTAAAGAATTAAAATCTTATAATTTATTTATTTATTTATTTATTAAGTAAAATCCTAATTTAACTTGTCAGGAGCTAAGGGATAGGAGTTGTCTGGTATTATATGACTGATTGTATAAGAGAAAGTTAGGATTTAGCTAGAAACAATAACCAAATTAGGAACATTTTAGTCTTTTATTATATTGTTCCGAAAATAGTGACGTGCACTTATTCGAGTTCCTCTTTTTATTTTAAGAGGTAATAACATATGGGTCCTTAAAGTTTTATGATTTCTTAAGTAAGAGCATAGTTTATCTATTTATTTTGAATAAACCACTGATTTTCATTTGACAAAAAAAAAAAAAAACCATCCATTTCGTGATTTAAAAAAAAAAAAAAATACCGCAGGTTATAACTATTTTGGGGGGTATTTCTCTCTCTCTCTCTCTCTCTATAGATATATATATATATATATATATATATTTTGTTTAATCAGAATCCTATTTAAGATAGGAAGGCAAGGTGGCGATGCTCAACATAACAGAAGGCCACATATTTTGGAGAAAGGGATATTTGAACGTTGCTTTTCGTTTTGAAAGTTTCACTTTGACCTCCAGTACTTACACTCGGTGGGCATATAATCACTCTTTCCAGTCAAACAAATCACAGAAATCACTCTTTGCAGAAGCCTCAATCAAACGTCCTTCTCCATTTTATTGACTACCTCTTCTCTCATGCTGTAAGTTGTCTTCATTTTCTATTTTCCATGAAACACCATGATTAATCTAATGACATGAGTTTTCTCTGCTTTTATTAATTCTTCTTAGTTTTATGATGATGGCAAATATTACAAGTCTACAATAGCTTAAAGTTTTGCAGTGTGTCTGGGATTAGGGTGTCTCTGGTTTTAAGAAGCCATCTTCAGCCAGAACTGTCAAGCTGGTGTTAAGAATAAGAAAGTTCAACCGGAACTTCTCTAGTTTTCTGCAGGCGATACTTGAATAGTCCAAACATGGCCGATAGTAGGCAAAGCACCAATGCATCTACCTGGTAAACTCTTTCCTTCCTCCTTTGTAGTTTGTTTCTATCATTTACACATTCATTTTTAGATTTTGTATTTTGAGTTCTTCTATGAATTTCCGGGCTACTGTCTCTGCCTTGTATATTCTTCATTGATCAGGCTGGCAAAGTCTACATCCCTAACTGATGTGCAGCTCTATGTACACAATGTGCCATTCATTTTGGACACGGTCAGATATTCTATTTTCTTCTTCTTTCTCTTCACATCATATCTCTTATTTACTTTACTTTTTGGACGGTTATTTGAAATTTTTAGATGCATTATTTATTTATTTATTTTTTTATGTTTGTGTAGGAACTTCTGGCCGGAAAATCAGCCAAACTAGCTGCAATACTCAAAGACAGTTCCAATGAAGACCTTTCATATTTCCTCCGAGACATTCCAGCTGATGCAGAAACTTTTGAGCTTTTTGCAAGATTCTGCCATGGCTTTGAACTACAAATTTCCACTGAAAATGTTGTACCTCTCATTGGCCTTGCCGACTACTTGGAAATGACTGAAAATCACTGCAAAGATAATCTGCTGAGGAAGGCTTACACCTTCTTTGTACAGAAAGTTCTCCCCAGCTGGAATGAAACCATAAAGGCTCTTCGAGTTGCGGAAAATTTCCTTCAACGGGCTGTGCAGCTTGGCCTTGTTGATGCCTGCTTGGAGTCTCTTGTCGAAAAAGCACAGACTGAACCCCACCTTCTTGGAGCACCAATGAGGAATCTGAGTTATGACGAGGACAGTGAGGATTCTGAATATGGATATAGGCCAAATGCAAGTAGAAGACTGTTTATTCTTGATTGGAAATCGGAGGATTTGACAACACTATCTCTCAAGCTTTATGATGCCATCATTCGTTCAATGAATCAGCGTGGTGTGGCCGAAGAGTTTGTGGCCGCATCCGTTTGTCAATATGCAAAACGATGGGTTTTCAGCTCAATCACAGTTAATGATGGAGATAATAAAATGTCAATTTACGAGACCAGTTCTCAAAGGGATGTTATTGAAGCAGTGGAAAAGCTCTTGCCACATGAAAGAGGACTCATTCCATGCACATTGTTGTTTGAAATGCTTCGGTATGCAATTGCTTTAGGAGCTGCTTCTGATTGCAGAACTGGCTTTGAGAATAGAATTGGTAAACAACTTGATCTGGCAAAAGCAAGAGACCTCTTGATTCCATCCCAGGGCTATGCTAAAGAAGCTCAATACGATATCGAGTGTTTGAGGAGGATTCTGAGGAATTTCTTCGGCAGCTTTCCTTCTTCTCACATTTCAGGGTACATCAAAGTTACAAAACTCATTGAAGAATTCTTGGCAGAGATTGCAGCTGACATAGATTTGAAGATGAGTACATTTCTTTCCATTGCAGATATGTCAACTGCAGTTTCCTCAGTGACTGAGAGAAAATCGGACGGAATTTACACAGCCATTGATGTATACTTAGATAAGCATAGATACCTGACAGAGTCGGAGAGAGAAGAGGTGTGTCGAGTATTGGATTGCCAGAAAATGTCCCAGGAAGCTTGTGAACATGCTGCGAGAAATGAAAGATTGCCCTTGAGGGTGGTGGTTCAAGTGTTATTTGTAGCACAGTTGCAATTAAGAGAAACAATCACCAAAGCTGCGCAATTTCCACACGATAAAATGATCACAAAGGAAGAAATGGAAGAGGCGGAATATGAAACAAAGGACGGTTGTGGTGGGGAGGAAGTGGTGAAAGAAATGAAGATAATGAACGACAAAGTGATGGAACTTGAGAGAGAATGCTTTGTAATGAGGAGAGAACTTGAGAAGAACTACAGCTTGCATAATAATAAAGAGAAAAAGGGGAAGCTTAGCTTGTGGAAAGGAATGAAGAGGAAATTTGGGTGCATCACTTCAAATGTCCATGACTGTAATTGCCAAGTTAAGAAGAAGAAGGTTCACCCAAGGTTTGGAGTATGACATCGCATGAAAATGTAGACTTGTATATCTATTTAGGGTCTTGAATTTTCTTAATGAAGCTTTTATGTGAATTTCTGATCAAGTTTATGATAAATCATTAATAAAATTAATATATAATTTATATATATATATATATATCTATCTCTTCTTGAAATCAATCAAAGAATAAGACTGATGGAATATCCTCCGAACTCTCCGTCCGGTGGGAAAATAAAAATTCGATATGTAAATCCTCAAACCTTTTTGTCCCATTCAAGTCCGCTGCTTTTCTCTCATTCCTTCTTCTGCACCACTCTTTGCTCGACAAAATAGTTCACTCGAGTGAAATCGAAAACCAAGAAAGTCCGTGCTTGTAACCCAGAAAGTCTGTGCCGGCGTCTACACAGTCGTTGCCACTAGCCAACTCGATGAGTTGGGCGCTGAAACCGCCGCCGCCGCCATGACCACTAACCTCCCCTCTATGTCATTATTAATTTTCTGATTTTTCCTTTATATTATTATTATTATTATTATTATTATTATTGGCTTTGGCACTGTAATTTTTCTAGTTGATGATTCAAGTCTTTGGTTTCAGACGTTTTGGCTTTATTGTTGAGTTTTCATCTCGTTTGCTGATAATGGTTACAGTGACGTTTGATTTGCTTCCCGACACTAATATGTTGCCTAAATTTAGTGAAGGCACCATTTTTGCTGGATGTGTGTGTGTGTGTGTAAAATTAATTTTTACGCAGTTGGCTGCAAGAATTTCTGTTTTAAATCTACACAAGCACACTAAGAAATTGTTTTCAGAAACGTAAGTGCTTTCAATTTTCCTAGTTTGTTAAGCAACCCAAATTTGAGTGGAGCAATTGTTGATTTTTGCTGGTTGATGCGTAATTGTAGGATCAAGGACGTGTATAATCATTGCAATCAGGAATCTGGACAGAAGGCTCCTCTGATTTCTGATGACGTTTATGAGACAATCATGAAGGTATTAGCAAGTTATACGATTCAGTTATGGTGTATTTTGATGTGATCAATCCTACAAGTTTGAGCGCTTGTGTCATTTTCCATACTTGGCACCACAAATTTCATAAGGTTAACCAAAATTTATTTCCAACATTACACATCTACATCCAGCAATTGTACTGGAAACGACATGTGGTTGCTTCTTTTGCATCCTAGGTTCGCAATTTGCATCAGAATACTATGTTTGGCGTGAATTAGCAACTTTGCATGTATTCTCATTTTATCTTTTTTGATCTTCATTTGTATCTCTTCATGTTGATTTTTGATGTATTCTATTGGTTCTCACTTGTGATAACCAATTTTTGGTTTTTTAATTTCTATTTTGGAATATTGTTTATTTAATTTTCTTTTTACAATTTTTATGTATTGAATTTATCAAGTTACTGAATTTCTTTTGAATCCTTTTGCTTCAGAAAGCTGCTCGTTTTGGCAGTGAGATCATCTATGATCAGGATTGTGACTATGATTACATCGGCTTAAAACCATTGAGAAGTCCTGCCTCCTAAAGGCCCAGGGGAAGGTTGTAGAAAGGCCTCAGCAGGTGTTAACGAGGTTTGCGGTTGGAATTCACAAGGATGATATCGATTCTGCTACTGGAACATACCATATGATGTCCCAAAGATGGTTCACCCATGCATCTCCCACACTTTTCAATGCTGGAACTCCAAGACGTATGTTCGCTTAACATAGATATGAATTAGACCTGTTCTGCATTTTTATACTAAAAACATACTGATGCTGTTTTGTTGATCTATTATGGCAGTTGAGTGGCTGTTTCTTGGTGTGCATGAAAGATGATAGCATTGAAGGAATCTATGATACTTTGAAGGATTGTGCTGTTATCAGTGTACAGGATAGAAGCTTTGCGATGGCTTTAAATGCACCAGGATAAGCAGACTGAATTTCAGAGCATAGCCACTCACTAGACAGTAGTAAACCTGCTGTAAGGCCAGCAACGTCGACCTGCAAAGCAGCGCTCTTATCTCCTACTTCCAGTTGTAAAAAGCAAGAATTGTAGGAGAATACAGAAGTGAATGTTTGTTTTATTTACATGTAATCATAGTACATTGTCTTAGGGTTTTTCCATTTTTGTTACATGGATCCTATATGTAAATACATCACTTATAAGCTTCTAAGTTGAAATACATAAAAAACCATTTTCTGTGCATTGGTTGTTTTTGTTTTTCTCAAAAATCATCTTGGTATCAGAGCCTTGGCTAATTCCTTTGCAGCACTAACCTTTTAACTAAATCAAGGTAATAATCAAACAACAAACTTGGCAACATCCCTTAGGCAAACACACCTATCCTTTTGTGCATCTCTCAAATTTGATAGGAACATTTTTTTGTGTGGAGAACACAAGTGTTGTCGACCATTCGAGGGAATGACCTTGAAGAGTACATAGATGGGTCCAAAAACATTTCTAACAAACTTGTTACCTCCTTAGCTGATGATAGAGGCTTCATTACATCATAAAGCTAAGCCTTCACTCAATTTTGCAAACAAGAACAACTTTTGCTGAGTCAGCTTCTTTTGACCATAAGTGAAAAGACTACAACTTCATTCATCAACTACACAATCTCAAGAGACTTGCAGGAAGCCGTAAATAAGATGTTCTCATCTCAATCTTAGGCCTAGATTATGCAGCTAAACCAATTCCAGAACACTAAGAAGGGCTTGTCGAACATCAGTGACTACTACACAAGGATCAAAAGCCTTGCTCGTGCTTTAGCCATCACAAGCAAAGTTGTTAACAAAGAAGACATTAAGTAATTCATTCTAAATAGGCTTGAGATTGAGTATGATGCAATCGTTGTTAACATTGCTTTAAGAATTAATTCTATGGCTTTAAAAGATGTGTATGCTAAGCTTCTCATCTTTGAGAATCATTCGGAGAACAACAACATGCACAAACATTAAAGCCAATATTGTTTGTGGAAACAATCATAACAACTGAAATTAGAAGAAAAATTAGTTCTAACTTAAAAGGGGTCAAGGTTCAACAGCTGTTAGAGGGAACCTCAAAGGTAGAGGAAGAGGAAGAAGCATTCAAGGCAGGGAACAAGACTTCGAGCCAAAAGCACCAAATAATAAATGTCAATCCTCTGTTTATATCTCAGCACAAGAACCTCCAATGAAACTGGTTGGTATCTTGACAGCGGTGCCCCAAATCATGTCACTTATAAGCTGAACAACCTTTCCATGAAGTTAGAGTATAAGGGTAAGGAAAATCTGATCATAAACAATTGGTAAGAAACTTATAATTTTTTATACTGGTCACAGCATGCTAAAAACCCACAATTGCTTTTCTTTGAAACTTAATAATATCCTGCATGTCCCAGATTTCACCAAAAACTTACTTAGCATATCTAAACTAACATTTGATAACAATCTTTCGATTGACTTTGATAACCTTGGTTGTGTTTTAAAGGATCAAATGTAGAAGATAGTGCTTCTAAGAGTGCTGAAGATAAGCTCTATTTTCTAAAGAAGATTAAAGAGATTGAAGGAAATATAACAAAAAAATCACATAAGTCAGAGAGTCTAATTTCTGTAGTGTCATTATTTGCCTCAACATATGATAAACCTGTTGACATCAAGTTAGAATATGTAATAAATCCACCAAGCAAAAATGTAGCATGTTTCAACCTAGAGTCTGAAAACTCTTTCGATTTGCTTTATCAAAGGTTTGGTCATCCCAACGATCAAACTTTTAAAAAGATAGTTTCTACTTGTAAGAGTCTCTTTATTAATAAAATTCAATCTTTAAACTTTTGTGTGGCATGTTAGCTTAGAAAGAGCTATAAACTATCATTTAAAAGTAATAATTTATCTTTAAACCAGCCCCTTGAATTACTTTTCTCTGATCTCTAGGGACTAGCACTTACTAATTCTGGAAACAATTTCAAATATTATAGAAGTGTGGTTAATGACTTCAATCGTTATCATTGGTTTTCCCTTTTCAAAACAAGTCTTAAACCACCTACATATTTGTTGAATTCTAAAAACAGATAGAAAAATTGTTGGTAAGCAAAATTATCATCTATAAATTGACATAGGGGGTGAATTTCTTTTCCTAACAAAGCATTAAGAGGCCAAGGTGTTATGGTAAGACATTCATTCCTATACACATCTCATCAAAATGGAAAAGTTAAGAGAAAGTATAAACATATTACAGAAATTGGCTTAGCACTACTTGCACAAGCTAAAGTGCCTCTTAACTTATGGTGGGAAGCATTTCAAACCTCAGCATACTTTATTAATGGAATGCTTACACTTGTTCTCAATAATGCTTCACTTTATAAAACTCTCTTCAAGAAAAAAACTATACTATACCTTTATAACACTACATTCATTCGTCAACAACACAAAACAACACAGCTTTGATTACTAGTTACCCAAACAATTGCAAGAAGAGCAATAACAACATGAAAATTATAACTTAGTACCGATTCCAGGTTCAATCGAAAGAGAAATGAAGATGCTGGAACCCTTAACACAAAGACGATCAAACTTAAAGAAAAAGGCCTCCGGGGAAACAATTGCTGGAAAGGAAAATGATTTTTCTTAGGTTCTTTCCTAGATACATCTCTGACACATTAGGATGTACATGTATGTGGCTAAGTGTTTATTTGGTACATGTAGGGATGTGTGCTCATGAACTTTTAGACACATGTATGGTTGTGATGCATGGATTTGATTAATGATTGTAATCAAGATAATCTCATCTAGAAGCCCTAGAACTACCTTAGGCATCATTGCATTTGTGTAAGTACGGAGATTTGAGTAAATCATATGTAAAAGAGAGTGAAAAAGTAATAGAAATTCTCCTCTTTCACATTCTTATTTTTGCTGGTGTCCACCACCAAATTTCAAACAAAGTGGTATTAAAGCCATTGTCAAAGAAAGGTGTGTGAAATATGTTAAGCAATTTGGTTCTTTTTCAAATGCCACAACTTACCAAAGAAAATTACAGTAAATGGTCAATTTACATGAAAACCTTGGTTCACAAGATATGTGGAATGTTGTTAACAAAGGTTATACGGAAGTAGCAAATGAAACTACTTTGACGCAAGCTCAAGAGGATGATTTGCAAAGTACAAGGAAGAAGGATCAAAAAGCTCTCACCATAATTCATCAAGCAATTAATGATGCAACATTTGACAAGATTGTAGAACCAACATTTATTGTACACAAATTTGGAAGAATTTAAAGTACGATATTTTTTAATTTGCAAAACTTAAATTACACAAAAGTACTAAAATTTAATTTATATATCTTTATAAATATTCCTTAATCACAAAAAATTTCTTGCGAAATAACTTATAAAACTTAACAAAAACAGAAGTCTTAAATCCTAAAAATCATGAAACAATAAAAGTTTAACTAAATTTATCTACTATATGCACAACATTTAAGTATCTTGAATCACAATAAACTAAATGAGTTCTAAATTTAATAAGTATACTAGTTTTTTATATACATAAAATACATATATACTTATATATAATGTATGCACATGATATGGTATAAAATGAAACCATATTCATTTCAAAAGTTTGGTAACATTTAAATACTTTGAAAACTTCTTTCAAAAATTTTTAAAAATATCTCCCTTTAATTATTACTTAGTAAAACTTTACATATCACTTATCACTAAATAAGTTAATGTCACTAGTCGATGATATACAGTATATGGGGTAAATTAAAGTGAGTTATATAATTTTAAAAATAATAAATATTTATACCCGAAAGTAAGAGCCACACCATCACTCTGATCATTAATGAGTCCTTCTGCATGTATAAAAATTTCTTTACACGAATGAGAAAACTACTATACTTGGCAGTGTCCTAAAGGTCTCTTCTATATTATATGAAATACTAAACAATAATAATAATACCAAACTCGAAAGAATAACCATACTATAAAGGTTTTTTTTTTTATATACTTATAATTGCTTATTAAGCAAGTAATAAAATTCAATATCTTAACACACAAATTTTAACTTTTATAAATACTTTTCTTTCAAAACTACTTTCTTATTACTTAAAATAAAATGCATATATTTATACTTAAATGTCAATGCACATGATATAAAGATAATCATAATAATACAATCATAAACAATTGTAATTACAAAAACACATAAACTTATGAATAGTTAGATAAACATATAACAATATCAAAACAAATACTTTCATAATAACTTATAATTGAAAAATATTCTTAAAAATAAATCAAATATAACATACGTTTATTATAATTTTCTTTAAAAAATATAATATACTTACCTCTTTATAATCATAACAAATGATAACTTTAGCATTTTAACTTACAATCAAAGATTAGCATTTATAAGGCTTTTATCTACTAGCACAAAATACAATATAATCTATTACATTTTAATAGTATAAATTATAACACTTAATCTATTTGACAATTTAATAATTCTCAACTTATCAAAACTGACATTATGTAGTTTAAGAATTTCTTTTTTTTACTTTAAATGACATTATTTTCTAATTAAATTATAACATAATACTTATGAAATATAATATAAGTTTTAAATATCAACCTCTTAGCCTTTATAAAATTAAACCTTTTTATATTCTAAACTTAATCACTTATGTTGATAGTGTTATATTTTATGCTGAATAACTCTTAATCATTGATTTTTTTGAAAATACAATACATTCTTAAATGTTATGAAATTTTACAAAAATAATAAAGGTATATAGATAGTAAGTCATTAAAAGTTTTGGATCTAAATTCATACTTGATCTTTCATAAATTTTGATTTTAAAATGTTAAATTCTGTTAAACAGAAATTGACAGTTAACTATTTTCATTTAAAATTTTATAACAATTCAAAAATAAAGCATTTAATTTTAAAATTTTTGTATGATATAATAAACATAATTAGAAATTAGTATATAAAATTTCATAATTTTTCAAGGTAATTTGGTCAACTAAAACAATTTCTTCATTTAGTTATTTTACGACAATAAATAATTTTCTACATAATGGTGTTAGATTCAAAAAATTAATAAAAATTTAAAATATAATAGTTTTTAATCAAACAAAATTCATAATAACCTAAAGATATCCAGTTTATTTATTTAAATTAGTTTTGTCAAATTCGTAACATAATATTTAATAAAATTTATAAATTTGTCCATTATCTTATATCATCTCTATAGAAACTTTATTATTTTTTCAATATCACTCCACAAATAATAATTCTTAATTATCAATGATGAATAATTGTAAACTCTAACCATCACAATCTGATTATAATTTCTAATCACTATATTCTATGAAATCTAAATAAGAAATTACTTATATAACTAATGCAAACCACCAATCTAAAAACAAATATAAAATAAAGAAAAAAATTTACTATTTATCCTATTTTTTCATTTCTCCTTTCATTTGTCTTCTATTTTTGCTTTTTTCTTCTTCCAAATACGTGTCTAATCCCAAAACATAATTTAACTATTCTTTTTGTAATAGTATAAAATATCAATTTAGTCTCTAATTTAACCATTATTATCAATTTGACTCCAAAATCATAACATATTCTTAAAAAATGGCTAATTGTTTCCTATATTATATATACACCCTAAAAAAATAACTCATAATCTATACATAAACAAATAGCATATGTTTAAGAAGAAGAGGGTGTTACACAACAACTTTTAATCAAGTGTGGAAGATTCTAGAAAACGTCTTTAAAGGAGTTGATAAAGTTAAAAAGTTATACCTTCAATCATTAAGTGGCAAGTTTGAGACCTTAAGCATGAATGAATTCGAGTTGATTTCAGATTAACTGTCAAGAGTTTTGGCAGTCATGAACAAAATAAAAAGGTATGGTGAAACAATGAAAGATTCTCAAATAAATGAGAAGATCCTTTATTTTATTGATGAAAAATACAACTTCTTTGTTATGGCACTTGAAGAATCAATGACAGCTAATGAATTTGTTTATTCATTATAAAGCCTATAAAGAAAAAATTTTAAAGAAAAAGAAAGAACTGGTGGAGCAACTTTTGAAGACAGTTTTCAATGTTAAAAATTATGAGCAGAAGCAAGAAAAAAGTCAAAAAAGCTATGAAAGATGATATGGTAATGCTCATTATCATGGAAAAGGAACAGTTGATGGCCAAAGGAAAAATGAAGAAGCTGACCAACACTCTAATTCATTAAGGAGACATGGTAGACGAAATTAATTGAGATTGTATAAGAAGAAGAACAAAAATAAAAGGTATGGTAAATCTCATGTTGAGTTTTATATTTGTCATAAATTTGTCCATTATTCTTAGGAGTGTAGAAGCAAAATTGTTGAAAGTGCCAACTAGGCCAAAGATGAAAATGAAAGCCTAGAGCCTATTTAACTTTTAGCTTACAAAGGTAAAAAAAAGTGAGAACAACGTGTGGTATCTTCTTACCAATGCAAGCAATCACATTATGGCAACAAATTAATGTTTGTCAAAATCAATAAATCAACTGATGGGAATGTAATATTTAATGATACAAAAAAAGTTCCAATAAAAGGAAACATTTAAATTCTTATCTATTTGAAAAGTGGAAAACATGAGTTTATTTTAAATATTTTTTATGCTTCAAGTATAAAGAACAATATTATGAGTCTAGGACAACTCTTAAAAAGGCTATAATATCAACATGCAAAGTTATAGTCTTTCAAATAGATTGGTGAGAGAACTTAGCCAAGAACAAAAAGTCATACGTTTTTATTGAATATCCAAATGGATTTGGCCAAATATTTAAAAGCGGGTTTGAAAGATTCATCGTGAATTTGGCACCCAAGACTTGATCACTTGAATTTTGAGAGCTTGAGATTATTAGCAAATAAGGAAATGATGAAAAGATTGCCATTCATAGAGTACCTTAATAAGTTTTGTGAAGGTTGTCTCTTCGGCAAGCAATTAAGAAAGAGTTTCCCATAAGAAGCAACTTAAAGAGCAAAAGAACCACTTTAACTTGTTCATGCTGATCTATGTGGATCAATCAAGCTAAGTTCTTTTGATAAGAATAATTATTTTCTATTAGTCATCAATGAGTTTACTTGTAAAACTTGGTTTTATTTTATGAAGGAGAAATTAGATGCATTTAAAACTTTAAGAAAATTTAAAACTCTTGCTAAAAAGAAGAGTGTATAAAAATTGAAGGCACTAAGAACTAATAGAGGTCATAATTCACTTCAAAAGAATTTAAAAAGTTCTATTTTGAAAATAGAATTCACTGACCATTGATAGTTCCATGGACACCACATTAGGATGGCGTCACTTAGAGGAAAAATTGAATAATTCTTAATATGGCTCAAAGCATGTTGAAGAGTAAAAATATGCGTAAGGAAATTTGGGCAAAAGTTGTGGAATGTGCTATGTATTTGACCAACTATTGTCCCACAAAGAGTTTATGGAATGAAACTCCTCAACAAGCATGGGGTGAAAGCAAGCCATATATTTCTTATTTGAAAATATTTAGAAAAATTGCATATGAATATGTGTCTAACAATAAATGCTCCTAGCTTGATGATAAAAGTGAGAAATACGTCTTTATTGGCTATGATGCAAGTTCAAAAGGTTACAAGCTCTACAATCCAAAAAAATGAGAAAATGATTGTTAGTAAAGACATGGATTTTGATGAAGATGCAACATGGGAATGGAACACTCAAGGAGAATATTATTATTTCTTGCCTTTCTTTGAGGAACATAGTGACGAAAATGGGTTATTTTAACCAACAATCCCACCAACTTCACCATTATCTTCTAATCATGAATCTCCATCATTATCTGAAGGAAAGCTAAGATGAATAAAACCTTAAATGACATTTATGAGATAACAAAAGAAATAAGTAATAACCTCACTTTTTTTTTTGCATTTTTACTGAATGTGAACCAATAGATTTTGAAGAAGCGGCCTTAGATAATAGATGGGTAAAATTCAAGCTATCAAGAGAAATGACATTTGGGAACTTGCTACTCTTCCCAAGGTCATAAAGCAATAAGCGTTCGATAGATTTTCAAGACAAAGATAAATGCTCATAGAAAGGTGGAGAGATATAAAGCAAGACTTGTTGTGAAAGGTTACACAAAACGCTATGGCATTGGCTATGATAAAGTTTTTGCTCCTGTCGCTCACTTGAAAACCATAAGGTTGATTATATCATTAATAGCTCAAGACAAATGGAAAATTTTTTGAATGGACATTTAAATTTGTTTTTTTGAATGGATATATTCAAAGGGAGACATATATAGAGCAACCCCCAATCATGTCAAAAAAGGCCAAGAAGATAAAGTCTTAAAATTGAAGAAGGCATTATACGGCTTGAAACAAACTATAAGGGCATGGAATAGTAAAATTAATAAATATTTTAATTTGAATGGTTATTTGAAATGTACATATGAACGTGCTCTTTATATCAAAACTAACGAGAATGAAGATATTTTGCTTGTTTGTTTGTACGTGGATGATCTGATCTTTATAGGATGTAATCCAAGTGTATTTAAAGAATCCAAAAGGGTAATGTTTTATGAATTCGAGATGACTTATATCAAGCTTACATCGGTGGAAACAGGGATCAAGCTTTCAAAGGATGAAGGAGGAGACTTTCTTAATTCTATAATTTACAAAAGTCTCATTGGAAATCTAAGGTAGCTAACATGCATGATACCATACATTCTTTTCGCTATAGGATTAATGAGTCGATATATGGAGTTACTTATAACTATTCACTGCAAAGCAGTTAAAAGAATTTTGACAATATATCATAGGTACACTTGAATTTGGTTTATTCTGTTCTCACTCAAGCACTTTCAAGTTGAAAGGGTATTGTTATAGTTATTGGGATAGGTGATGTTGATAATCATAAAAACACTACTAGATTTGTGTTTTTTTATGGGAGATGCAGCTTTTACCTAGAATTTCAAGAAACAACTTACTGTGACTTTATCAACTTGTGAAATTGAATGCTTTGTTATAACTTCATCCATGTGTCATGCAATTTGATTGAACAATTTATTGAAGGAGATTGGATTTATGCAAGATGGCCCAACATAGATCCGTGTGGCTAATAAGTCTACATATATGTATGGTTGTGATGCATGGATTTGATTAATGGTTTTTATTAAGATAGTTTCATCTAGGAGCCCTGTAAATACTTAGGCATTATTGCGTTTGTGCAAGTGTGGCGATTTGAGTGAATCATATGTAAAAGAGAGTGAAAAGGAAACAAAAATTTTCCTCCTTTAAATTCTCATTTTTCATTCTGCTCACCACTAAATTTGCAACAATAATATCATCGAGATTGGGGACCCCTATCATTGGCGTGGGAATATGATCATAGAAAGGGACCCTAATCATTGGCGTGGGAATATGATCATAGAAACCACCATGCTCATTGTAAATAATTAGAAACAAGGTTTCATGCCACTAAGGGCCAACTCTCAATCCACAATTAATTTCCTTTGCTCTTCTCAACAATTTTTAAAGTAGAGACCAGATGGCTCAGTTGCTGAAAATCTGAGGCTGGTGCTGAAATTGATGCTATTAGTTTTGAGTTGAATAGTAAAATCAATAAATTAGAAGTTATGTAAAAATAAGGAGTAATTTGATTTAAATTTACAAAATATTTTAAGACTTTGACTTATTATACATTAGTTATTTTGTAATTATATATTATGGCCAAATAAAATAAATAATAAAAAATGATTGGAGATATAAATAAATTTGTGGGATATTTGGTATCTGAAGATGAATTTAAAGATGGCGTAGCTGAAAGTGGTTGAATTTCTTCAAAGACCACTAATATCATAAAATTCTTTTAACATTTAGCTGATTGGCTCTGAGTTTAATAAAAAAACAATTGTTAGGAAATTAATTTTAAAATTATTATTGGCAGAGGGTAAATATGACGGTTAAACAGTATTTTGATTGTTGAGGCGGTTCAAATCCAACACCCAGCGTAATATTTACGTCGCATATTAACATATATATAGATTGTGGATGATCGAAGGCTGAAGGAAAATCAAGAAGAAGAGACCAGAGAGCAGCAAGAGAAAATTGAAATCATGGATGACTTTTGTTTTGATGTTTCGGCAAATTTTTTTGAAGGTGTACCTGAAGAAGATGAACTGCCTCTTCACTTCGAAATCCCTGGACCGATTCCTCATTTGGTCGACTTGTACGCGATGCAGCCGGAGATCACCGACAACAACATCAAGAAGGATATTAGTGTTTCTGTCCCTGAAGCACAAGATGATGATCTGCCTGTCAACTTCACCATTCCAGGACCCATTCCTGATTTAGAAGACTTGCACCGGCAGAACCACAAGACTTACTTCAACAACAAATCTAGGGTTTCTGTGGTCGACTTGTACACGATGCAGCCGGAGATCACTGACTACATCATCAAGAAGGAGAATATGGTTTCTGTCCCTGAAGCACAAGGCGATGATCTGCCTGTCAACTTCACCATTCCAGGACCCGTTCCTGATTCAGAAGACTTGCACCGGCAAAACGACAAGACTTACTGCAACAACAAATCTAGGGTTTCTGTGGAGAAAGGGAAGATCCACAACAGCGACAACAACCCTTGGGTTTCTGTGCAGAAACGGAAGACTGGCAACAACAAGAAGACTAGGGTGGTTTTTGTGCTGAAAAAGAAGACTCTCGACATCAACAAGACTGGGGTTTTTGCGCAGAAAAAGAAGACTCACAACACCAACAAAATCAAGACTAAGGTTTTTGTGCTGGAAAAGAAGACCTGTAACAATAACAACAAGAAGGCTACGGTTTCTGTTCTTGAAGATTACGACCTGACTGCTCACTTCACTATTCCTGGACCGATTCCTGCTTCAGTAGACTTGTCCGAGCTGGAACGGAAGACTCACAACAACAAGCCTAGCTTTACGGGAGAGACGCTAGGTCTTCTGAAAACATAAGCAATGAGAAGCTGACCAACAAGGTTTTAGAATATATTCCCTAATTTTTTTTCCCTAGAGACACTACAAAAACAAATAAACTGTACCAAAAAAAAGTTATAGATACAAATCAATTGTAATAAATTTTAGAAAGTGTTATTGTAGATGATGCGTGGAGACTAATATCAATTTTTTTTCACTAATATTGAGTATTTATTCTTAAATTTAAATTGTGGATTAATTTTTAAGTATTATAATGATTATCATTATTAAATATGTTACTAAAATAATAAATTTTATTTTATTTTAATATTTATGACAGTTTTGATTTATTTCTAATTAAACTTATTTTTTTAATAAATAATTTTGTCCAGTTGATTTAAAAATTTAATCTACTTTCCTTTCAAAATCTTTCCTTTTCAAACCTAATTAGACGGCGAACCAATAATTTCAACTCCAAAAATCTCCTCGAGTCTCTCTTTTTCTCTCAGAGAGAATTGCATCGAAAGAGACAAAGGTTTTCCCCATTTTTTTATTCTGCACCCACCTTTGATAAAAGATACGAACAAGAAGGCTGGAGACTACGAGCTTTGTCTACGGCGCAAACCATCAAGCGGCATTCCACGCTGAGGAATAATCATGCAAAAGTCCACTGATATGGTTGGTAAGAAGAATCCCTGTGCTAATGCGCGTTGAGTTGACGCTTTTACGGAAAAGATAAAAGAGTATTCTTGTACTGAATTTCTGGTCTGCTATATGTATTTCCTAACAAGCTAGTTTAGATTTTCGTGACAGTTTTTCTTGTGACCTGTGTGAAGATAAGTAAATATATATCTGTTGTCCAGATTACATCAATTGATTGTATTGTTGGAAGTGTATCGCAAATATTTATAAAATTCATATGATTATAAATTTTTTTTTATAATTTATAAAAAATTCGTAAACAAATTAATTATTCAAATATCTCGAATTATGATTAATTACAAGTTTATAAAATAAATTCTAAAATTAAAATAACAGACCAAAAAAAATTTCTAAAAGTCCTAACATCTACGAAACTAAGTGACAGCAAAAGTTTAGCTAAATCCATCTTTTAAGTGTAAATCCTTTAATCATTTGAAATCAGAATAAATTATAGTGAGTTTTAAACTCAATAAGTATACTAATTTTTTATATATATAAAATACGTATATACTTATATACGACTTATTTATATGAAATGTATATACATGATATGACATGATATAAAATCATGTTTATTTCAAATATTTCGTAACATTTAAATGCCATATAAATTTCTTTCAAATTCTTTAGGAATGTCTTCTTTCAATTACTTCTTAGCAGAACTTTGTATATTACTTATCACTTAATAAGCCAATGTCACCCATCAATGACATATCGTATATCGGGTACGCGCAAGTGAGATATATAATTTTTAATAAAAATAATAAACATTCATGCTCGAAGGTAAGAACCATGTGTTCACCACAAATTTTCAACAACAATATCATTGGGACTGGGGACCTTGGTTACAGACGTAGGAATATGATCATAGAAACCACCATGCTCATCGTAAATAATCAAAATCAAGGTTTCGTGCCACTGAGAGCCAGCTCTTAATGCTTCGATAAAGTTCCTTGACAAATTTTTGGCCTTTTGAGATATCATGCTTTGGCTGATCATCGTTTACAGCCAGTGATTAACAAGTCATAATATCATCGCTCGATCACTACATAGTTTGGTAGCTTCCACAGTGTCTCTTGAAGCTTAAATCAAATAGATGCAAATTGTCTATGTACTCCTAAGGTTCCTGATATTAGATTGATAAATATATAAGTCAGAAGTAGTATATCTTCTGGATTTATATATTATTTGTATTTACAATATAATTATTATACATAAGTTATGTAAAAATGAGGAGT